>WEIT01006770.1:156970-170600 GCA_013389985.1 Dryoscopus gambensis
CGGGAGGGGAGGCTGCGTGCCCCGGCCCCGCCGAGGGGCTGCGCGGCCCGGGGCACAGCTGCGGCAGCATCCCTGGGCAGCGTGTGTGTGCAGTCGGGAGACAGGAACTCCGCGCCGGCCTTTCGGGGGGTGTCCCGGTCGTCCCCTTCCTTCCCGCAGCGGTCAGGGGGAAGTTTGGCGGCGGGGCTCCGGGGGGGTTCTCCAGCCATCGCCCCGGGGCCAAGGGAGCCGCTGCCGGTCCACTCGGCGGCCAAGGGAGCCGCTGCCCGTCCCTTCGGCAGCGCAGGTGGTGGTGGGCGAGAAGGGCGCGGGGGCGCCGGGGGGTCTTCGGATGTCCGGTCCTGGCGGGGCACAAGGGGACACGGGGGTGGCCGAGGGAAGGTCTCTTCCCTGACAGCGGCTGGTGTATTTCTCAGAGGCATCGAGCACGCACAGCTTCCCTCTGCTTCAAAATCAGGCCATCGTAGAATCATAAATATATAATATTACACTCCTATGATATTATGAGTAGAGAGCAGGAGAGTTAAATGCATGCATTGAGGAGAGGCAAATTACATGTAAAGGGCTTTACTGCACAACTGCAGAGCGATTCTCAAATGAAAAAAATTCAAATCCTTACAAGAATAAATTTAATTCCTGCTCGCCTGTTCCTGTGTCGCCTGCTAGGCTTGAAAGAGTGCTGGATATCTAGCAACAATTAGTGGAGTTACATCTGGGTTTAGTACAAATGGTGACTTGCTGCTGGCCAAACAGCCGTCTGAAAATCCCGAGCTGGAAAATACCCATTCTGGACAAGAAAATTGTACCTTGCACATTTCTTCTATGTCAGGATGAAACAGACAGCCCTGGGAAATGTTCTGGAGGAAATAAAGGAAGCCATCTACCCCCACACACGGTCCTGTATGACCGAGCAGAGGCCAAACTCGCACACGGGCTCTGCCCGGGGTAGGGGCACCCCTCGACTGCCCCCCGAGAAGTTCCCGTGCTCTGAGCGTGGGCTCAAAACTCCAAAACTGGACCTGAAAACCTTCCCCCACAGCTTCCATTGCTGGCAAAACATATATATTTGTCTTGAAAGTTTGCATTTTGACATGTCAGCGGTTTTGCAACAATATAAATGTGCTTGAAAAATTTTTGATCGGCCTAATGGTTAGGACCTATTAGAAGCTGCAGAACATATTCACAATCAATTCACTTATTCAGATGCATGAATACAAGCTTAGAAAAGTAATTACAGGCACCTTTTTTTGGAAATCTTGAGGCTGTGTGGTTTCCCCATGGGAAATATGAGTAATAAATTCCCACTTTAAATAAAAAAAAAAAAAGAAGCAAATGTGCTAAGCATTGTTCTTATTTATTTTTGTCTTTAATATTAAAAATTAAATTTTCCAGGTGGGGTAAGGGTGGCTGGATGCAAATCCTTAATTTTAACTATGCTTTAAAAGAACAAGCAGAAAGATTTGATGCTGGTAATTTAGATCTTCTTTTCACTTTTTAAATTTTAGTTGTCTTATATAAGAGAAATGGATTTCTCTTTTTTGGTGAACGTGTAAACATAAATCAGCTGATCAGTATTAGGAGATCTGGCTATTTTGATTTTTCAACTGAGAGTTAACATTGTATCTATAGAGTTAACATCATATACACATTAAATACACCTGGTTTAGGTTTAAAATATTTTACTGAAAAAATTAATTTCTCAACCTCTATTGTTACAAAATGGTGAATAGTACTTGACATTTTTAGTTATTTAGAATTTACATCGGGTTCTCATGTGAAAACTGACATTCAATTAAAATTTACTTGAGGTCATTTAAAATTGTTCATTAAAACTATCTTAAATACGCTTGATGCATTTCAAAAGTATCTTTGCATTTTAAAATATTTTATGGAACAACTGAAATAATGGCCCATAGAGGGGGAATTAAATGGGAAGCTTCTGGTAGCCATGGCTTTGACAATCTCAGAGAAAGCAGATCTTACCCTCTCACACTTGGGTTTAGCTGTAGATTGACAGAGGAAAATAGGCAATCTTACTTTTTCTTCTCTAATGTTGATTTTTCAGCTTTAATAGTTCCTAACTGAACTACTCAAATGGATTAAAACAAAGAAGATATTCACCGTGCCTGCAGAAGAAACTGCAGCTCTCAAAAATTGCTTTCCTGCATCAGTTACCTCCTGTTCCATCTGCTCAGCCAGGGCCTTCAGTCAGGCTGGTGGCATCACCTTCCAAAGCTCAGAAGCAGCAAACATCTCTTTGACTGACTGTCCTAACTCCTGCCACTGCACCACAGCAAGGGGAAAGCTCAAGTTAGCTGCAGTATCAAGTGTCAATTGAAGAGGTGTAGGCAAAATTTCAACAAATGTTACTTCATTATTTTTTTTAAATAATGAATCTTTGGGGAAGATATTGTTGAATAATGTTGTCCAGCAAGGACAGCATTTGTAGGGATTCTGATCAAATTAATGGCATAATGAAGCAAGGGACCCCTAAATAGTTACCCTTGATGGTACAAAGAGATTGTTACTTCGAGGTGGAAGGGCTTATATATCTCACTTTTGAATGATTAATTTTGAAGATGGAAAATGCCCTGTGTGAGCACTTAGGTAGCAACAGCCAAAAATTAATTTCAACTGATAGGGGAGGAAACGATCCCCTTATCTAAAGTGAAAGGCAGTTGGGCAAATGAAGTGCAGACAATCACTGGGGAAGGCAGAAATGGATAATAAATATAATCCTGTATAACAGTGCCTCATTTCAGCTGAATTTTTGTACTTGATTTGGCTTCTTGGTGGTTGGCAATTATTTATGTGTAGTTCAAATTAAACCTGTGCTTCAAACCCATCCGTTAAATGAACAAATCCAGCCTACTTTAGGATTTTTTTGCGTTTCTTGAGCAGTTTGATTTTTACAGATAAGAGTTGGTGCAGACTTCTGTCAGCACAGTGTCACAGCTGAAGAGGAGCAGTAGACCGCTGCTGAGTGACAGCCTATAGCTCTGAAATGTGCCATCCATCCTCTCTTAGGTTCTCCATTCCCCGTTCCGTGTGCTTCTGTGGCATGTCAGACTTGCTGCACATGCCCTGCAGAGCTCGTCTGTGCCTGTGCACTCCAGCCTGCACTTCCCAAGCCGGTCTGACTCACGCTCCAACAGTGCTTTCCTGACGGATCAGATGGAATGCACGTGTGCAAGGAACAGCTGATCTACACAGTCTGGGTGCTCTTTGCCAGGACGTGAGGATGTGTGGTGTACCTGAGCTCTGAGGCATGGCTGTACATGCAGGAAACCTGGACAGATACAGAGAAACATGAGGTTGTGCCTGGGCATGGTTACCACATGGAGAGAATGATGTATTGTCCAGGATGGAAAGACCTGTTCCTCGGGCAGTGGAACTTCACACTGCTAACACACGCACACACACACACACTTAAATGTTTACAGGTTTTTTTTGCTAAATTTTACATCTTTTCCACAGAAATTTGAAAATAGGTCTGATGAATGACTAATATCCCATCGCCATTTCTTTAGTGGGGAGGAGGTCTCTAACCTGTGTGATATTTTTAATCTAATAAATACACAGCTAGTTCTTAACACTAAACTTACCAATCAAATCAGCCTCGTGTAGTTTTCCAGTAAACCTTAGTGATCTCCTTTCAGCTGTGGTTAGGTGTTCCCTGGAACTCTTCGTAAAATACGGAGCCGTGGTACTCTGCCTGTGGGGAAAAAGCCTGGAGCCACATAGTAATGTATCTGTTCAGCAGTGTGAAAGAGAAAATCCCTATTCACAGCCCCACACAGTCAACATTGCCTGCTGGTAAACTTTAAATTGCCTGAGTTTCTTAATGTCATGATTAAAAGCCATTTGTTTCTTTCTTGTCTTATGCTGTGTTTGGCAAAACAGAGGAGACAAAAGTCTCACAATTGCTTGCATGCTCAGCAAACAATTGTACACTGTCCAATTGTTTGGGTTTTTCTTGTTCTTAAAAAGATGGTCTAATAATACTATAGATACCATAGGGCCTTTGCGTTTGCCCATTGTGAGCAAAATGAAAAGCTCAAGTCTTGAATACCAAAGCACAATTCTGTGACTTGTGAAACTGAGTAGGTATATCCAGCAGCTACAGAAAAATGACAGGACAAAACCTCAAACAAGCCATCATTGTTTCTTCCCAAAGCTGCCAAAAAAATGGCCTCGGAATGATATTCAGCTTTTAATTAAGACAAATGAGAAATGTCACAAATTATGCGTTTTACAGGTCACAGCAAAACCATGTAGAATGTGGAATTTCTCCTGTAGAATTTCTCTTTAAATGCTGATGTAATTCTAAGTTTCATTTAACATGAGTTTTTCTTGAAGTTTACTACGTCAAAGGCTGAGATACTACAAATAACTCTAAAACCTGAATAGCAGTTGCTTATTTTCCTAAGAGTAAGATGAAATATCTGCATCCTCCTGAATTAAAAATAGAAAATGAAGTAGGGAGAATAAAAAAGAAAACAATGTATTTGTATTTTTAAAGCTGTAGAATTATATATTTGGAACAGCTCTGAGACATGAGCTGCCTTTCAATGTTATAAATTAAAAACTGTTACTGGGAGGCCATCTATAGCAATAAAAGGGTTTTTGTTTAGTTGGTCGGTTGGTTTTTATCAGTGATATGTATTCTTCAGCTCAGGGGAAGAAGTCCATTTCAACAATCAAGTGGACATATTTGTGCTCCTATTTTAGGAACAGATTCCTTTTAGATGCATTAAACACAGTTTACTACTGGAAAAATTTCATTTATTATAACTGCTTCATGTAGCATCTTTCATGTAAACATTATAAAAAGGATTTAGTGTTGGATTTAAAAGTTGGGGTTTGGGGTTTTTGCCCTTTGTTCTCATTTTGTATTTTATTTCTTTGGAGAACTCTTTTTTTTCCCCCTTTCAGGAAATTTCACATAATCTTTTCCATTCGTCATCAGCCAGGTTGCTGATTACCAGAGTAACTGCCAAGCTTTCAACTCCTTGTCATCAATGGGCTGTGAATGACAGACAGCATTAATGTTGGCAAGCTCCCACTCTCCTTTTTTGCCTTTCCCAAATGTAATTAAACTGCACTAATACAGCAAAAGAAAAGCTGCAGCTTTATTTTACTCACCCTAATAACATAACAATTAAATCAGAGAAGCACACAATTCAGTCAAATAAACCCATCATGACAAGGAAATTCAGAGGTAAGGGAAGTGTGGATCTACCATTTAGAGAGAAACATGAGTAGAGTCTTTCTTTCCTTTCCTTTCCTTTCCTGGCGCTGCAGCGACTGCAGTGTTTGACCTTCGGCGAGACGATGAGTCCAGCGTCTGAGGAACCACTCTCTTACAGCCCGGGGAAAGGCCTCCAGTGTTTCCTCTTCTGTTGCACCTTCGGTTTGAGCATAAAGGGAATAATTAGCTTCTCCTACAAATGATCTGCTGTCTCCCCGGTAGGAAGAACAGAGAGGATGGAGGTCAGAAGGTACAGTTCAGACAGCACTGCATGCCTTGTCCACCAGAAGGACGTGGCATTCTCCTAAACTTTGAGGAAGTCTTGAGCCTTTGTTTTAAAGTCTGTAGTGGCTAGAGGACAGCGGGGAGTCAGGAAGGGGGGGAAACCAGAGTCCTCACCTCACTTGCAGGGCACTGTGGAAATCTGTAGAATGCACAGATACCACTGAAACAGATAAATTATCAGGAGATGAATATAAATATATATATATGTTTCCCTGGACCGAGGCCAGCGAAGAAGTTACTGGCTCATAGAAAAGCAATGGAATTTCCCCATAAACCTCTCATTTCTCACAGCAGTGTTCTAGGATAGGAAGCAAGCACTCCTGAGGAGGCTGAGAACTGCCTGCCATGAGCTCTGTTAGCACAGCTCTAAGGCTGGCAGGAGAGCCTGTCTCATCCTTCAAGCCATCCTTAAAAGTAACACAGTTGGCTTACAAGACAAAGCAAATTTACAGTAATGCAAAGGAAGAGTTTGACTAAACACTGACAGAAGAAAACACTGTTACACAGCTAGCCAGAAACAAGGGGCACCATACTCAAAGGGGAAAAGCCAGGACCCTCCTCAGCCTGTATTTGACCAAAGTAAACACAACTTCCAACGTGACAATCCTTAGGCCAGCCTGGCTAAACAGACTCAGTGAGTCTGTCTGCCTGTGCGATTTGGGTGACTAATGGTGACTGTTAGCTGACAGGTGGTACCTTATAAATCCAGCCTGCGCCAAATTCTCTGAGGAACTGTTCAGTACGTACTGTAAGTAAATATGTAAGTTCTGTGGAGTAAGTAATTTACAACTCTGAACAAATTGTCCTACAATGCCAAAAGCAGTTCAGTATGATGATAATTTTCCATAGGAAGAAAACTTTGCCTGAAATCATCTTTCAGACAAAGTTTAAAGCAGGATGCTATGCATTACATTTTTTGTAGATCTGGAGCTGGGGTGATTTTTATATGTTTGCTAATGTGGCTAAAGTGTAGTGAACAGCAAAAAGGAAAAAAGGGAGCCATGTAAAACATAAAAATGTAAACTCACTGGAGAAAAAGCATAGTTGTATAGGGAAAACACTAAAGAGATGGAGTTGGAGGTTTCTGTTAGTTCTGATACAGTACTGTTGCTTTAAACAGGCAGTCGCAAAATGGCCCAAAAGACCTTTTGGTTGAGTGTCATGATTTTCTTCTTGATTCAGCAAAGATCAAGGCTGCAGTGTTCCAAGCCAGCTCCAGGCCCTCAGAGAGAGAAACAGCACATCAAACACCCACCTCATCTGTTTTTACCATCAAGCAAAGAAAGAAGAGGCCACAAAGGACGTGGAAAAAACATATCAAAAGGGCATAACTGAGCCTTCAGCTGTTCTTGTGTGTCAACCATAATTCTTGCTAGAAAAAAAACATGGCAGATTTGGTTCCTGTGTAGAAACTACCTTGAACTCTTTAAAAGGCTTGCTCTGAGTTTCCATGAGTAGATGATTCCCAAGGCTCTGTAAAAATTTAATCTGATTTTCAGACTGAATATTAAGAGAGGATTGGCAATAGAAACTGGCCCTAAAAATGAGAGAAAATGCTTTTATTGCAAGCAAGGTTTGCAGCACTTCAATGTAGTGGCCTTTGACTGTCATAGTGGGCCCCTATATTTGAGGCACTGCTAAAAGAAGCTTTGGTCCAGGACCACTCCTGGCTTACTCACTGCACCTAAATAACACCCTGGGCACATGTTAGTATCTTTGTACAAAATCAGATATATTTACAAATAGGTTTGGATCAGCCCAAAGCTGCTGGCCTGAAACTGCACCCAAAGCAATGGGGGTTGTGTTAAAAAGAATGAATACGGGTCTGGCACATATAACAGCGGGGAGGGAAATTCTACTCTTAAGATCTTTGGACACCAGAGAGCTCCCCAGAGACTTCCAGATGTGCAGTTTTGAGGGACTTTAATCCTACCAGAGAAGGTTTATTCCTATGTTTTGCAATATTACATAACATTTGCATAAAAGGGAAGGAAAACACTGTTATTTCAATGGTCATTGTGTGATTTACTATTCAGAGATGAAATGGTTCTTTTGACTTTTTTCTCTGTTAACTAACCAGGGCTACAAACCTCATTTTCAATTAGGCACAGATGCCACTGTTTATGGACTGGGTATTGATACAGGAATT
The DNA here is from genome assembly GCA_013389985.1 of Dryoscopus gambensis. Taxonomy (NCBI): domain Eukaryota; kingdom Metazoa; phylum Chordata; class Aves; order Passeriformes; family Malaconotidae; genus Dryoscopus; species Dryoscopus gambensis. The sequence continues at coordinate 164,656 of WEIT01006770.1, forward strand.
AAAATTACTTAAGAGGATGACAGCTTATTAAGAGTCAAAGGCTAAATTCTCACGAGTAAAATTACTTTATGTTCTGCAAGTGGTTAAAACTGTAGAATATGTTCACAGCTACTTATAGGAAAGATGCTTCTGATGGGAATGGACCAGCAGTGGTTCTTCAGATTCAAAACCAGAGGGGCAACTTAGCTCCACCACAGGCTGGAATAACTGGTGCTATGGATTTGTAGTAACCCAAAAGCATGGATTCAGGCTTAACATTGACTGCTATTGATGTCTTGTCCAAATAACTTCATTGTGGGATTGATTGCAAATGCCAGTCTGAGCAAGCAAGAAGCAAAGAATTGATTGTTCAGGGAAATGAGCACATTTGGGGAGAGGTGATTTTTTTCTCCTCTCCTGTATTTTTCAGAAGCGCAAATCCAGTGCAACAGTTGCTCCAGGGATTCCCAAGAAACTGAGTGATTCCCACAGAGAGAATCTGCTACCAGAGTACTGTGCTATTTGCAACAGCCTTCCTGGAATATAATCTGTCCCAGTGTGAGTGAAAACTCCTGAATTTTTTTTCACCTGAGTGAAAACTCCATTCACAGTGGAATGGCTCAGAGTTTACCATCAAGTTATCTATAAAAGATGGGAAGAAAGCAGTAGATTATAAGCTTTATTAGCTGGCTCTAGATCTACTGTAAAAGAAGGATGTAGTGCAACGTCATAATTTAAAAACTACTGGCTATTTGAGGTGTTGTAAAGTTGTATGATTTCCTTTGCATGGGTTACAAATGGATGTAGAAGTTGCTAGGAACTGTTGAGACATAGAAAAAGCCTCTCTTGAGCGGGATTTTGCTAAGCAGATCTTTCTGATATTTTTAATAAGGACTAGTATTTATTATTTGCTTGGGAATTTTTCAGTAATTCCCAAAATTACATAAAGATCACCTAGGAAGGCATTGTCAGGGCCCTGATTGCACTAATAAGTCTTAATGACCCTCACCAGCCCCACCTGAGCTCTCTACCCACATTCCTTGAGAGCTCAGGAGCTCTGTTTAAGCTCAGGCCCAGCCCTTCTTTCTCTCCCTAAGCTTTGTTGGAGAGGCTGTGGGTCAGAGCTGTGCTGTGCTGCGCTGCCAGATTTGAACCCATGTTCTGACTTCCCACCTTGATCTGAACCTGCATCATCATCACAATCTGGGTTCTTCGTTGGACATGGCCACCATCTCTGGATTTGCACCTCCAGGTATCCTGGAGTTCTGTGGGATGGAGCCTGGCCAGTGAGGCACCTGCCTTTGTGGCCGCAGCATTCCCCTTGGCTCACCTTCCTCTAGGGAATAGCCCTGCCCAGGTTGCTTCCTCACAGATACCGAGAAGAGCAGACTGTAGCAAAGAGGATTACTTAGATTTGAAACTTTGGGGTGAGTAATATCCAGGTCAGGGAAGAAGTTTCAAATCAAAATGTTTGTGTAGATTGTGAGACTATAGGAAATCTATTAGATACCTACAATCTCGGTGCAACAATTTCTGGTAAGATAGTGGAGGAATTCAGAGTGGATGCTGGCAGTTCCGCTGGCTTGCTTATCAACAAGAGGCAGAAATTAGCATTTCATATTCCTTTTGAACCTGTGGGAGTTTAGGCTAGTGCTTCTCACTCTTGCTTGGAGGCTGAAGACTTTGGGAAATCTTCTATGTGGAGTTCTTGTGGAATAACAATTATTTAGGTCTTCCAGAAGCCCTTAATTACAAAGAGGGAAAACCCAAAATGTCCTATGCTTGCCTATTTAAAGACAACCTGTGATAAACAGGTCTGTCTACTAGTGATGTTCTGAGTGTGTGAGCCAGGAGTACTTCCCTACTCTTGGGTGTGGGTGCTGTGCTGAGACAACACCCAGAGCACAGGAGCCCTTCATTTTCATGGAGAGATTCAAAGGAAGCCTGGAGTTTCTCAGCTGGGGAGATCAGGACTGCAGGGTATGCCGGAGATGACTCTTTTTCAGTAGCAAGTGTCATTTCTCAGACAAAGAGGATTTGTTAAAAGCACCTTAAGCCCTGTTTGATTTCACTGGATCTAAGATAGTTTCTAAGTTTCTGGCAAAGTTTGGAGATTATCATGTCCTCCCCACAGAACACATCACAGATGGAACTACTTGGAACTGGGAGTTTGAGTCCCTATCACTGCTTTGTGAAGTCAATGCTCATTTTATCTGTGATAATCACTGAGCAGCTGAATGGTTTGGGGAACTTCCAGTTCAGAAGAATTCCTGAAAATATCTCACTTAGATTTGATTTGGACTGGAATCAAGTCTGAAAAGCCCCCTCAAATTTCCATTGAACTGCGAATCTTGCTTTGGAGCCAAATCTGATTGGAAAACTTAAACCAGCTAAACCTTGGATAGGGCCCTACATTAGATCTGATGTGAATGCAAGCAGTGTCATTGAAGATAATTTGGGGTTCAGCCCTGGAGATAAATTGTCATGTCCAACTGAGAGCATTTCCAGGGTTAAGATTGTTCCTCTCCCTTTCTCATCCTAAAATGTGAAAGAATATTTGTCAACCTCAAATAGCAAAGGCCATTTCAATAAGAAGCCCTCCCCACACCCTCCCGTTAGGACACATGGTGTGGGGTGCCTCAGCCAGAAATTTCTGCTCATACACCTGATGCTGTTCAGGAGCCTTTTGTGTCCCTGCAAGCAGCCTGAAAGAAATCTGGGCAGTGAGTGTGAAACTCCAGATGGGTGCACTGAGCTACAATATGGAGTAGCAAAGGAAAATACCCTAATAGATAGGATACAGCTGCTTAAAATTATGTAATCCTCTAGAAAGACTCTTCTACTTTTATTTCCTTTTGAAGGTGACGTATAGGTGTCAACCTTCTGTCCTAAGCTGCAGTGATGAATAAGTGAGGTTAACAGATACAGCTGTGAATTGCCTTGAATCGGGTCCTAGTGCCTCCCTTATAATTCTAGTAAGCCATAGGAAGCTGTAAAGCATCTTCATGAAATGCTGCAGTAGAAGTGATGGAGATCTCAATCTAAACAAAGTTCTTTGTACAGAATCAAAGATACAAAGAGTCTTCTTTGAGTTCTCTTCTGCTCAGGCCAACAGGGTGGCATCAGAGAAATAGCTGACCAACCAGTTTCTCATCCAACTGGGACAACCTACAATGGCCAAAGATGTGAGTCAGAAGGCGAGAGGTTTATAACACACACGTTACTTGCTAGGATAGTTATGACAGTTTAGGAACTAGTTTCTCTTTTTTTATTCACTACATGGATCCAGTCTGTCATCTTGTTGTTTGCAAACGGACAGTAGGAAGAAAAAAAATGTTGGCAAAGGGAGATATGGATCCTTTCACACTAAAATTAAGGAATAGGGACAAGCACTAAGGAAAATTCCACAGTAGGAACTTTTTTGTTCGTGATGCCAAGAGAAAGCATGAAAGATGATACTATTAAGGTTGGAAAATAGGAATCTCATGCCACTGATGTTAGAACCTCAGAAATAATGTGTCAAAGATGTTGGAACATTTAGAATACAATCTTTTACTGTTTCAATGTCATCAACATGTTGTTCTCGCTATTTTCTGAGACAGGAGAATTTATTGAGTCAATTTGTCTTCAGCATGTTAAATGTACTGTGTGTAGGAGGGCAAGCTAACCTTATTTATATAGTATTACAAGGGAGAATGCTAACTCACTTTTGCACTCTTGAAAACTGTATTTCTTCTGACAGAAAATACCACACATTCAACACTCAGGTGTGAGAACACTGTTTCTTAAAAGAATGGCTTCAACAAAGAAGAAATATACTGCGGGGTAACCCTACCCGTGGTGTTGAAGCTACACAGAAAAGTTTATTTGGCTCTTGTTACTCTGCTTAAACTGCTCTCACACCAGGTACTCATCCATCTTCCCTACAAAAATTATCGGTCAGAATGAGACCCTAAGATATTTTTTCTTGCTGACCTTGAAATATTGGTCTCCTTTCTACTTCATGCATTGTTGTAATCTTCTCAGTTCCACTTTTTTTAACTTAATTTTGTGTTGCTCTTCATGATTTTCAGGAAGAATTTTTTCTCTTTTTTTCTGCCTTGATGTTAATTTTGTTACCCCTTTCCCACAGGTGTTGATAGAGCAAATGAAACTCAACCCTTTGCATTATTCTTATCTTCAACCCTGGCCACTTCAAATCTGTTGCATGATCCCAAGAGTCTCAGTTCTCCAGTCTGCTCCTTCTGACTGAGTTGGGTTTTTTTTGTCAGTGTCTGGTACAACCTGTGCAGTACAACATCCCTCTCCACTGCTGCACATACTCAAATCCAACTGGAAGTTGGGCTGCTTTGTGTTAATTCCACATCTTACTGCAATGTTCAAGAGACTCCACTTCTCTAAGAGTTGCTTCTGACTGAGGTGCTCTTCATACGAGTGATCTTCATAGTACTGAACTTCTATGGCTGTTCTTTTCACATCCCCTTCCCCGCTTGGTAGCTGCCAAACACTTTCGGTATTTTCCCTGTTACTTTTCCTATATACCCATTTCCTGTACACACACACAACTGAGATTGTGACTGTGTGTATTCCTGTACCTATGTTCCCTGATATTTTCCGGCAATCTGTTTGAGATCAGCGGTTGTTTATTTGAAATTTCACCCTGAAAATCTAATTTAAATATATGCTATTTACATTTTTTACTTTTGCCCTTTTCATTTTTTCCTGCACAAACCTCCCTTCTAAAAGCAGATTATTCCTCCAGTCACATCTTTCTCAACCCTTACTTTTTATGTTTTCTAAGCAGCTTTGTATTTCCTACACTTTTAATGGCTGTTGGTCAAACCTCAATATGTACACTTCAGCAGCGCAGTCATCCCATGTAATTAAAATATCTAACAGCCCTTTTACCCCCTAGCAAAGGTAGGTTTGGTAATATTTCTAGATGATTAATTAATCCTTAAAAGCCTTCCTGTCTCTGAGAGGGATGCCATATGTTTGACTTTCCCCCCTTCAAGCAGAGGTGACGTAGCTGCTTTTGCTAATCATGTGAAAGGTGGTATTATATGCAGAGAGAGGATAACAAGCAGGCTGAAGCCAAACTAGTCTAAGGGGTTCACAACTTGAGAGGCATGGTCTGACACCTCACTCCTTTTCCTCCCCACTCTGCTAAATATTTCTTCAAAACATGACTGGCTTCTTCTCTTGCTAAAATAGGGGTCCTTGCCATACTGTGTCTCATGTCATAGATACTACAATCTGTTCTCCTTTGGCTTTATAACAGCAACCTTACTTATTCAAGCTATGCCACTAGAAGCCACAGTCCTTGGATGTCAGTCTCATAGCTCAGTCTCTCTTTCCCTCTCCACTTTAAATTGTTGTGTTGGATTTTCACACGGAGCAGAATGTCATCAGTTGCCTTTCAGCACTCAGTGCCTGTCTGGTGATGTATCTCTAAGCTTGAACCTAGCAAACACCCTGCTTCTACAAACTGGTATGGACCATCCTCTTTCCCTGCTCTCAAACCAAACCACGTGCCTGGAAAATTGTGCTTGATGTTGTGCCTTGCAGCCTCACTTATCAGTTGCACCACAGTAATCTTCTCATTCTCCTGAATCTTGCTATTAGTGACATTAAATATCCAGAAGAAACAGTCCACTCCTTAAATATCAAAACTAGGCTGGTGCTTTATGGAGATGTGCATCTCATTCCTCACTGTGGTGTCTCAAGGAAGAGCAATCTCTGACTGAAAATTTTGTCATAGTTGAGATGTTTGCATGGTCACTCTTGCGGACATGGATCCTTGATATCTAAAGATATCCTAATCTAAATAACCCTCTTTTCCTCAGCAGAGCTAATTACACAGTTTCTGGTCACTTAATTCACTAATGCTTGAAAAATTTGGTTAGTCTGGAACCCTTGGTGTCTGGCAAATTTGTTAAAAACTGTTATATATATTATATATATAT
>WEIT01006775.1:0-16533 GCA_013389985.1 Dryoscopus gambensis
GCTGTTTCACAACACTGCTTAGACATTACACAATCAAAATCCTCCAGGACTGACAATGGCCGGAATACCCTCATACAGCAATGGTTCCCATGTTATTACCATCTTTTGCCATTATCAGAACTATAGGTCTCAATAAGCAAAGTAACCTTTCCTCATGCTTGCGAATCAAAAAATGTTGAGTACTGATTCAGCACTCTGCTTCTAATCATAAAACTGAAGCCAACACCAACGCATGTCTTATTTAATTGGAAACTATTTCAATTATTCTAATAAGTTACTTACATTTTTCCTCACTCATTGTTTCCAAAAGATACAGTTTAAAATAACATTAAACTACGGTAATTAAGAAATCTACCAGGAACAAGGCAGTTTCAGCAAGCTGCTGAATATGTAACAGGACTGTTTGCTGTTAAGATATGCAAGTTTGCACAGACAAGTTTAGAGAAGCCACACCTGGGTACTGCGGCTGGCACACTGCATCGTTTATTTGCAGAACATCATGACTAATGGTTTTGATATGCTATCTTCCATAGGCTAAGTTAGTGATTATTCAGTAATAAAGGTGCACAAGCCTGACTTCTGGAGGGCTTGATAATGTTACCTGCAATCTGGTTCACCCTGACACCTATTTTATCATTTAAGACTTATTGTGTGTGCCTTCTGCTTTAGAATATCTCAGAAGTCTCACACATGAATTACAAAGCAATTGCTCTGGTCTCCAGCTGAATTCAGCACAGTGAAAGGAAATTAACTGCAAGCCAACAGGAATACACCCCCTTCCAAGGATTCACAGCCTCCTGGATGCTCCACCTTGTGCCTGGCCATGATTCCTGCCCCAACTGCATCTTGCCATCCCTCAGCTCTGTCAGATTTCTGTTCAGCCTGACTGGCACATCATAGCTCTGGGAAGTCCCTTCTTTCCTCACAGCACTTTACAGCTTATCTAAGAAGTGTGCTCTCTTCACTTACTTATCATAAGGGGTAATGCTTCTTTTTTTTTCTTTTTTTTTCTTTTTTTTTTTTTTTTTTTTTTTTTTTTTTTTTTTTTCAGTTAGAACTGCACTGTTTATGAAGGCATTTCTAAATTTAGAAGTTTGATTATGGAAAAGTACCTATTTAAAAATTCTGTTCAGGGACCATTTCACTGTTTCTTACCTGTAGCTCAATTTAGGTTGTGATGTCCTCATTCAAAGCTACAAGATTTTTCAAAGAAACAAGAATGATTATTTTCCTTACTTTTTGTAATAGTTCATTCTTTGATCTACATAAATTTCTAATGTAATTTTCTATGTCACTTCTGCAAAATTAAGATTCCTAGCAGCTATTTAAATAATTATCTAACTTCAATTGTTTTGATATGTAAGTGACTGAGAACAGAAGTTTTAATGATGGCTAAAGAACTTTAACTGCTTCAGCAAAGTAATTAAGCTTTCCTGCCATTAATAAAAACTACTGTAAGTATTCATGAATATTAAAGTCTCAAAGAATGCATACCATATCCCACAAAGTATCTGATTTGGGTGCAGAAATATAAACTTGACAAAATTATTTCACTTATGTATATATATTCAGTTAATAAAATGTACACAGTAAGTTCTGGTGGAAACAGAGTGTAACATTGATGTTAGTGCTAATTAGCTGCTCTGCACTGGGTTCTCAGCAGGGTAACAAAACAAAAACAAATTTACATACAATATTTGGGTTTAATGTTTAAAACAAATAAGAAAAAGACGACTGTAGGATCTTTCTCTATAATCTTAACCTCCCATTTTCCTTTACAAAACAATTGTAATGGTGAATGTAAACTGAAGAACTTACACTGCCATCTCTGCTACTTTACAGCTTATCACTGTTCATTGAAACACAAAAAAATTACAAAGCTGCTACTTACTGTTCAAAGAATTTAATAATAAAATATGTTAGTTTTAGGACTATGACTACACTCAGCAATGCAAAAGACATTTTAAAGCAAGAGTACTGTAGTCCTTTATTACAGCAGAAGCAGAAGAGAGGCACTGCAAAAGAAAAGAAGCTTCTTCATTTCTAAAAATAGCCCAAAGCCTCAGCCAATATATTGGCTAGAGAGGATACATGCAAGAAAGGTTCTTCAGTGTTAGGTCCAACACTAATTGCATTTCACCACCTCCATTGTTATTCCCGAAATAAGAGTGATTTAATTCTGCTTTTATTTAATACATCTAACTAAGTCTGTCTCCCTCAGGTCACTAATGAAAATGATTTCAACAAACACAAAAGGCAGAAATGAGTATCAGGTATTCTCAACATGTCATCAAACCTTATTTCAGGTCAGTGCTGAGAGCACAGCAGCCAAATCATACACAGCCACACAGTCAGATGCTCTGACTTCCATTAGAACTGCAGGAATTAGAGCTTGTGTGCAGCAGAAAGGGCTGGAGTACACAAAAGGGCCACCAAAAAAGCAAAGGGAACACAAGCCTCATCAATACATTAATGAAACCACTTAATTCTACAATTATAGTAATAATGTTAGAAATATCTCTAACAGACTGTGATGGAGTTACACTGGTCCAAAATGTACTTAAGAGCATCGAGAGTCCTTGACGCATTTTTAAATGTCCAGGAACGGATACAACAAGATGTGATCTGATACATATATATACATGTAATATGCATGAATGACTGACTTCCTGCAGCCACACACAGTACCAGAGGTGCAGACGGAAAGAGCTGTCTGCCTAGATCATTACCAGAGGTGTGAGAGAATATAGCTTAAAATCCAATTACACCAAGGCCATCTGTGCTGATAAAATCCTAGAAGGAAATTCTGGATTACTGCCTGAGCTCTTAAAAAGCTAATAATAACCTTTGATCGTTGTGTTTGTCCCATTCCAGACAGATTTACGGTTAAATCTCTTTTTTAGTGATGAAAGCTAAGCCAAGGACAAGCATAGCTAAGTACATTTATACGCGCCATGCCAAAAACAGGAGTTTAGTTCCAGAACTTCATTAGAAGTTTCTGAGCTCTGTAGCTGTGTCATACAGTGTTTTTAAATACAAAAGAACACAGAATATATTCAGTCAGCTATCTCCTTTTTCAAATGGAAGAATGATAAGCATCACTGCTGTTTATGTAAAGAGATTAAATTAATCAAACATCATTCAGTAAAAGAAAAAGAGTAGGAGGGGTTGAAGGACCTTGTTTTTCCAGGATTTGAATTTCTTATTCACTGTTGTACAAGTTGTCACTTATAGAGATAAAACACTACAGCAATTTGCCATGCATCTTTTTATCAACTTTGTTTTGACCATCTTATTTCTTAAATCAATATTGCTGTTTCACTTCTGATGTAGTAGCCTGAAAACATTGCCAGCATGCAGTGAATAGACCAGAAGTACAAACCATGATTTATAGAGAATGTGGAGTGTTTGCCCCTGCTGTGTGTTTTCAACAGATTCCTTCTAAAGAGTAACTTAAAACTTGAAAATTACTTTCTAAGAGATTTTTACTGCTGAAGAAATCCATGTCTTCAAGAGTTTCCTGACCTTCAGATTTACACAGGCTACTTGGTTGCAAATAATTTTTGTTTATTTTGCATCTTGCTTCAAAAGAGCTATTCCTGGCTTTGTGCTCTGAAATTCTATCCTCTACAGTTTGGCACCTGCCTTCTAGAGCCTTTGATCCCGTAAGATGTATGATACAATTAAAATCAATAACCTAGGCTTCACATCTTCAATTACTTTTACATTCTCCACCAGTTCTTAACAGGAGTACTTTGATTCTCTGTGAAAGCCATGTTGTCTATGGAGTTGGGGCAAATGTACCAAGGTAAGTATCTGCCTCTGGTGCTGATGGCAAAAGGATAACATAGACTTTAAAATAAAGTGTAAAATACAGTATGTTCTTCCAGCTTGTCATGAGTCAATTCTCAAAATTTAGTTTTATTCTCATCCATTGTGAGGAGCAGCAAAACAATTACAGCACACGCACTGACGCGTGCCAGTGCTGCTCTTTGGAGAAGGATTTCCCTTCCTGCTGGCACTCCTGGAGGTCTATTGGTGGATTGCTTTGGGGAAGGCTTACCTCGATGACCAGTGTTGCTGTGTGCTTCCTGCCATACATCCTTGGCTTGTATCCCACTGTTATATGGGTTCCCACAGTGCCTTCTGGGAGAAGTTCTCCAGCTTGTGGCATCACAACGAAATCGGGATCACTGCCGGCCAGGAAGTGGGCAGTGAATGGCTCTGGGTCCCTATGGAAAAGCACAGGAGACTGTTGTGCCTTTTACAGCATCATAACAGAACTTATCTGCAATCTAACATTTAGGCCACCATGTGGCACGACTCAGGAAACATGGCATGGAACGAATATGGAATATTAACAGCATTCTTACAGAATAATTTTTCTGTAGTAATTGTTAATTTATACACAGAGACCTGCATACTGGTATTCAATTTCAAACCCATTTACATGCTATTATAAATATTATATTAACTATGGAATAATGATAGCATTTGCCACTAGAAAAAAAGATGAATTATTTGACTTGTAAAGATATAATAATAGTGATAGAAGTAAATTCCATATCAGAGTGAAAATCCACTTTTCCTATTAAAAGCACTCCCCCTTCCAATCTCTAATCAAATAAAACTGACAAGCTACCCATTTGATTAAGGTTTATGACTAGAACTGAATTTGCATTCTGGCAGTGTTACTAGACTAGGAGAGAGTTCTGAAAGCCTTGAAATGAAGATTTGAAAAATAGTAATTTTTTATTACTGTTTTCACATTTTTCATATCCCATAAACTGAACATTTTAAGATTTCGCAAGAACATAATTAGGTTCCTCTATCGATATTATTGTATATCCCTTATCTCAAAGAATTTCTGCCGCAGGTACTGCAGATCTTGTCTAATGCCTTGTTTCACAGCAGTGCTGTTGGACCCCAAGAAAATCCTTAGTCCTGGTAAAGACAGCAGCTGAGCACTATAAAACAATCTTAGGCCAATCCCAAACTAAAGGCTGTCCATCACAGTTCCTCAGGGACTCCTTGCCATAAACATCCTCAGCATGAAAAGAATGTACATTTTTGTATTTTCTGGCGAGGTGTTCTCCTTTTAGTCTTTATATGTGTTGCTGAGGACAACTCTATCACCCTCTGGACACAAGGAGAACACAGGAAATTGAAAGTATAAATACAATGGAATGGTCAAAAATTAATCCACAACACCCTGGCACCGTACAGGAGGGCAAGTATTGTGCATGCTTAGAGGGAACACATTTCCAGTTGATAAAACCTGAAGAATGAAAAGCTAACAGCATCTCAAAGAAAAGCTGTTCAAATCTGTTTATTCATGGCCTGTCACACCAGAAATAACACTTTTCAAAGAAAATACCTACAAAGAAATGAAATTTAATATTTTATGGCAAGTCATATCTCTGCGGAAATGTTCCACATTTCCTGGGCAAGAGCTATCCTGTGGGTGGCACGCTGGGCCTATGTCATCTTGTTTAAAAATAGCTCTCCTTTGGAATATGTTCTCATGAAAGGTTGTACTATATTCAAAGTGCTCTTATGAAAAAAGGTCACACTGCCAGTTTATAGAAACAAACAGTGCGAGTGCAGAAAACAGACACCAAAAAGCTTCTGCTGCCTTAAAAAAATTAACTGATATTTAGCAGTGCTGTTAGCCTTGGGTGTACCAGCAGATTTAGCCTGGCTTTTCCTTTAGGTGACAGCAAGGTGAGCAAAACTACTGAATGTCTGAAACTACATTTCCAGTCTTGTGACATCAAGCTTATGCTAACAACCTCTTTTTGTGGTGCCTAAAGCTGTGCTGCTGAGTTTATAGCCCTGGGCCATCAGCACTAATCCTGCTGGGCCTGAGTTCCAGGGTAAGTGCCAGGTAAGCCTTGCATTTTCCCATCTTTATTTCCCACAAGGACTGCTCAGCTGTGAATGCCTAGAGCACACCTTCCTCACACAGACAGCAGGCACGGGATCAAAAAGAAGTGACGCTTCTAGATCGAGCAGCAGAGTAGAGCACTCATCAAAAATGCCTGAGATAAACCTTCAAACCCTCATTCTGAAAACAGAGTCCGGGACACGGGTCTTCATTTCCAACATCACTGCTCTACAGACTGTTCAGGAACATTTTGAGGCAGCACTTTCTTCCCAGTCTGTTTTTCAGTAAATAATTAGTGATGACAACTCCTAATAAGTGCTGGTGTCTTCATAATACATCCAAGAGCATCACTTGGACTACAGATGTGATGATGAAATGCTAAGGGAGATGAGGCAGGGGACAGGCTGCATACACAGGAGACACAGGAAAATACGGATTTCATTCCTGCAGAAACTGCCTCTTAGCAGGGTGTTATGCAACAGTAGTTTGTTTCAGGGTTTTTTTCAGAGACATCAAAACAGTCAGAAAACACAGAGAAAAAGCTACAGTTTTCGTCCAGACAAGGGGACCAGACAGTTTAAAGTGAAACTGTCAAGAAACTCATCTATAATTATGCACACAAGATATTTACCAAGTCAGAGAAAAATTATCTTATTGCATCAGCCTTTTCAGATTTTAATTTTAATGAAGAAAACTGGAAAGAAAAAATAACAAAAAAGCTTTTAATAAAATCTGCATGCTTCTTGAAAGCATTATCACTAGGTACTAGAGGCAGTTATAATTTTTTTCCACATTGAGTAAAATGCATAAATGCATACGAACCTGCATGAACACATATAATCATAGCTAAAACCTCCCTGTTCCCAAAGCCTGTCAGTTTTAAACAAAAGATTCAGGGCATTTACTGGATGCAAAATGTTTCTCAGAGTATCAACTACATCCAAATAAGGAAAATAGAAATTCTGACAAATTAAATGTATAGCCATAATATGATAGGCCAGCAGGGATTCTGATGAAGATGGTACAAAAAATAGAAATTAAAAAATTACACATAATCAGAAGCAGGAACCAGTCACTATAAATTATGCACTGTTTTAAAAATAAATCTAAAGATGCCCTCTCAAGGCAAAACAAGCAGTGTTTTCACTGCTGTTCACATTAGGGAGATGAACTGGCATGTTGGGTACCTCACAAGCATAAGTAAATTGCTTTCTCTTTCTCATCTTTTATAATAAAAAGAAATCTGGAGATAAAATTCCCAGAATAGCACCTGAATTTCAGACATTATCATTTAGCGTGTCTGTATATTTAGCGTATAATTAAAAATTAATAATTATGGGTTTTTTAAATGATTAAAATTTAATTCCTCCTTTTTGATTACTCCTTCAGGTAAAACATCTCTGGAGTCAATGTCTGGCTTGTCATTTCTCAGCCATGAAGGTTGGTTGAGAGGCAGTCTGTACTTTTCCAAGAAGGGTGGCAGATACTAACATACTTTATAAAGCCTAATGATGTGTAGAGTTTTGAAAACACAGATGAACCAAGCACAAATGAATTAGGAAATGTAAGGGCAGAGGGGCCTTATAAACCAAAGAAAGTAAATGTGTTTTCCCATCTGTCTTTCCTTAACTCCTCTCATAATGGTTTGATACTGCCATCAGACAACATGAACTCTGTCCTTCCTCAAATAATGAACAAGAGTAAATATTAATTTGAATTTAAATAATTGGACAATCAAATAATGAAAAGAGGACACTGAGCTGGTCTTTAATAGATATATTTATAATTACTCCTTTAATCTTGTCCTTAAATAGAAGTCTATGCTTATCAGTGTTCTCACGCTAGAGAATTTTCAAATTATTAAACTAAAAAAAAAAAGCACCTTACATCTTCAACTAAAGAAAAACTTAATATTTATATTCCTGTAGAGATCGCACTCCAAAACTTATAAAATACTCATCAAAACTGAAAATATAAGCCTTTATTAAATTAAGGCTCAAAATAGGTTTAATGTTTCCCTTCCCAAAACTACTGAAGCAGTAAATTATTACTGTAGAAACGCAGTCCTTTACAAAACCCAGCATTTTGAAAAGCCATTCATAAAAACACCAACACATAGTCCTTTGGATCAAATGCTTGGGTACTTTTTGCTAATAAAAGAAAAATAACAAAATGTCTTAATTTATAAAGTATATAACTTCTTTGGGAAATAAGGGATATGAAAATGTTGCAATGTGGTTCAAACAATAGTTAATCATAACTAAATTTATTTCTTGTAATTTGTAGTTAGTATCTGTTGACAGACAAGAAATCTCAGTTATTACACAGTCAAGTCCTTTAAACTTATTAACTGTATGCATTTGTCAGATTCTATAGAATTATTAGTGATACTTTGTATGATTTAGATAATTTCTTATCAACAAAAAAATTGCAATGGAAAAATAAATTAGGAACTCATTATTACATATCAAAATTATTTGTCTTTTATACCAAAACCAACTCTGCTTTAATTGACCACTCTAAACCCTGAACTCTGGACATCAGAAAAGATATAAACTCCAAGTATCACTCTGTGGCTTTGGAAAGGCTGCTTTGGAATTAAAGGACTTTGAAAAAATATGAGCAAACACTGCATGACAAATGCCTGTCAGGAATGCTTTACCACCCCTAACATGACTTTGTGCTGTGTACATGTTGTAAAACCAAAGCAGGAGTTAGAGGTTCTATCTTCACAAGATGATTTCTGTCTCACTCCTGTTCTACCCAGGGCTGCTGTATTTGCAGAGTGACTGATGACTGGATACAGCTCCCGGCTGAACGTGTGACAAGTCAAGTATTCTATTATTAGGAAGGATGATCATAACTTTTTGAAAGGTCTGCTGAATGTTTACATTATCAATATTTTCCACTAGTCTCCATTCAGACTCCAAAAAATGGAGCCTAGTCAACATTTGTGCTTTGCAGCTGCCACTATGTGGGAAGGGCTAAGATAAAGTATTTTAATTACATCTTTAGATTAGTGGTAGAATTTTTGCAGAACTGCTAACAAAGAGATCGGCAGAGGAATCCAGGCCTGTAACGTGCACAGCAACGTGTGAGAGAGTGAAGGAGAGGGTGCATGAGCTGAGGACTTACCAAATGCATTTTCTTGCAGCATACTTAAATTCTGGCTCATGGTAGTTCTAATGAAATACAGCAGTAATTAGAGTAAAACAGGAAGAGTTCTTAAAATTGTAACTGTAAACATTTTTTTTTTGTTTTCTCTTCAAAATGAGGGAGGGTACAGAAACAAAATGGGTTGCCCACTAATTCCTCATAATTAAAATTAATTTTGTGTGCCCAAGGAATGTTTTTAATTGAACATATATTCTATGCACTCGGAAATGTGCATAGAAGAAATAAGGAAAATCTCTATGAAAAGTAGGTTAAGACAATTAAATCTGCACATGCAGTCATTTTAAAGCCTAATTTCATCTTTATTCTCATCTCCCCAGCCCACCATTTGGGGATCTTTCCCCCTTTATTCTAGCTCTGTTTCCATAATCAGGTGGAGCCTTGGATTTTGCAGATGCCCCTCTGTGGAGATCAAAACAGCTCCAGGCTGTTTGCTTTTGTGACAGCAGGTGCTACGTTTTTCTGAGGGGCAATTTGAGTTTATCCAAGAGGTTTCCTTAATGTAACAAATATCCTGCTTGTGATAAACACAGGATTGGAGCGACAGGGCAGGATGGCAGGATGGAAAAAAATTCTACTGTGTATGGGAAGCCATACATGATTGAAACAATCACTAACAGGTACACAGAAAGACAGAACTAAATTGGTGAAAGGAAACTCTGTGTATGAGAAAGAAGCAGATAGAAGAAATAGGAGAGAATTATCCCTCAGTTTGACTAAACCTTCAAACGTAGTGTAGTTTACAAAAAATTTCCAAGTGAATATAGTGTTCACAAATATCTATCTATCCCACACATTTCATGTTGGCTACTGATTTATTTGCCCTGGAAAACATGGGGTAACATTCTGCTTTACCTGGACATCAGTATTTTAATGTGAAGAAGTAAATCTAACTATCAAAATACCTCTGTACAGGAAGATAGAGCAGTAAATAAGCTCCAAAACACAATTCTGTATTAATGCAAAGGTCCTGATCGCAAACTTACTTGATTAAAAATACCTTACGTTATCTTCAGTAAGCCATATTTAGAAAGGGCTAGTTTTCTTAAGCAAAGTATCGCTTTGAGAATTTTTATTTTATGTTTCAATTACAGATTTATACATAAAATAATAGACCAATAATTTAGGATGGATATCAAATAAAATTCTGTACGTTTTATTTGCAAGGATAATATTCTATCCTTTTTGGTTAGTGCTGCTGTCATGCTGTAAACCATTGGCATTCAGTAATGCATTTGGTATTAAAACAAGCACTAATATTATCTCAAACATTATAGGTCTGTACTAAAACAAATTACCCCACTGGAAATGCTGCTAATGATTTCAGCTGGTGTTGAATTAAACTTACATTTATGATAAAACCTGAAGAAGGTCACCCATGAATGTTAAGACGTGGTAAATTTTTCTTATTTAGGAAGTGAAATCTGCTGATTTGCCTCTAATCAAGCTTAATACCAATACAAGAAACCCTTCAACAACATGTCCCTTTGGAATTTTTAAAGCTGAAAGTAAAATAGTGGTGTATTCCTACATTGCAACTAATGTAGGTGCATATAGTTTTAAAACATACATTTGTTTTCTTCATGGAATAAAACTGTTTAG
Organism: Dryoscopus gambensis; assembly: GCA_013389985.1. NCBI lineage: Eukaryota > Metazoa > Chordata > Aves > Passeriformes > Malaconotidae > Dryoscopus > Dryoscopus gambensis. Next base: position 10,664 of record WEIT01006775.1, read on the forward strand.
CTGCATTCTCAGCGTCTTTCATTATTTTCTGGAGCAGATATTGGGCTATTTCTCATTGAGTCATGTGTGTGTCAACTTTAAATATATCAAAAGTGTGCATTACATATTTTCATGAACTGCTGGAGCTCTCATTATTGCAGACCATTGTGAGAGTGTAGCAACGACCTCCCATTTGTAACTGATCATCCTTCCTGAAGCAGCTGAAGCAAAATCATTAATTCAGTCTGGGCCATTCTGTATACACTGAGGATTTTGGGGGAGGAGGGTGTGTGGAATTAAAGGAAGGCCACATTTGAGCTGCACTAGCTCTAAAGAAAAAGAAAGCAAAACCCATTGATCTCATAGGTTTATTGTTGATCACTGAAGACCCTCAATCAATGTGGTGTGTGTATATATATATATAATACATATACAAGAATCCTAACCTGCTCTTAGTAAGATCCTGAGCCTTTTTTAGGCCCTGTGGTTCTCAAATATTATTTGTTGCATCACTATGTGCCCTGCTAGCTCAAAAAGATGCACAGGTGCTCTCGGTGATGATGTGCAACCCCTGTCCTGGCAGCTGCAGGAGAAAAAGACACATCTGCAGGGTCCCTGCCGAGCAGATTACTCAGAAATGCACCTGTTTCCCCCACAGTTACTCTCAAAGCAGCAGTGCCATGAGCTACTACCCAGCATAAGTAGAAAAGACAGAAAGCATCTACATGCAAGGAGAAAAAAAAATCACCTCTCTTAACATAGCAGAACTGATTCTCTGCAGATTGTGCTGGTGATTGGTTACTTAAGAAAACTCCAAAGGGTTGATCATTTTTCTTCAGGGAGGATCTATAGGATGATTCTTTATATCTTATTTGAATTTTTTAAATGATGCTTTAATATTTCATTGTTTTATTTTTAATCTAAATAATTTGAGTTATTCAAGCATTAAATTACATCTTTAATATATATTTTTCTTATGTAAATGCTTTTAATCTGCAGGTCCACTATTCAGTGTCTTGGCTGGCTGAGTGATCTGTTTCTGTACAAAACCTCCACCACCAAAATCACCTAAGCAAATCACAGATAAGATAAAGCAATATTTAATTTACAGAGCAGTTCACAGAACCACAGAATGGGTCAGGCTGGAAGGCATCACCACGGGTCATCATGTCCCGCCTCCCTGCTCAAGCGGGGTCATCCCAGAGCACATAACACACGATTGTGTCCAGACTGTTCTGGAATATCTCCAGTGAGGGAGACTCCATACCTTCTCTGGACAATCTGTTCAGTGTTTGGTCACTAAACAGGAAAGAAATTCTTCCTCATGTTCATGTGGAGCTTCCTGGCCATCAGTTTCTGCCCATTGCCTCTTGTCCCATTGCTGGGCACCGGGGAGCAGAGCCTGGTCCATCCTCTGCCCCCTCCCTGCAGACAGGGACAGACAGGGATGAGGCCCCTCTCCGCCGTCTCTTCCCGAGGCTGAACAGGCCCAGCTCCCTCAGCCTTTCCTCAGCGAGATGCTCCAGTCCCTTCACCATCTTTGTCACCCTGCCCCGAACCCACTCCAGGAGCTCCATGTCTCTCCTGTCCTGAGGAGCCCCAAACTGGATGCAGCACTCCAGGTGATCCTCCCCAGGGCTGAGCAGTGGGGCAGTGCTGCTCCCTGACCTGCTGGCAGTGCTCATCCTAAGGCACCCTAATGAGTGGAGTTCCTGGTACTGTTTATAACACGGAGCTTTTTTAGTACATGCAAACATTACATTTTGCATTTGAAATGTATGGGGGGAACACTTCCTGTATGAAATAAAGTTGGAATTTGTTTAAGGGCAAAAGGGAATCTATCTTCCATCACAGCTCTTCCTTTATATAACTATAATGACTCAGGTTTTATAATACCTTTCTGGAGAACATCAGGTATCTTCACTACTATCAAACACCTACCAGGAGATTACAGTATTGCCAGAGCAATTGCTTCACTTTTGTTCCTGAAACAGCCATTCTATTCAAGCTGTTAACTTGAACACTGTGATAGAAGTCTTTGTCAGAGTCCTCAATAATTATCATCACTGACAGACATCTAAAACCTGGAACAACTGTCCATCTTAGAGACCCAGCTTTTGGAAATAAGCTTTTAAAAAAATCAGTTGGAACCAAATACACTTCCTGATGGGGATGAAACAAAAGGATGTATCCACAAGGAAAGTGTCAATCTGCATACCCAGCACACTTTCTAGATATATAGTAAAAATAGTTAATTTAAAAGAAAATAAAAGAAACTTTAAAACTTCCACAAGATAAATATATTTTAAGCATAATGATTCTTTCAGATTCACTGATTACTATTTTAAAACTTGTCTATCAGTCCCACACAATTTATCCCTTGACTTCCTGCTGTATACAAATGACGCTCTGAGTTTGCTAAAACGCTGTAAAACTCTGAGAAAGTAATTGAAACGTGTAAAAAAATATAAATGGAGATTTCTAAAGGACGTTTACTAAAGGAGACTAACAAAATACAGAAGAATTACACCATTATTTTAACTAGTGAGAGCAGAGATGAATTCATAGCCACTTACATAATACAACAGAAGTACTTTAGAAAGAATAGCACATTTAAAAAATTTTAAAGCACAGTGTAAGGGAATGTTTTTTAACTTGGTGTAAGCATAAAGTACCTTGAAAAAAATCTATTAGCAAAAGCACTAAAGCTTTACTAGCGAGCATTTAATATCGAAAACCACCTTCCTTAAGATTGAATTACACATTTTAACATACTCCCAAGCCTTTTACGGCAAAAAAAGTCATAATACAAACATTTGGATCTCTTTCATAGATATTCTCTTCAGCCAAAGCCTAAATATAGAATGCTTCTGTTTTCTACAACAAAGCCTCAAAATCACATTTGGTACTTAAACAATGCAGCTCTTGAAAATAATGATGAAATAGCTGCATCCCAGTTATGTTTCTGTTGCCCAAATTCATTCTAACCAATGTGTTTGAGTTGTACCCTCAGAAAACTGCATAAATTCTTGAATGTAAGCGTTTTTACCTTGTCTGGCTTGTGAGCTTAAAGCCAACCACGGACTCCTTATTCAGGCCAATGGCTACAATGTTGATCACATCATCCACTTCTGGCTCCGTGGCAATGAACACCAGCGGAAACTTCCAGAGGCCTCCTGCAGTACACTGAACTGCCAGAGTTGCCTTACTCCTTAAAATTGCAGATAAAAGCACTCAATACACAGAAAAACATTATGAAACACAAACTGATTAATGTAAAAAATAATCCTCGGGTGTGTAGGAGTAAACTACAGTAAAATGAAAATAAAAATGGGTTTAAATTGGAATACATTCTTAATTCTGCATGGCATAGTATATACCAGATAAAATTGACTGGAATGTAGATTAAATAGCACTAGATATGTACAGCAAAGTACAAGAAAGAACATAATACAGCAACATTATAGAACATAATAAACAACATTCCTGGCACAGGCATGAGATTTTATTCTTCTTCTGCCTGCTCCTTCTTCTGAGGTAAAAAAAAAATAAAAATAAAAATAAAAAAAACCCTAAATAATCTATTTTACTCATTATTCTGTATTTCCTGTGGTGTTAGAGGAGAATTTTGTCCAGAACATATTAGCAGTTCATATTAGGATCAAATAGACCTGACAAAGGTCTATGTACTTAAGAAAAATGCCAGACTCTGGTGCCTTTGGACTGTCTAAGAGAGTTGGTGCTGTAGATTCTGAAGATAGCAAAACTAATTAATTGCAGTCATTGAGTCATGTGTACAAAGTCTGGTAGGTCTCAAGTACACAAAGATTAAAAAAAATCCAAACCAACTAAAAAATAATAAAATAAACAGGAGAATGTAGAAATGAAAAGGCTTTCTAAATTCACCTCCCTCTGACACGACGACTCTGCATTGGTGGGGGTGGATCATTCTTCCTAAAGGTTTGCTCTTTGTTTATTTCATTAACCTTCTGGACTACTACAAGTAAAGAGTAACCTCCTGCCTCCTAAAGATAACATTTTTCATGCAATCCTTGATATTTAGCAGTGACTGCTCCCTAACACTCCTGGTAATGCCAGGACTCTGTATTTACTTTGTTCCTACGGGTCACTAAAGCTTCTTTCCAGCCTCCTCCTGACACACATTTGACTTTATCCAAAGGAAGGGGCAACTTCCCTCTCTCCAAAAGGATCTCCCTTCACGGTTTCCTTTTAAAGAAGGGGGAGGTAACAATGTAAATCAAAGCGCATACATCATTTCTCACATCACAGCTACAAAAAAGAAGAGTTTCCTGTGGGTCATTGTTACTGGGGCATTAGAGACTAATTTCAAACTCAACTATCCTATCCAGTCAAAGAATATGCACACGTGCTTGTCTAGGAAAAGTTTTCCAAGACTGACAGACCATCTTGTTTGTATGTTTTTTATGAATTATGAGAAAAACTAAGGTTCATTGGAAGTCTTTCAATACTCCAACGTTTAGAAGTAAAATGATGCACACATAGATTATGGAAGTAATTCAACAGAACCATCTCACAGGCACAAAAAAGAAACACTGTCAGTTTTAATACCAAAGATATCATACTGAGAAGCAGCAAGGGAGAAGATCTAAAACAATAGGCCTCAGAGGTGAAAACAAACTGAGGAAGAGAATGCAGGGAAACCATTATGTAGGTAAGAGTGACCAGACAGGATTTCATTACATATTCTTTTGGTAGTAAGGAACAGGTTCTTACCTCACTGGTTTGCTAGGTGCAAATACTACGTTAAAGATCAGTGTTACAATTCTGGATTCTGTATCCCATTCTTTTTGAAGTAGCTGCATACCAACAAAAGAGTCAAGCAGAGATCTAATTTCATCTGATTGATACTGCAATTCATACAGAAACTCCAGTGCTGCAGAGGAACCTAAATGATACAGGAGAAAAACATCAGCCTGTGTGCGCTGTAATTTCACACAGTTGGTTGGCTCAGTGTTACAATTCTTCCATTTGTTACTAAAAATGACAAATAAGTAAAACTAGCAATTATCTAAAACCTAAGTGATTTCCTCCTGACTGCATAACTAAATCTTCCCATTTCATGTGACAGGCTTTATACTTTCCAGCAAAATGAAAGCTGGAAAACTTACTCGGGATTTGTGAATGGTAATAGCAATATTGCTCTGGCTACCATGCCTGCATTATGGAGGGATATTTCTAGTCCATCAGCCAAATGAAAATTTCAAGTACATAATACTCTTTTTGAGTAATGCCACTGGGACAATTGAAAAAAAAAATCATTAAGGACATCAATGCCATTGATGGCTGCAAGCCTGAGAAACAGAATACAGAGAAATAGTGAAGATGTCACCCCAGCCTCTTCTCTTATTCCCTGAAGCAACTATTAAAAGGCCAAGTAGTAATGACATAAAAATAAACAGCTGAGCTTCTTGAATCAAATATCTCCTCCAGCTGTAATAAAGAAAACCAAGATATTCAGTATACAATAGTAATTTGTGCTCTGAAGGGAGCATTTCTATTTGGAAAGGAATCTCAAGCTGCTAATCCATTTAAAAGTTTTATACATGAGGAGTAAGAAAAAAAGTTTTATGGATGAGGAGTGTTTTAACACNGGAGTAAACTACAGTAAAATGAAAATAAAAATGGGTTTAAATTGGAATACATTCTTAATTCTGCATGGCATAGTATATACCAGATAAAATTGACTGGAATGTAGATTAAATAGCACTAGATATGTACAGCAAAGTACAAGAACATAATACAGCAACATTATAGAACATAATAAACAACATTCCTGGCACAGGCATGAGATTTTATTCTTCTTCTGCCTGCTCTTTCTTCTGAGGTAAAAAAAAAATAAAAATAAAAAT
>WEIT01006776.1:0-23210 GCA_013389985.1 Dryoscopus gambensis
GAAACTTCTGCAACAGGCACCAAGGATAGATAGCTTCATATGAAAACTAAGCCTTGCTGGTAAATTTTCACTTCCATGGCCAAAACATTACATTCATTTTGTGTTTTTATATGGAACACAGTCCGTAGCTCAGTCCAAGATTACACAGTGCCCTTCTTCTGCCTCCGGTGTTGTCAGTTCATGGAACATTTATACACCGTGGTAAGAACAAATGATACATTAGTAGAGGCTGAGAAAAGAGTAATAAAAATGTTTCCCTAGGTGAGGATAACTCTCTTGGAGAATTATGGGCTTTTGCTAGCTTTTGATCTTTTCGTGTACTGCAACTTTATGGTTTCCTGTAATAGGAAGTTTAAGTCATAGTTCACTAGTACAATGTTTAATAACATTTCTGTAATTGGGGACACAGAGCATGCTAATGCTGGAGCTGTAATGCTCTTTGCCAATAGGCAACTAGAGTTGTCGAATCAAGGACTTTCAAAACATGATTTTAAATATACTACGAAAATATTTAAAACCATATGAAAAAACCAACATGATTTCCCGTATATATTTTCTTTATATACATGCACACCTAGAAAGGAAAACACAGTCAGTGTAAGGAATGCAGTTTGTTACGCCAGTGGTGAGACATTCAGCAAGTCAGGATAAGTATCATCACTTCATACATTGCTCAAGATCCTATTATTTGTTCAAGAGGGTGATGCAATTGGCAGCCAGACATCCTGGCTGCCTAACAGGAGACACTGACTACACCTGTGTGGAGAGAAACAGCTTTGGCTGGGCCCAGTCAGGCTTCCAGGTGTTGAATTCATCACCATCATCACAACCAATATTCCTAAAATGGTGTTTGAGAATGGGCAGGAAAAATGCTTGTTTTCAAGGAGCCAGAGATAGAACTACTTTGAAGTAGTAAGCAGTGCTTTCATAGCCATCTCAAATTGGGGGTTTCAGTGTCAAACTTGATGCTGATACTTTGGGTAGCCAAAGTTCCATTCTGCTCATTTTAAAGTTACTTTCTGGGCTGGTTTTTTCCACCTCTGAAACTGACTTGCAAAAAGCAAATTTTAAATCAGGTCATGCATTATTTTTGTTGCTTTTTAATTTACCATTAGAAGATTGAGCTCAGATATTTTAAAGTGACTAGCGACCTACTCACTTCAGCATTACCTATCAATTTCACTCAAATTGAATAGAGGTAATTTTGATAATGTCAAAAAAGAGAAAATGTTGTTCCTCTGACAGTCTGTCACTTTCTAAAACCAAAAGTAAAAATTATTACTCACTCCTTGAAAAGGTTTGTTCATGGGGATTGTCCCTTCTTCCCCCTTTCATTTCTGTAGTAAAAATGTCACGACTGGCCTTTTTTGTTTTTGCTAGATGACTTTACGGGTTTCAGAAATAAACACCAAAGTTTCTGCACCTTAACTGGAAAGGGGAAGTAAGGGATTACCAGTTTGGTCTTCCTTCATCCCATAGACTCTTTAAATACCTGAGTTAACTTCAAAAATAAAACTTGAATGGTTTCACTCAAAAGCACATGCCTTCTTACTTGGGTTTTGGTATCATGCCATATCATGATCTTCAGAGTTTCTCAGGCAGACTACACCTTCATTTTATTATCCATACTTTCATGACAACTTTAGAATACTGACATGTTATCATTTGAAAAACAGGTTTATAATGCGATGTGCCTACACAATCTACTGAGTGAAACATGCCAAGTAAAGAAAGACTTTTTGCTCTTTCTTCCTGCCTCTACTCTAGCTGAGTTCTATCAAATCTCTCTTGTGCACTACAAAATTTTGAATGCAAACTATTTGAATACAATTAAAACCATTCTATGATTGTATGGATTTAGCCGAACTAAAATAATTTTGGTAAGTATGAACCATCTTCTTGAAAATGGGTTCATAAGCCAGGTTCAGGTCCCATCTGCTGATCACAGGCCTACATCAATCCCAGGAGCACCAGAACATCTCAAAATAATAATGCTATTTAAGCAGAAAACAATGTGCAATCTGGAAAGGGGAACATGGCCTGAGGCTGACAAATAATTCTGAAAATTTCATCTTAAATAGTTTGTTTTGAAAATTTCAAGCAACTGAAAGCAAGGTTTTCAGACAAGACGTCTAAGACAATCTCACCACTGTACTATTCTAGCAACTCTGCACATAGGTAGGACTTCAGATATGTGGACAGAAAGATATTTGAATGTCATATATAACAAAATTTACCTTGGTGTTTGGTCTGCATGTGTTTTTTTTCTTCTCCTCACTGCATTCAGAGTAAATTGCTACAGCAGTAAACACACAGTTGTTTCACTCTAGGAAGTGTTTGCTGTTCTCATTAAATGATCTTCACTTAATTACTCAATTTTCTGTCTACTTACCAATAACTAGGAGAAGCATCAGTCTTCCAATTCTTCCTTTTAAAGGGCCACAATTTGCTTAACCATAAATATTTAATCAAATCATGGCCACCCATTATGTGTTTGTTTAATAAACTGCAGGAACAGTATCACAAGGTTGGCATCTGGGTGGCTTAATTTGTTTTACTTTCCCGTTTGAGTGTAACACTCTTCCCACAGGAAGGAAAATAATATGTATATAAAATTAAGGTCAGAATACCACAAGGAATTTCATGAGGCAGGTGGGGAGTACTCAGAAAGCAACCTCCTGTAGTCTACAGTGGCTGGTTTCCCTGCAGGGTCTCTGTGATCAGTGAAGCGGACAGGGAGCTCCCAAGTATGAAGAAGAAGTCTCACCTCCTCTGTTCACCTCCTGCTCTGAGCAGCCCTCCAAGCAGGCTATCTCTCCCCAAAAAGCAGCTACAGAACAATCTAGAGTATGTCACTTTGTCAAGCAAAAATGATAAAGTGAGCCTTAGTGAATGCCAGTGGAGTCTCACAAGGCATCTTTACTTCTGGTGAAATGTCCCAGAAAACTCAATAAATATTCATCTGAGGTTCTAAAATTGTACTTCTATCTCCTCTCCCAAAGTCAATCAGTATGGTATCTGCAGCTTATGGCACTAGTCACAGCCGCTTTTGGAATTGTTGCTGTTTCTGCTGCTTCTGCTCTGTCTTTCTGTCCTGAGTTTCTGGCCCTGCTGGCTGCACAGTGGCGTGGGCAGATGTGCAGTGAGTAGCAATGGTCACAGCAATGGCACACCTAGAGTTTATCATTCCTCTTTGTGGGGAGTGAGATTTGCCAGTTTTGGCATCCTTTATGTAACTTAAACTCTTTAGAACTCATCTTCCTTTATTTCAAAATAGGTTATTCTAGATGTTGCTGACAAAAAGAAAGACTGCTGACAAAAATAAATTGCTTTATATAATCAATCAGAAATGGGTATATTGCTGTTGGTTTTATTTTTATACTTGTCCTATTTCCCATACACAGTAAATTTATTAATCTAATGCCAGATATAAATTTCATTTTATTAATTACAATTTTATTGTTCTACTAAATGAAACCTAACCAATTATTTAAATTCTACTTAATTTTTAACACTATTTTCCTGCCCACCATTTTTCTAATAATTAGCATCTTGTCCTATACAGGCATTTATCCTGACAATTGAACTTATACTTAATTTTAAACACAACAGGTTGGCTCAGCCTATTTGAAGTGCAGCACACATGTAAGTCATGCTGAGTCACAGCTAAAGAGACAAACTAGACTGATGGCAATGACCATGATTCTACAGGCCCCCATATTAATTATAAAAGAAACCTCATAAAAGAAAAATTGGAGGCCGCACACCTGCTTCAAACCCCCCATATTTTGAAAAGATACAATTTGCTTCAAAATCTCCATCAGGCGAAACAGACAAGAAATAATACATGTGCCTAATACATTATAAAAAGTAACAAGTTCTATGTCAGAAAAATACTGCGTTTGAAAACAGAGGAAAAATTCTTCCAACTTAAACCCAAGAATGGTTAGGCAAGCACTTATTCTATCAAAGTACATTGAGAAATTTAACTTTTGCAGTATGCAGCTAGTATAAGGACACTAGAATGCCTTCTAATGCACTCCTCTTTTAGCCTGAGGAGCGGAAATAATGTCATTTCAAGTGTCTTACTTGATCAAATTGGGGATCTTCTCCTCGTTGCAGAGATTTGGTCAGTGGCTTCTCCTAAAAGAAAATATATTAAATACGTATTACATAAGATCAATATTATTGTACTCTACTATTCTTTTTCTGTTAGATTATTTACTCTCATAATGTGCCTGCTGATCTGATGCTGGAGATACCAGGATATTTGATGGATATGCACAGGAAGCCTCTGCATATGTATCAACCAATACTGACAGAGTGTCTTTAGTGACATTGGTGTCTTTTCACGAAAGGAAAGGATTGGTCATTCTTTACATCTGAGTTGGTGCTCACACTGACGATAAATTCTTTCAACATCCTACAAAGCACCTAGTATTTCCTCTAATACATAACCAAGGAGCTCTATTTAGTTACATGATGTACCTTCTTGTTATAAAACTACCAGGCAATACAAACATGTCCATAGATAAAATGCATCATGCAGGGCATACTAAAAGAAAGGTGACCTTGCAAAAATCAAAGATCATAGACTTAATTTTTAAGGAAGACAATTGTGGGGAAAATTATTACTAAAAAAACTTAAAAAGGTATTTTTGGAATAGAAACAAATTTTTAGGTCATATTCTCAGAGTAACTGGTAAAGCCAAGGAGAAGTGCCCAACTCAGAAAGAGTAGCCATGTGTGAACATCCATTCACCTGCATGGCTTCTTTGTCAAGCAGGTTGAACTACTGAGACATGGAGAAGTACACAGGCCAATATTCCAGATGCATGCAACAGCATACAAAACATGAATCTCCTAAACCACAATGAAAATAAACAATACATGAGAGCAGATGAGAGTCTGAAAAACATGTCACTTGTCACCATCAGAATTCTGCTGTGAATTACACTACTGTTTCTGGTGTCTGCAATGTGCCAGTGCCTTATTCTATAAATCATGAATCTTTCTTCTCCTACAGCTGCAAGACTGGGGCTCTCCCACCAGCTCAGAATGAGATTTTGTATTCAGCTTTCAACAAACTATTACACTCATCAGCATCTGTTAATGTAGCAGGCAAAATACCATCACTGCCAGGGACTATTAGATATAAAATAAAGAAATCTGTACAGCTGATGGGATAAGAAAATGGAGAGACTTGAGTTGGACCATTTCTATTATTTAATGTTTTTTTCAGAAGCAAATGTTGCCCAGTATAATCTGCTGACTGCTCTTGAAATTAATTATGCTTGATCCACTTGTAATGCCAGCTGGCAAGGAGGCCAGCTGTGGGGTGACTGCAGTATCCCCTGACTACCTACCAAATACAAAAACCAACAAAATGTTTTCTACTGAGTCACTGATTTACCCAGAACAGCCATCAATATTTTTCATTGTTTTCCCAAGTATCTAAAGTGACTCCTCCAGGTTACATACTGGCTATTAATTACAACTTTATGACAGATTATTGGTGATGAACATCTGCAGTAAAACCTTGTAACCCTGAGAAAAACACAGGACACTACCCCACCCACAGTACTCCTCCTCCTCAATCAGTAACTCGGTGCTACCCTGCCTAGCTGTGTCTCATGGGAGGACAATACTCCTTTTGTCTATTGCTGCTCACTTGAAAAGGACAGCAGATAAACTTTCAAAAGTAGTGTTCAACTCATTTGAAAGGAAAAGAACTCTTAAGTTTTCACAGCTCCTGCACAAATCAACATATTAAGAATTATTGCAGTTTAGGGAAAAAAAAATCAACCCCCCCCCCCCCTTTTTAAATTATGAAATTTCTGATTCTGTTACAGAAGACTTGTGTTATCACAGACAAACTTCTTAAGGTCTGTTTCCACAAAAAGGGCTTCAGCATGCAGAAGCTTTGTGTTTCCATGACCAACACTTCAATACTTTGCTTTCAGAGAGTAGAGTTTCAGGCTGAAATGAGGTGTGGGATTCATCATCACATGCTATCTCTAAGGGGGACACAATTAAAAAACACAAACCATGCTCTGGGAACCCAAGTCAGGAACCGCAATCTTGAAAACGTCCTCATCAACTATAACCTGTCTGTGGAAGTACACATGCCTTCCAGATACTTCAGTTTCTGATGATGACATTCCCCAGGGGATGTACCTCTGAGTTAATAAAGATGCCTCCACTTGAGAAGGCAATACAAGTCATCACATGTCCTCGTACAGGCACTACACCAGGGCTTCCCAGCCATGGTGAATTGACCTAAAGAAACCACTCACAGGCCATGCAGCAGCCTTGGTCACAGCCAAAGGCAGTTGGGATGGAGAACTGCCAAAAGCCAGGAACGCTTCTGCTGCCATAACTTCTCAATGTCTCCAGTTTAGGGCTTCAGTTGAGGCCTTTTTCCTCCCATCATCCCATCCTGCACCTACTGCTGTTCCCACTGTTCCCCTCATACTCTTGCCAGGCAGCAGCTGCTGCTGCAGCTGTCTCTGCCTCTTCGTCATGCCCCTGTTTGGGCTGCTGCTGCTGCTGCTTCTGCCTTGACTCTTCCCAAGGACGGTGCTGCCACTTGTGCTGCCTCCAGCCACGGCGTCAGGACCCAACCTGACCCCGTGGAGACAAGAGTCTTTGCACACACCCTTCCAGTTCTGGCAGTGAGGTGCCCACACCAGAGCCACTCACCATACCCCTGAAGTGAGTGGCAACAGCCATACAAGATTGTACACAGGGCTTGGAGGTTTGAGAGAACTCAGCGTAGAAGTTATTACTACTTATTACTAATGCTGAGTGCTGACTAGATAAAGAACTGAATAAAGATGAAGGGCCAGATAAAAATGTGGGGTTTTGTTGTCTAAGCACTCCTAAAATATAAAAGGATGACTATTTGCATGATAAGAGTAACAACTGACCATATCAGGGAGACATTACTGAGTAAACTCAAAGGCAGCTCAGTTACATGCAAGCACTTCAAGTGTCCTTTGAAACCAGCAACTTTTCTTTATACAATAAATAATTCCTTTTCATCTATTATAAACAACTTGCCTATTCTATTCACTTAGCTCTAATAGCCTTACAAATCTTACCATTTCATTTAATGCTACATTGTTGCTATGGCAGATACTATATAAAATATATTTATACTCATGGTTAGGTGTCTTCACTGCATACCACAGGTTCAGGACTTGTAAAGAAAGGTTAAAATGCATAATAATATGAAACTGCCTCTGGGCAATAGATTCCATAGTAGTCTATTTACCCTGGAGGTATACTTAATTAGTTTTCAAAAAATCCTAAAACTGTGTTCTAGCCTCACGGTACCAGTTCACTTCGATTTATTTTCTTGCCCACCCAACTCAGGAATGGCAAAGAGGCCTTTCTATATTACAAGCTTGTTGATGCAAAATCCTGCTAAAAAGAGCTGCCTTCTGTCTTGTGAGAGACTGTTCTTTCTCACACAAGCTATCAGTAATATTTTCTAAGCTGTGGACACCTGTGACCTTGCTAGAGTCTGTTTATTATACAGTAAAGAAATATTTTTAAGAATGAATGTTGTAAGATTTCAGCGAATCACCCTAAAGGGGTGGCTAAGCATTTGTCCAATTAAACCGTGAAGTAATAAAGCTATAAAAGGAGATGTAAATAATAAAATAAATCACTCTGCTGCAAGAATCCATGACTGCCGCCTGCTCTCTCCGCTCTGGGAAGGACAAGAATATTACAACACAAGCTGACTTATATGAGTCTCTCTCGATATACTACATTCTACAGAAACATCTTCCAAATCTTAGATTAACAGGTAGGCTGAATTTGGAGCCAAAGTCTACAAACCAAAATATGAATAAAGAAAATTCTGATTAATATGGAAGGGTCCACAGCTTACTGAACTATCAGAAAAAACATCAGAAAATTTCAGAAGAATGGATTCTTAGTAGTAACATTTCCATTTTTAATCATTAAGCTAAACATCCTTATTTCTTATTTGAAGTCGTGCCTTCAATTGCATACTCTGTATTTGGTCATGCAATTCAATATTTGAAACTATTGTTTTTCAATAAAACCAGCTAAGTGTTTTGTGTCACCAATGCCTACAAAACAAAATGCACAACTAAAACTGAACTTCCTTCCTCTCTCTCACTACTCTTGGGAAAACATAAATAGAATATAATAAAACAGAATATGTTAACTATGCAATGGCAAATGCATATTTTATCATATTTGCATGCATCAACTAAATATAATATTTATAAATTACCTAAAAAACCCCATATCATTCAAACCCTCTATTCACACAGGCATGCTAAAACATTTCTCAAAAGACTGTCAGTGACTTTTAATGGTTAATATATTAAGGCTTTTTCAGGGCTGCTACACAAATATAATTGGGTAAATTTACACAGGAATAGCCAACTGTCACACAACTGAGTGTTCAGGGACACATAAAAACAAAAGGATGTTGTAGGGCCTATTAAGCTTCACTATGTCACCATGTTATAATGATATATAATACCCCTTAAAGCTATTTCTAATCTCAGCAACCATTAGGCCTGTTTTTCCTACTGAACTGTGACAGGCTACTGTATTACTGACTGAGATAAAACCCTTTTTTTTTGGTATTTTTTTCCCCTAAAAGCATGGTGAAAGGCTATTTTTACACAAATTTTAACTTTTGCACTGCACACTAAAAAGCAGCCAGACATACTCTACTGAGTGCTCTGCTGGGGTGGGTGGAAGACTCACCAAACTGAAAGAATGGACCTTTTCATGTAAAATGGAGTAGACATAGACTACATTCAACTACTACAGCTACAATATATGTAAAATGCAGGTAAGCACAGTCTTAAGAGCCCAAAAATCCCCAAGTGTAATTCCTTCTTCTTTTGATGAATCATCCCATCAGCCCCCTCTCCCCGAGATGAATATCTCCGTCTTACACATTTTCCAGCAGGAAAGAGAATTGCTATTTGTAGGAAAAGGTCTGCTCCAAAATATGTCAATTATTTCTTTTGGCCATTGATTATTTTGTACCTACAAAACCAGGGAAACACATTACTGTCAATCCTGCGCTCATGTGATGCATAACCCATGCTCCCCACTCCAGCTGTGTGCTCCTGCCTCCTCCCTCCCAGAACGGATCTCTGCTGATCCTGCACTGAGCAGGTTCATGAACTTGAATTTGTGAGTATTTACTTCCCTTTGGCCCCTTAAGAAAAGGACATGGAATAGTCTGTGGTCCCACAAAAAAACCTCTTCTACTGAAAATAGCTCTGAACTTCTCCGGAAGTAATTTTTGACTCTTATATAGCTGGTTTACTATTTGGGAATTCCCACCATCTCCCCAAGGCGTCTAATTAATTTATACCTAAGCAATTAAGAGAGCCAAGCTTTTGGACTTGAAAGGATAATCTGTTTACTCTGATAGTCTCCCAAATGTCTCCCACCTGCAAGTTCTATGAAACAGGCAAATTAGTGTCCTGTTTTCATTAACTATTCTTTGCAAGTCAGTAGGTCCTCATGCATAAACACATAAATTGCCTGTTCAGTGGATAACAACAGAATCTTTGACTTCTCTTAGCATCAATTAGCTACTAGACGCTTCTTATAAGAAACTGTGTTGGTGACCACGGTACACAGAGAGTAAAATAAGCAGAAAAAGAGATTTCCCTTATTAACCTTTGAAATTCTAAGCATAGAGCAATTGGAAATTCTA
The DNA here is from genome assembly GCA_013389985.1 of Dryoscopus gambensis. Classification (NCBI taxonomy): domain Eukaryota; kingdom Metazoa; phylum Chordata; class Aves; order Passeriformes; family Malaconotidae; genus Dryoscopus; species Dryoscopus gambensis. Next base: position 9,728 of record WEIT01006776.1, read on the forward strand.
AAGGCAAACATAATAAAAAAGATACAATAATCCAGCTTCATGGAAACACCACAAGTTTGCATAATACAAAATTACAGATACACAAAATGTTAACAAAAACTGTGATGGACTTCATTTAACCGTTGAAAATTGAGTAAAAAAAGCAATGCTAATTGTACATGGTACTTCATATGGTGGAAATAAACGTATTTCAAGTGGCCATGAAATATATGTAAAAACATGCTACATCTCTGAAAAAAAGTTTATTTAACAAGCTCAGGTCAAAAACCTACTTGTCATTACAGTTAATGTGCAAAAATAATGAAAGGTGCATGTTTAAAAGACAAGCTCAGTATTATCGAGTCTATTTTCTTCATATAATTGCTTCAGTTATTTTTGTAACAGTTCTTCTCTTTCATTTATGTGGAAAAGAATGTGCCCAGTACTGCTGAATACAAAAATGCAGGAAAACATCAGTTCAGCTTCAAATACAGATTTTCACTCCCTGGCTCTCGCTTTTCGGCATCCTCGTCATGCACTGTTCTGATTCAATGACAGACTATGTCATCACATCAGGTGTTGCAGGGTAATTTTTGTCTGATTACCACATTCTCTGCAAAAGGCATCTTTTACCTAGGCTGTCTACCAAGAAAACTAAAACGTGGACACAGAAATTTTGGCCATGTGAGTGTTTAGTCAGAAGTAACTGATATGTCAGAAAAAAATGGCCAAAGAGGCCAAAAAAACCCCAAATTGATTTTCAGAAGCAATACTCTACGGAAGTAAATTTCAAGCACCCTGAAGAGCGAAGCAAACCCACTGAACTAGAGATTGCTACTGGATGCACAGCACAAAAATTAGCACTGCTACTTTCCCAAGATAACACAGGTTATAAAAAAAATCAACAACTCCCAACAAACAAAACCAATTTTCTTTCACTAGCCTTTAGGAAACAACTCAAGAACTCTAACATCTTACCTGAATAGTACAAAAATTCCCAGATATTCCCTCAATTCAGTGTTGACAATAAACAGTTGCAAACTTTAAACAATGGTTAAATGGTGTTACAGACATACAGGTAACAGCAAAAAAAAAACAAACCAAAAAACCAACCAAACCAAGCCAAAAAAACCAACCAACAAACAAAACAAACCAACCAAAAAAAACAACAGCCCAAACAAAAAACCCCCAACAAATCCAAACAACAAACCTAGTACTCTCAGCGTTTCTATTTTCCATTGCAAAGTAAGATGCTTTATTGTAGGTAGGAAGTAAAACATTTCTTTTACTACCATATTTTAGGCCCAAAAAAGCTGCTAACTACTAGTGTACCAGTTCTGAAAGAAGTATTTTAAAGACATGCTTTTGTGAAACCTGTAAGCTGAAAAGAGTACTAAGGATAACTTTACTGAGATTTGAGGTACACTCTAGCACAAGTGAGAAAGCAAATTTTGTTGGCTGTTTGTTTTCAGAGCTTTGTTTTAACAGGAATGCCTTTTCAAAATTGTAACTTAATGAACACATCAAAATCCTCTGTCTAATAGGATCCTCCTGGATAGTATTATAACACTATCCCTTGGTTTTCTCTGATTTTATTTATTCCAATACTACATTCTGTACAGCGTACAGAAAAAGAGGTAGATTTCACAACCTGTAAGTATGATGAATTTAAAAAGAGTATCTGGAGACAAAGAGTGGGCACTTAATGTTGATAGCATAATTCCATCACAGACTTGTTTTAGTAGATTGTGTGATTCTAAGCTAAAAAAAATTCCAATATAAGAAGATAAAATTTTGTTGATTGTAACCGAACTTGCTAGGGCAGTTAGAATGTATAAAGCCTCAGTCAAGAGTGGTGTCTTAAGATGCAGTATGAGAGTCCAAGATCTTTCACCTATGAATCTGTTGGACTGGATTAAGCATGATGCTCTAAAAAAATATTTGATAGAGGGATTTCCAGTTAACAATAAGAACAACAGATGATGGAGATCTAGACTTCCAAGTCTATGTTAAGACCTTTGCATGAAACTGCTATTCAAGGTCTTGTTTCGCTGTTTATTAAGGTGTTTCAGCAACGTGATCTTCATCAGTCAATATATATATTTAAAAATAAATAATACAAAGGTATGCATACAATAATAACTTGTATGAAGAGGTTTTTGTGACAGCACATTGCTGTGAAATAGAAGCACTGAAAGATAGTGATAAATAGATTTAGGAGACAAAGTCACTGCAGTCAAAAACGTCTAACTTGAATGGTGCCGTTCCCTCTCTTTCATCTCAAACATTAATTTGAGAGCTGGTGAAGAGTCTGAGAGGATGCTCTTCCCTCACCTTTATGTATCATTGGGTACATCTTTGTTTCCCAATTGGAAATTTAACTGACAGCTCAGTCCTATATGCAAAGAGTTTTACACCAAGTGATTTATGATGAGCAAAGCTATTTCTTCTGAGCGAGAGGACATACATGGTAGAAAAATGCAGGAAGCTATTCTTTTCTGCAGAGAATGGGGAAAGCACAGCTTCCCTCCTAAGCTCAACAGGTTTCCTGAGTTATTATGAGAGTGCTGTCCTCACCTTCAGTCAAACTTCCTGTCCATGGTGAGAGCAATGCCACGAGGATGTAGAAGATCTCTGTGCTCCAAGCAGTGGATGAGGCTCCTTCTTTCAATGTATTTTATATGGTTGGACCTGGCTCAGCAAGGCCCATGGGCAGGGGCTAGGGCTGTGGGAGTGGGAGACTAGCCCTGTTGTGGCAGGGACTCATGGCTCCAAAACCTGGGAATGGGTCCTGGCCTGTGGGCAGGTGTGGGTGAGACTCAGAGGAGGTCATTAAGGCTTATCAGTACCCTTAGGGCCCTGACCACTGGTTACCCACTCAGAATAATGTGACCTAATTTAATAGAGCCTACAGGAAGGCCTTATCAGTTGATTTGAATAAATTTAGAGTTGTAATTCCAGGGCTGCTCCAGGCACAGCAGAGATCTCTGTAAAGAGGAACAACACTTGTCTTTAGACCCAGGCAGCTGGGGGTAGTAAAGGACAGCAAATGACCTTGGCCATGGTCTGCTGTCTGATGTCCATTGCTGCTTTAACATCAGGTAGATACTTTGTGTCACCAACTGTGCACCTGTTTTCACAGAACAGAACAAGAGATGAGGAAAGTGTATTTTTAAAGTGAACTTGAGCACTACTGCCAGTCATTTTCTTCAAAATTCCTTTACTTGGGGCTTTCTTGGCTATGTGTTTATTTCAAAGGCTGTAATTTTACCGTATGAGATCTGTCCCCAGTTGATTTGATCTGAAGCCTTTTTTTCTGGTTACTGGTACTGATTTGACAGACATTCAAGGAGGATGCCAGGTGCCCTTGCAGAGCTAACGTCAGCCTTCACTGCTCTCTTGCTACAAGTATGTTGGCTGTAAAAGCCATAGCTTCCACACGTACTGCACGCCCAGCTAGTGAAACAGTGGGTGGATTTCCCATTTGGGAAGGTAGTTACGTGAAGTATTTCAAGTTTTCTCATATTTCTCATGCCACCAGAAATGCAGGGTCAAATACGGTATAATTCAAGCTGTCTGATGTATAAACTGTGCCATGCCAGATTCAGGCCCAGAAAAGAGCACATAAATTAAGCAGTACCTCATTGACTTCAAATGTGACTCTGAAAGCAAGCAAAGGATGAAGCTGTTGTGAAGCTATGGGAAAATACCTCTTTATTGAATTGCTACTTATCTGGCAAGAATGCTACTAAAGTATATAACTGATTGTCTTCTGTCCTTCATGGTGACAGACCAGTGATCAGACTGGCCTGAAATGACAGCAGTAGGACTTTCATTTTCTGGAGAGTGGTAGTAACCAACATCCCTAAATAACACAAAAACGTGATTAAGGGCACATGGTAGGTTCTCTGCTATATTTGCAAGCATCGGCCAGCATGTGATGTAGTGTGACAGCCTCAGTGGCCTTGGATTGAATCTGTCTTGCAATGTTCAATTCTCTCAGCGATTTGAACCACGGCACCACTGACTATCCTCCAACTGTATCCATGCAGTAATGAGGCTGAGGGACAGCGAGCATCCTAGCGAGTCTTGCTACTGGAATGAGCTCTGCTCAAGTCTCAAACAGCATTCTGCCCACACACTCAGATATGGAAACACCGAGTGCACTGAGAAAGTGCCTGTTGACACTGCTAGACTCCGAAACGTGTGAGCGTTTTTATGGACCTGTTTCTAAGTGAAAATGACGATGCCAATGTCTACGCAAAAATGTGTCTGTTTCCTTCTTGACTTGCCAAAATGGCAAGAAGTTTTCCCCTCAGTCTCATATGGATGTTGGAATCAGATCACGCTGTATCCTTTTGCTGCTTTCTTGCACTCCCTATGATTACTTCTGAAACCCTACATTTGTCTCTTCCTCTAAATCTTTCTTCCCAGCTGCATCCTTCACACTCTTTTCCCTCAGCTTCTGTGTTTCAATTCTATGATGCTCCCCATGAACTACACAGAAGATATCTGGTCTACGGCCACTGCTTCAATCACACAAACCTTTCCAGGTCTTTCTGGAAGATAATTGTCCCGAGGTTCAAGATTAGCCACCCTAGCTCTATACAGTTCAGTAGAGAGCGGCTTCTGCTGCAGGTCTCAGCCTGAGATACATACTGACATAACTGGAGCAGGATTATATCTGAGGTGGTAAGTGGGAGACAAAGTGAGGGATCATTGTGCCATTGGACTTGTCTTTGTTATATTTGATTGCTCTCCATCTTTAGTACAAAAGGCCAATCTTTCCTATCATTTTCTGCCTTCATATCCCTTCACATCCTTTGAGCTCATGAGTAGAGCTTGGTTATTTCATAGAAGAGATCTCCCAGGCTTAGCTGCCTTTCCTTTCTGATGGGGAAAAGAACACACTGATCTGGTGCAGCCTGGGCTTCATTATCACTGGGGGACTGGAGTATACTTGGAAAGCCAGTGCACTCCCAAGGAAAGTTGATTAGTGAAGGAGGGAAGAGTGATGACTGAGGCCATTGTTCTTCTTAACTGATTTCTTGAAACAGAGAAGTTAGCTGCTGGAAAGTCTGAGTAAAAGGAAACAGAACCAAGGGGACAATCCACACAGAAATTAAACTCAGAATCATAGAATCACGGAATGGTTTGGGTTGGAAGGACCTTAAAGTCATGGAACTCCAATTCCTCTGCCATGGGCAGGGACACCTTCCACTAGTTCAGATTGCTATATTCTGGTCTTGAATACTTCCAGGGATTGGGCACTTACTACTTCTCTGGGCAACAGAAGTCCTTAGAGATGGCTAGAAGTTGAATAAAATACTAGACCAACTACTAGTCTAAAAGGTTGACCCAGGATCCAGTCAGTGACTTGCAGGAAAGGAAGTCTGCTAAGCTAATACTTCCTGGGAGCACTAAGAGACAGACCCTCTCCTGAGGTGGATGACTGTTCTTGGTCCTCCAGACTGTCCTATGACTGATTAGCATAGATTTGCACATTCAACAAGGCACTTAACACATCCACTGTAACAGATCTGTGGGGTTCCATACAACGAAAGGATCATGCATGTTCAGGTTACATATTGAGTAGTTAAGTAAGATGTTGTGGAGATGCTTTCACTTTCTTATGAGGAGGTGAGAGAACAGCCCTCAGCACAGTATAATAAAGTGAGGCAGAATTTCATAAAGAAGCATCTTAAGTACTTCAGAGACAATTATTGAAAGAATAACTAAGAATAATTATTCTTAGTGACCTACACATTATTTGTCACAACTAGGTCTAAAAAACCTACTATAATAATATTTATTTCTGTTATTTATTTCTACTGTATAAATAATACAGTAGAAATAAAGAATTATGAGATATTAGGTACAGAGTTATGGTATTATGAACTATGAGGTCCTTAGAGCTGGGATGGACTGCCACATGCTTTACAAAATTTTGACTAGCACAAACACTCGTGGAATAAAAGAATTAGATTAATGATCAGTGGCATACTCCTTCAGTGACACAGAGATGGGTAGGGGTAGATGACAATGGGAAGCTGGCATGCTTGTAGCATTTATAGAGAAAGGTTCTAGGGAGACAATTTTTGTATGAGAAAAGAGAACAAAATTTTCAATATATATCTGCATAAAGGTATTCAAATAAAGTTGTGTTGTTTTCCATTTGTCTGGGCATCCATATACTCAGTGAATAGCTAGAATAGAGCAAGGCAGCTTGCCTGTCCTCTTTTCCAGGAAATTACATGTTCTTTACAGTGACTACTACCTGTGAACAAACAGGGGTCCAAAGTACCTGTGCATGCCAAACTATTAACAAGGACTTCAAATGTAAAATATGTGTAACGGTAACGTGTCTCTTTAGAGGTAACAACCAAGGAGTTGTCACCTTGTGTGACGCAGCTGGAGTTTTAGTCCATGTAAACCAGAAAATTCTACATTACAGCTGCGGAATAGAACTGCTTGGTATTATCATAGCCTACATAAATCTTACCAGTTATCACAGCCCAGTCCTCAGAAAACAAAAAACCTACTTCCTTTTTCCCCACGTCTTTTCTTAGCATATTCCTCTCTTGCCTAGAGAAAGTAAAGCCTAGATTGAAGCTAATCAGAAACCAGTGCCATTATATGTGTTGGTTGGTCAGTCTCTGCAATTTGCATTATTTTTTCCTTTTTTTCAAAGTCATCCTAACCATCTTCTTGGCTGTTATCACCAGCCCTGTTTTGAAATAGATCTCTATTTTAATGTCTTCAAGCTTCTAATGAAATGGAAGTAATAAATACACTTGGATCAACCACATCACTCCTTTCAGGGTTTTTTTCTAATGGTGAGATGAAACCTGCCTAATAAAAGGAAAAAGTTACATGCAGAATACATGAATGTGCTGATAGTCCCAATCCTATAATGAGTAAATTCTGTTCTTGAGTTCAGTATTCAGAGAGATACTGAATTTAGACAAGCTCAGTAAAAGAAGATGCTTGCAGGAGAAAAGCATAATGAAAGTTTACCAACAGCTAAATTAACCATTAACAACTGTCAATGCCTGTAGCTCCCTATGTTTTATCAATGTCTACAGCTGTGTGTAAGTACTGCTGAAAGCTGTATTTAAAGATTAGCCTGCTCTGTATGCACAGGATGAATTATTACCCAAAGTGATAATCAACGGTCCTAAAAAGGAAACTGTTTTCTGGGCTTTCTCCTTCCAGAGCTATGAAACATATTCTTTCATTTGAACAGGCAAGAGTATTTCCTTGGCTTCTTCCTACTAGCTTCATTTCAAGGTCATCACTGCTTGAAAAAATCGGCAGTAATAAAATATCGGATTGTGTCTGTAAGTGAAGCTATGCAGAGAAGATTTAGAATATAAAATGATAAAAATTAAATATGAATTAAATCAGCTGTGAAAAAAGGTCTGTGGAATAAAATCTTAATATTTGTTACAAATAAGAACAATAATCTACAGAAAAGAAGCAGGAAATTATTAAAGATTATCAAGAAAAATTATTTACATTTCACTTATGGGAATTTAATTTTATAAACTGGACAATCCACTTTAATTAAGTCTGCTGTCAAATACTTTCAATTTGGACTAATACAATTTGACAATCTGGGTACAGTAGTTAATCATAAAAATTAGCCACATGATTGTGAATTTAATGTAATTATTAAATTGTTTTTTAATACATCAAAGATCCTAAAAAGGGGAAAAATTGACCTGAAATTCTGAAGAAAATATTCTGCAGACAAAATTGAAAAATACCAAATCTGGAAACAAAAGTTTTCCATTTTAACTTGTTAAAGACTTAGCAGTGGATAGTTGACATTATACTCATGCCTAGAAAATATTTTAACTGGGGAGTGCGTTTTTTATCATGATCACTGCCAGATCCAGTAACCAAAATGTCAAATGATACTCGGTTGCCAGCCAAGGCAGCAGGAGGAGTAGGTGACAATGCCCTCGGCTTTCTCTGCCATTGGAATATTGCTATCCCAGATGAGACTTCATGGGGCTGCAGGAGGGGGTGGGTGCTGTGCCCTTCACTGATGCCCTAGAAAATAGCAAAAATTTATAGAGCCTTTCTAGCATCTGCAACTCATGGTGTGACACAAACATGGTTTTCCAACATACTTGTCAGAACACTGTAATTTACACTTAGGCTCTGTGTACATAACAAAAGAAAGAGATGGATGTATCACACAGGCATATGGAACCAAAAGAAACTGAGAGAAAAATTCATAAAAACAACAGTAATGATAATCAGAAAGTGTAAGCAGGCAAAATATCTGTATGAAAAGAATTATCTAGGTTAAAAAGGTATCAGTAAGTATTTAATTTAACCATAGTAACTTCAGAGCTTCAATGTGAGCTAGACTTTGTGATAAAAGAGATGAAAAGGCAACACTATAAACAGATCATTTTAGCTTCTCTAAAAGATATCCTAAGTATTCATCACTCATTATAAAATTAAACTGTCATATCTTGTAATGACTTGGAGAATTCAAAGTAGAAATATCTCAGTATTGAGCACTTTGCGAGTCTGACTTTCTTTGAAGTACATTTGAGTTTAATTAGAACAGACTCTTCAAAGAGCTAACCGTTTGACTACCTATTGTGAAAAAAGGCCAAAAGGTAGCTTTTCACCATCAATTTATAAACTTTGTCTCCCAAATCCCTGGGATGTCCTGGTCACAATTCTAATCAGTAGAGTAAAATGTGGGAACAAAGCTGCTAAACATCCAGCAGCTACCTCACAAAAAGCGTAGACTTAAATTCTTAGCTGTTACTCAAGAGTAATTTTTGTCATTTTCCCTTGTCACTTCTTTCATTACAACCTAATTATTTCAAGATCATTTTGACTGAATGTCTACAAGATCCTGCTTACTCATTGGTCACAGCCAACCTCAAATAGCAGCATGCCATGGCTTGTAAGTTTTATTAGTACTAATGAGATGTGAGTATGTAATTGAATTATTGTTAGTGTCTCATGGTCAGACCCCTGTAAAAAATACATTCTGAAAATGATGACAAGAAGGTGACATTAGAGTCTCCTGTCATATTTTTACATTCTACACTGAATTTACCAAATAAAATTCCATTGAACAACCTCTAGAATAAGATCAACATTCAGATAATAATAGTTTCTCAAAGTGACAAAAACAACATAATAATGATGCCTAAAACTTAAGGCATCCCCTCACAGCAATTGAAAATCATCTTAACACAAGGTGAAATGGGAATAAATCCATGCCTGAAATCTTATAGGAAAATGTAAAGGTTCGTGTTGAAGAGTAACAAAGGTGCTGCAAGGAAATTGTATTCTCGGTCTCGGTCTTCTTGTTGTTTTCCTGATCTTGTCAAGTAAAGTTATACACATTTTGGTTTAAAATTTTAAAGACGTTGACTGTGCATCACATGAAGACTGGATGGTAATAAATAGCTGCTGGTATTTTATTTTTTAAAATGACCTACAGTATGACTGTCAGTTTATTCTACTTTTTGTGATTTGGAGGGGACTCATCAAGAGAAGACAGAAGAAAAACTGGATTTTTTTTTGTCAAAATATTCTTTACTGTTAGCTTTTTTTGGTGTTATTTCCAAATTATGTAAGATAGTTCTGTCATCTTGCATCTACCTAATGTTTCAGAAGAAAGCCCAGTAAAACTTTCCAAGCATCAAATGCTTCTGAATCTAAATCAAAGCTAAACAGATGCCATCACAATAAAGAAAATTTTAATTTTGCCCTTAAAAATATCCAGACCTGAAAATGGGGAACTGAACTAAGTATTCTACATTGGACTTCATAACAGAAACATTCTAAGATTTTATAAAAATTCCCTTATAGTACAGAAGTGGAGATTTCTAGTTATTTTTAGGTCTTGGGGATTTTCTTACCTCATCAGAACTAAAATATAAGTTACAGAAATATTCTTCCTTAATCAAAATAGCAAAAATGTATATAAAACATAGTCTCAAGTTAAATGAGCAGAGTCCTGGAAATTCAGTTACGTAAGACAAATTGTAACAGAAATACTTTCATGTTAAATTCGGCTAAAATACAAATAAAAATGGCTCTTACTGTGCAAGACATTGTAATGTAACTCCTTTTTCAAATGCTGCATGCTTTTTATGTATCTGGAAAATACGTGCTGTAGCCCTTTGTTAGATTATGAAATCTACTGCTGTCAGAACTGAAAGAGGAGCCAGCAGTGGTAGCCACTTTCATGTTCTAGCTGAAAATCCGTAATGTTCAGAAACACTGCTTTTACCATATTTCAGCATTTTCTAATCTATTTTGACCCAAGTGACTGCTCTCCCAGCTGTGAAATCTATGCTGGCTAACGCCCCTTCTGCCTCTCAATCCCATTAACATGTGCCCGTATTGCAAACAAATTAAATATTAATTCCCTTTCATGTCACCCCTTTGGCATATCTTGCATACCTCTGCCCTCTCCCACAATGTTCTAACTGCCATAGCAGCATATCTTACAGTTTGGGAAACACTATCAAACTCCAACACAGATTACAAGTAAAATATTCTTCATAGCACAGCAAGCAAGCCTGATTTTAAAATAAATTCAAAGCACAGTATACACACATATATAGAGAGACAGAGTTTCTTTTTACTCACAAGAGGTTCTGCCATGATGATGCGAATCTTGCGTTCAGCCAGAGTAGTGAAGTTAACAAACAAGCTCTTCAGGACATATTCGCCTGGTTTACTGTCTGGGTCGATGCTGATGGGCAACATGGCTGGAGGTCCTTTTTCTCTCTGTGTACCAGAAACAGGTGGGACAGGTGGCTTGATATATCCGTTACCAACTGGAGAAGCTGAAATGTAGAAAAGACACAGTGACTTTTGGGTAATTAATGCTTTAACTTTCACAGAGCCCCTCAACAGCCCACTACATTATCAAAGCAAAACTGGAGACTAGCTGCTAATCAAAGAAATACACAACACATAAGTAAAACTTCCATGGTACTATAGGTAAAAAATACACATTATCTAACTGGAAGAAGAAATCAAAGATGAAATCTTTTATACTAAAATTGAGTAGTGTTTACTATGCAGTGCATACTCAATCCTATTTTTTTTTACGTGGTAAGACTTGCTGACACCTAACTGTTTGAATAACATCCTCCTTTCTTATCTTTTGCATGCAGGTCAGACCTGTAACTCAGTTGTCAAGTAACAAAAATTAATCCTTTATAGCTATTCAAACTGGCTTAGCCTAGCTAAAGTCTGGAGTCTGGTCTTTTGACTACGGTGAATTGTAAAGGGTCTTATTCTCCTGTACTTTATTTTGAGGTCAGTCAAGAATGACTCAAAAAACAATATACATGTTACCAGTGTAAATTTTACATGAAGAGTCAGACACGGAATGTTTTCCATGGCCAAAAAATATTAATTATGTGCTAGCTTTCCTCAAAGTACCAAGCCCTACAGTTCCATTTGGCACTTCCGAGATTACACCTGGTGCATTGCATTCAGTTTTGTGCTCTTCCATACAAGAATGACATTGTTACTCTGAAGCAAGGCCAAGAGAGGACCGTGAAGATGGCCAGGGGCTTGCTAGATTAGTAAAGGCTGAGAATGCTGGACTTATTCAACCTTGAGAAGAGAATTTTATGGCACTCTTTAGCCACCTAATGGAGTATAGCAAAGATGCCACAGAACTAGACTCTGAGCACAGGATGATTGGACAAGAGGCAACAGACACTACTTTGAATGTGGGGAATTTCAATTAGATAAATGGAAATTCCACTGTGAAGGGGTGATCAAACACTGATACACGTTGTCCAGAGATACAGCAGAAACTCCATTGCTGGAGACACTTGAAACTTGACCAGACAAGGTCCTGAGAAACCTTCCCTAGCTGGTGAACAAGCTGAGGTTGGATTAATCATCTACCAGGGATACCTTCCAATGCAAATTACCCTGTGGTTGAATTCTGCATAATGAGTATCAAGATATCGTATACCAGACTGAGCTCTACTTACTGTTTTTCTGTGAATGAAGGAAAAATAAATTGAAGTACTTCAAATGTAACCATTTTACACATGAAATTTCCAAACTAAAATCCTCAGGGCTCAGCTCTTACTGGCAATAAAAGTCATGTTTGGTCTTCAGGCAAGTACTGGTAGCACCGTCTCTCTGTTAGTTTTGCCGGAGACTTTAAAAGTAGCAAATTAAGTAACACTGGCAAGACCAGCCGTTATCCACTCTGAACGTAACACAAAGTGTCGCAATGCCCACGAGCAGTACTGGTGATTGGGACAGAGATGCTTTAATACAATACAAACCATGGAAAAACAGCACTTCCCCCTAGCACTGCACTCCAGAGTGTTACATTATATGTCGCATCCAAGTTGCAAAGAAAGCAAGAGAGAAAGAAGAATGAACTACAATGATGGCTGCATCACATCTAATACCTTTAGCCTTTTCCTTTGAGGAACAGAATTGCAACTCTTACTGAAATTAATTGTCAATTATTAGTGACATATGAGTGTTTTAAGAAGAAATGAGACTTTTGACCCTTCCTTTAACACTTCATTGCTGAATAAAAATGAAAAAAAAAAAATTTAAAAGAAGAAACTTTATGGTTTGAGAGTATTTAAAATGTGACAGAATCAGAACCCAAAATCACACACTGAAAAATAAAAAAGTCCACTGGAGAAAAGAGAACATGTTTTCCATTAGAAAAATCAGTTTAGAAGTTACTATATGACTATAATATACGAGAAATGCTTCTCTTCATGTAGCTATTATTCTGCAAGTGTAACACATCTACACTTTTCTTTGATAATAACCCCTGACTGAAAAGGTACAGCATCACTCTTCAGCACAGCAGCAGCACTTCTCCCACTGTGACAGATGTTTCCTGCTGGATTTGCTTCCTGCAGTTTCACTTAATTTTTGAGGGCATAAGTATTATCATGGAATCTTCCTGGCATTATGACTCTTTGCAAAAAAAAAAGTGTATAAAACAGTCCTACATTTATATAACTCAAAACTTGTTCTAAAAATACACTGTTGTTCTCAATAATAATCTACTTCAAAGTACTGAAAAAAGAACCACCAGAGAAGAGTGTAGGTGCTACTGCTCTTCTGTTACCACCTAGGCTCTCTTAAAATTTAAATATGAAGACAGTGGGATGCAAAGGATCAGATGCAAATTTTTATGGACTATCAAATACACTAGGCATCGGAAATCTCTCCACAAATAGCTTTAGGACGGAGTCAGACAATATTTTTACAATTAGGAATATATTTGCCAAGTGTGTGGTTTTGACTGGCTTACATCTACCCATGAAATCAGCTTGATCTCCAAATGCTCAGTCAGGAAAATTTTTTGGTGAGCAGTGAAACCAATTTTCTTAAGGATTTGTGTCCTTTGTGCAGCGAAAGCCCCGTCCTCCGCATTGCCACCATGCCGAGCTCCCCGCGCCGTTCCCAGGCTCCGTGCCGAGCCGTGCCCGGGCTGGGCGGGCGGGCT
>WEIT01006776.1:24258-36195 GCA_013389985.1 Dryoscopus gambensis
TGCTCGCCAGCCGGCCCCTGCCAAGCACAACACTGCCGGCCCGGGCCGCCCGCCGCTGGGGCCAGGAAGGAATCTGCGGCAATCTAATCAAACACAAACTTGCCTTCTGCTCCTCCGGCAATTTTACTTTAGAGCTGGCTACTAAGCTCAAAACATAGGGGAGATTCAAGGGAGGCAGGCAGGCACGCGGGCGGTGTGTGAGATCAGGAACGCTTCACATCCTGGCGCAATTAAGTTTAAAAAAACTTAGCCATGCTACCTGGGAGCTGCCACCCTAATCTTCAATCATTATGGCAGTCAGCCAGGATTCTGAGACTGGAATTTAAATCCACATAGTCACTGTTAGTAGGAAGCCTTTTAACAATGATTCTGTTAGGTTTGTGACACAGATTTAATTTTTTTTCCCAGACATCTAACTGAAAAATCACTATTTGCACACTGTAATAGAGAAATGCAATTATCTGTGAGATCTGCCAGTGCACCAAAAATTTTTATTCTAGCTCTTCTCAGAAATATAGAACTGTATAGCCTTTCCCCAAATACAGAAACAGCATATCCTGGGGGGTTATATTTATCATTACTACAGCAATTACAGCAGTTAGAGAAATGACTGACATATGACACTGATTTGGTTCAATTTTTTAAAAGACCATTTTGTAGCTGTTGATTCCATTTAAGCATCTTTAGTGTGAAAGCTAACACTGCCGACACTCTGAGGGTCTGGAGTTGATCATGAGTTGATCAGAACTATTGTATATAGGTTTGGCTTTCTAAGGCATCTTTTCAGCTCCATTATCTCCAGCATTTGCATATGCTTGGTATTTGCATTGCAAAAATCTGACCCAGTGACAAGACTATCACTGACATCTATACTGATAAGGTATGAGCTTTAACAGAGTATAGCTCTTATGCCTAGACCAAGAGCCCTATAAAACTCACAAAAAAAAAAAAGTCACCTGTGAGACATAAAACTGGAAATCAAGGAGTCAAAATTTAGGAAATAGCTGCATTAAAGTTACCCCTGGTGGGTCCCTTTATGTTGACACATTATAATGTGAGCCTAAGAAGTAGCAATAAAAAAGATGTACTCAGTTTGCCATCCATGCCAGTGAAACACTGCCCAAATTAAATAAAAGGCATAATTTTAACATGAGAAATCACCATGTATAGTTTGTATGGGTTCATACAGAAGATATCTGGAGGGAGGTGGGTGGAAGGAGTTATACTCAATTTGAGATACTGATTTCCTTAACAAATTTAGTTTTTACTGCCTGATTTCGAAATAATAAATGTTATACAAAGAGAAGTACCAGAACAGACCACAGAAGCATTTAGTTTGAATGTCTACATATCATAGGGTACTGGTCTCCACATTAATACTGCAGTAAGCTAAACCCTTTATTTAGAGAAAAGTAGCTCATTCCCCAGGAGAATGAATGGTGATGCACATGGAGGAGACCATGATAACCCTGATGTCCAAGGACTCTGCAAGATCAGAGAATCGACAGATCAAATTTAGAAAATTGTAGACATATTTAAAGCTCCTATCCTACAAAAATCTGTAACAAAGTTAACCGTGCTTGATCAACTATAAAATGTCTGTACCATTTGGGGGTGTAATTCTGTCTGAAGGACATTTTCTTGTTTCCAACACGGACACTTATTTTTCTACTAAATGTGCAATAAGCTGTATTTGAAATTATACTCTTATCCAACAGAGTATTTCATTCAGTGCAGGCTATAACCATATTATTTTCTCAATGTTATGTATTTTTTAAAAGCTCAAGACAAGGAATAAATATGGAAGTATCACTGAAATATCACACATGGTTCTCCTCACAGCCATATACTATTGCCACAGAGAGGCCTCCTGACATAAAATCACTGCTAGATTTTTTCATGTATTGATCATTTCCCTGATCAGAAAAACAGTTGTAAAAAAGCACAGTAATTTTAGTGCAACACATGGTCAAAAGCTGATACTGGGGATGAGTACCAAATTAAATTATCATAAGAGAGCCCCTGCTATGGTCTGCACTACAGGTATTTTTCTTAAAGCTGTAAGAGGAATCATAACAACTGAATGATCATAGTGCACAAGCCAAGAATCTGTGCTACACTGGATGGAACTCCAGCCATAAAGAGTTACTGACTTTTCAGTAACTTTAAGCAGAAAAAACAGAGGTTGCATATTTTTTTAGTAAACTGTGTAAAATTTACACTTCAGCAACAATGAACAAACTAATAAGACAAACGCAAACATCTATTTGCAGTATTTTCATACCTACCGAGCCCCTTTATAAAGCCGATCACGCTGGATTTTCTCCAACACGCTACTGTAATATCCATGAGCCTGTGAATACCTGAGATGTTCCACTCCTTCAGTTAGAAAAGCTAGAATCCTTTTCTAACTAAAATTGAAAAATAAATTAGTTGTTTCATAATCCTGTTTCACACTTCCTCACTGCTTGTGAGGAAGACATTTCCTTCAGTTTCTTGGTATTGCTTTTGAATAGACAAATGCTGAAGACCTGCAATGTGTGAGCTAGAGCAGGCCTGCGGATCAGCTCAGCCTTTCCATAACCAAAGGGGTAATTTTTAGCTTCAGCATATGATGATGACCACTCACAGAGTGGCTGCACGTCTATATTTATCCACAAGTACATACTATGCTGACAGATTAGTGAAACTACTTCAGGCACTCCAAGAACATGAGACAGGATAATGGAGTTCGACACAAACCAACTACACGTATCAAACACATGTATTATCATACAATCCAAGCTGAAAGCAATTAGTATAGAAATGCAAAGCACAGTGACAACACAGGATGGGTTTTGCTTTGTAGCTAAAGTCCTTTGCCCAAAAGTACATACAGTCTAAATTCCTTTTGATAAAACCAAACCAATATCTCTTCTTTTCCCATGCCAAAAATCAGTGAGAAACCACATATCCTTAAGAATAACTGCACATTTGCTGCAGTAACTCTTGAGAAAATTTGCTTTGTTTTAAAATAGCAGTTATAATATTAAAAAAGAAAACACATTATTAAATAAAGCATGAAGAATTTAATTTACAAGGATATGGTTAACGTGCCACAAAAGGTTGCTTTTTCACCTTTTGAAGGAGAATATTCCCAATTAATTCAAGCTTGATAGATAGAGAATAAAAAAAGGGAACTTTTGCTGAAAGTAACATACTAAGGGTCTAGCAGATCCATTTTTATCTTCGTGAAATAAACTGTACGATTCCCAAGAAAAATGTTATTCCAGCATATTAGTAAGACGCAGTAATAGCACTATTTTAATGTAAGCATTATTTTCATAATTAATTTGCATGTTTCAAGAAAAAATAACCATAAAGGTATAGAGTTAACCAATGAAACATAGTACTAATGACTTGAAATATCTATGATAGAAAATAAACTTATTTAAAGTACAGGACTTTACAACAAGCAATCAATGCTACTAATGTCTGCTCTTTTTTGTGTTTCTGACTCTTTCTTAGGAGGACTTACAGTCAAAAATGAAAGACCAAGAAGAATTCAGTGGACAGTAAGTCCCACATCCAGACTATTCGGAAAGTAAAAGTGTAAATTATGGTGGTACTGGTGTTGGCCTTACTCTTCCCATGGAATGAACTTAATACAACATAAATGTTTGCCTACAAGTTTTGTTTACTGCTTATCTTCCATTGCTTATTAAAAGAGTTGATAGATCAGTACGTAAATATACTCTTTTTAAGACACTTACGACCTGTTCTACAACTACCTGGAAGAAGGTCACAGCCAGATGGAGGTCAGCCTTTTCTCCCACGCAACCAGTGACAGGACAAGAGGACATGGCTCAAGCTGCTCCAGGAGAGGTTCAGGTTGGGTATCAGGAGAAATTTCTTCACAGAAAGGATTGTTAAACATTGGAGTGGACTGCCCAGAGAGGTGGTGGAGTCACTGTCCCTGGAAGTGTTTAAGGAAAGACCGGATGTGGCACTCAGTGCTGTGGTCTGGTTGACAAGGTGGTGATCGGTCACAGATTGGACTCAATGACCTCAGAGGTCCAAACTAAATGATTCTGGGATCCCGTGACTTTGTTCTCAACTGCATGTTTACCTAAATATTAGTTATACAGTTATATTAGTTATATAGTTAAACTAATTATTAAAATGAATGTATGGCGATTGTATGGCCTATAGAGATTTATAAGGTCCATAAAAGCTGCTGTACAAATCTACCATAAGCAACAGCTCTGCAGACACAGTTTCCTTCTCTAGGACTGGAAATGATTTACACTTCCAGCTGTAGTTAGGCTGGCCTGCATTCGCCCAGGGATAGAGAGAGATGTGTAATAACTCTTTGCATATACAGGTCCCAGGCAGAGACTATCAACGATGTAGCTTTCAAACTACACTTACTGGAACACACTGCTTCAAAGCTTCCTCTATTTTAATAAAAAATAAAAAATAAGCAGTAAAAAACACATAGGCAAATATTCATATTACATGAAATTGATTCCCTGTGAAGGATCATTTCCCTCAAGGTGAGGGAATTCTTTTCAGTGAAAAATTCCCTCACTGACAGCTGTATGTAGACACAGACAATAGGTACAGGCACATACAGATAATGAGAATATATGAGACAGTCTATATGAAAAAAATCTCAAACAGATTTTCCCTCTTAGAAGAACAAGGTTGTCTCCAAAAACTGGAAATCTCAGTAAACCTGTATTCTAAAACTCCAGACTCTGAAGACTGTCTAAAACTGTTCAGGCATCTATTGGAGAAGACACTCAGTCATTTCGTACAGCTGTTTTGACACAAAGTTCAAGATTCTGGAGCAAAACAGCTCATTTGGAAAACAAGCCTAAAGGGAATAGATATCCAATAAAGTCTTGAGATGACCTCAGGTCTCTGAAATGGATATCCTCAAATAATTGATTATGCTGAAACTATAAGGGAGAAAAGGCTAATTTATACATTTCAGGTTCTTTAATTTCTTCAAAGAGACATGCCTCAGGAGAGTAATTTGTGTAAACTGGCATGAGGAAGGAAGAAGATATCTTCCATTATAAAGGCACTCCAAGACTTGGTTACTGATTTACCCAAGATAAGACCAACATTTTAAATTATTTCTGAGTATGTAGTGAAAAAATGCTGTTGCCAGGTTTAGATACACTTACTCCACTCTCTTCACAGTACTTGTGGAGCTACAAAAGACAGTTCCAAATCCTGTAGACTTAGAAACTTCCTATTCCTTTTAACATAATAGGAGAATACAAATTTCATGTGAACTCAAGGAACCACAAACACAGAAAACAGGAGACACATTAATTAGTTCATCCACTAAGAAGTGGCAGAATTGCCAATAATCTGTAAGTTTGGCCAACCCAACTACTCTATCCAAGGAAAAGGAGGCATGAACGTTGTGTGTGCATGTGCACATGCTTGCCATTCAATTTATTTTCAGTATCTTACACAAACACATGACTAAAACAGACCATATGATATCCTCGGTGAGACTGAACATTTTGGGACATAAGGCCAACTCCTTGTAGCAAAGTCATTCAGCCCTCCCCTGAATCCAAGGGTGAACAATGATTTGCGGAATGGAGTCCCAGAACATGTCCCTGATATGGTAATTTTTTTAACAATCAGATCCAGTCCACTGCAGGATAGAAACAAAATGCTGCATCCATGAAAATAAATGGGCACTCGGTAGGTCTTATGGGTGCTAAAATATCACTTGTGGGGAATGCTCTTCTCTGTAAGTCTACAAAGAGTTAATATGTTCATTCCACTCCGAGAGGCTTATGAAGCTGCCATCTTCTGCGATGGACCCCACCAGGAAATAATCCGTTTACAACAGATATCTTTGCCCAAACTCAGGGAAACATTAGTCCTTACATGACTGTAACATATAGACAGGTCTTATTTGAAATGGATGTGAAGTGCCTGTTAGCTTTGAAGCCAAAGGATCTTGTTCAACCTAGAACCTTGGAAAGGCTAAAACTGTTCATTTGGCTTTATTAGCCACTAGTAGCCTTCTGGCCCTCACATCTCAGCTGCTGGCAGGTAAGCGTTAAGCTTTGTAATCCTCAGAGGAGCACTGCAATTCTATGCAAGAGAGGGGTAATTGATGTGAGAGCCTGTAGGGGAAAGCCGTGAGTGGAACATGTTTTCTCCCCTTGCATATGCAAAGGATTCAGGAACGATGACTGCCAAATACAAATAAACAAACAGGAAATCCTGTCATATGTGTCAATTGACTTTTTAAAGGCCTTTTCACTGACTTGACTGAGCTCCTAGTAACTATGATCCTGTAAGATGTAGCCTTTCCCTCTCTCTTTCTCCTAAGTGGCAGGTCAGGGGTTGAGCAGCTTAACAGGTTCTTATCTCAGATCTTTGCAAGACATGAGTGAGGTAGGAAAGCAATTCCCCTTCCTTCCATTGCTCACCATTTATTTTTCTGCTTCTTTTTCTCTAAATCATTGTTTTCTTGTTTACATATACCATGTGCTGAAGATATGTGCTGAAGATACGTGGGAATACAGGCATGTAACATAAAGATTTTTAACTGCACCAATTCTGGAATTTGCTCGGTTTATTATGAGATTAAAGACTGAAAAAGTTAAATGACATGGAAAATCTTGTGGAAAATCTAAAACAATTTTCACATTTGAGTGTTTTACTTAGGGGTGACTTCTCACTAAAGGAAGTATCTTTGTTGCTTCTGATGGGATCCAAATCAAACAAAAATACTTCTCAGTTTCTGTGTTTTATATGGTAATGACATGCTGCCTCTTTGAAGGCTGACTTGAGATTAACAATATACTTTCAAAAGATTTCAAAATCTGGGTATCTTTTCTACATAACTTCAAAAGGTTTTTTTTACCTTTCCCAGTTATTCCAAAAGAAAAAACTCCAAAGAAGGGTGAAAAGATATTTTCAGATGAGTAATTGTTGGGGTTTTTTTAAGAAAAATTAAAACAGAGACAAGGTTTATTTCTAAAACTACACCAGAATTTCTCTGGGCCCAAACAGAGCTTAAAAACCATTTTATTTTAAATAAAGAAATTCATACTCTTCTTTTACACTTTTTTCAGGTACTATGGCAAAAAGGCTAAGCTCCACTTTGGTTTTGTTGGATCAGAAAATAGCTTCCTATAAGATTTTTAGACACACATTTTGGTGCTTTTGCTTTCCTTTTCAGAGACAGGGGGATGAAGATACTCCTGTAATTTTGTGGTTGATGGGTGTTAGCAGAAGAATTATTTTTAGGGAACTTGGAAAAGGGCCGAGGAAGTACAAGGCTTAAAGAACCCAAAAGAGAAGGAATAGTTACTTCCAAGAAGAGGGACTGACTAGCAAGCAGGGACGATGTGACCTGTATCTTCCTTCACTGCTGTGCTGGTTTTGGTCGGGGTAGAGTTAATTTCCTCCACAGTAGCTGGTATGGGGCTGTGTTTTGGATTTGTGCTGGGAACAGTGTTGATAATACAGGGATTTTTCAGTTACTGCTGAACAGGGCTTATACAGAGCCAAAGGCCTTCACTGCTTCTCACCCTGTCAGCGATGGGCTGGGTGTGCACGTGCAGTTGGGAGCGGCCACAGTGGGGACAGCTGACCCCAGCTCACCAAAGGGATACCCCAGACCATGCGGTGTCATGCTCAGCTGATAAAGCTGGGGGAAGGAGGAAGAGGGGTCATTCAGAGTTACAGTGTCTGTCTTGCCAAGTTACTGTAAGGCGTAATGGAGAGCTGGCTTTCCTGGGGATAGCTGAACACCTGCCTGCCCATGGGAGTGAGCCAGTGGCCTTGTGGTGCTGTGTTGCCAGCATGGCATTTAAACCATGACATCTATACATTTTCTCTTTGAGACAATATACTTCTCCTTTTCTACTTAAATGTTTTGCAATACAACTCTAAGTCTGCGTAAGATGGAATTTTGAAAATATATTTAAACTGCTTATTGCTTACCAGAGAGAGACATTAAATGCTTGCATCTGAGTCCTATTCCAATTTCAATAGCTACCTCAGATGTTAGAACTGGAACTGTCCCTGAATTTTGGTTGTCTGTTTGTTCACACTTGCTCTTCCAAACTCTTCCAAACTCCTGACATGTTGGATAATGCTGTTAAAAACTCCTGTCTTTCACTGGAATGGAAACCGCATACCGCTTGTGGATGACGTGTCTTCTGTGCAATGTACACATGTCTATGAAAACCCGAGTGTGTTGTGATGCACTCGTGCAAACAAGCGGTACTTTATTACTGATGTACAAAAAGAAACAGCTTCTGGTGACATAACACTGTTCAACATCTAAGAGTTGGGTTCCTAGAGCTTTGCTCATTTCCTGCCAGAATAAAGATGTCTTGTCTAGTTATGTTTCAAAGTGTAGTACTACTAAGGAAAATCTTTAGAACTGTACTTGCTTTCTTGACCTCATCTTCTGGTGCACCTGATCTACTCTATGGGTGCCTCTTAGGGAAAGTTACAAATTTAGCCACCTACCGATCAAGTATCAAACTTAATCTAGCAATCCAGGCTCTGGGTAAATTGAGACCGACATTTCTAGGTGATCCATCAAACCCTTCCTAGATCCTTAAGACAGAATAAATCACCTTCTGGAGGTGCCTATCACTCATTTCAGTTTAATGAAAGAGAACTGACAAAAAAGATATACATCCCAAAGTTATTAGTGATGACTCTCACTCTTAAATCTGTAGACTCTTCAAGAGCACCTTGTATGGATTAAACTGCACTGTGGTGCCTTTCAGCTGCTGCTGGCTAGAATTCTTCCCCTTGCTTGTGTGGGTGGAAGATGGCACAACACCAGCAGTAAACCAAGCCACAGGCTGGATCTGTGGACTGGCAAGTTAAACCTTCACAAACCAAGAAGAGTTCCACAAAATTTTGTGAAGCCTTTCGTGATGACACCACAGGAGGGATTTCTGTGAATAAAGACTAACATGAGAGATACATCAATTCATGTTTCCCTCTACAATGGAGCACACAAAGTAACATCTATACAAAGAAAAATGAAAGAAAAAGTTTTGCAGCCAAACTCTGGATTAATATTTATTATCAATCCCCTACTCTATGTCTGATTTAATTACTGTGAGTACTGACTGCAGCAGCACACTCATAACATTGTCTGTCTTCCATATTAAATGCTATTTGGTCTCTTTGCTTACAGTTGTCTTTTATTAGCCACGGACCATTATGATGCCATAGTATCTAATAACACTTTATTATATTACATTAACAATTCTTTGAAAGTGGGTTCATTTGCTTCTTAGCCACAAACCTAAATGCACATGCAAATGCAAATGTTTGCTGCTTTGGTAGACTGCGACTCCGGGACATAAATACTTTTTGTGGTGACTGAAATACAAGATAATGTCTTTTATCATCCACATGAGCTCAGTGAAGGTTTCTGAAAATTTGGCTTGAGTGCAGCTGCCCACTGAAAAACTTTCACTTGAACAGATAAGTGGAGTGCATGGAATTTAGCTGCTGTCCAAGGGACCTTCTGCATGACCGGTCAGTTGCAAATACCAAATACAACATGGACAGGACATTGCTCTCATGCTGGTCAGTGGGCCATGGCAGAAAATTCCTTCCATGTATTGAAATGTCTAAATGTTTTGGAATGCCAGAAATATGTCATTAAATTTGGAGAAGAACAGGCACCTATAGAGATGAACTCTGTGTCATTTAACCACAAAAATAAAGAAAGAATCCTAGAGTTCACACTGTATTTTTCAAATAAACAGCTTAAAGCCTGCAAAAACAGAGTAATTCATTAGAAAAACCAAAGAGCCTAATCAAATCTGAAAATAATAAAAAGATGCCTTTTATAGTATATTGGAAGGGAAATTCCGTATTCCTGAGGGCTGGGACAAAACTAATGTTAGATCAGATTTTCTCAAATGTCAGCAAGGGCAATCCAGGCAACAACATCACAGCTGGCCTGAGTGGCCACTCATCCTGGAGTGGCTGCATTTGACTAATAATGAACCAAAGCATGATAATACAATGCCACAATCATAGGTTTAGGGAAAATAAATTTTATTTAATTAACTGTATCTTTTTATGAGATTATAAATTTGGTTAACAAGGCTGAAAGTGTAGTTTTTACATTTTTGCTTGGCAATTGGATTGGTATGTTACCAAACTCTAAAACCAACATTCACAATAAATACAGATTAAAAGATAGGTAACATCTATGGATTAAGGAAGAATCATACTGTAATGAATGTACTTCTAGTGGAGGTACAGAGACCAGTTCTTCGTTCTGTACTATTTATCCTTACTGTTAATAACATAAAAGCAAAACCTTTCTAGAAAGTTTACAGGCAAAACAGAAATTAAGAGTGATAGACAGAAAATATAGCAAAAAAAGGGTCCTTCTACTCTGTTTGAATAGCATTTGAAACTTAAATACAAGCAAATAATACATGAGATATTAATTCTAACCTATGGAGGACTGCACAGCCAGAAACAAGGCTGCACAGACAAAATAAGGCTTTCTCTTCCTGGGAAACACTGATGATGAAAAAAGGCTCAAGACCAGGATGACTAATGCATTGAAAACTGGCTGTTATTCTTGCGACCTGAAGAGTTATGGAGGGCCTTTGCAAGCAGTATGAAAAAAAGCAAAAGCAGGAAAGCTCTACTGCATCACTGTCAGTGGCTCTGCAACCACTGGTGGACGCTCAGTCCTGCTCTGGCATCTGCAGCTTGAGAAAAGATGCTGGTGAACTAGAGGACATTTGGGAAAGGCAAGTATAACTCATGACTGCAAAAGTTGCCTTTAAATTTAATTTAGTTTGACCATGAGAAAGTAACGCAGTCATACCCTCTAACAGCAGGAATTTGCACTCATTGATCCTACAATGGCACCTATTTGCAAAACGTATTTCATGGAGCGTCTTACACCCCAAATGCCTTTTTTAGACAACACAAGCATTCAGGCATGTCCAAGGTATAATTCATTACAAAAAACATGTCTAAAGCAGCTCATCTGAACTGTACCCCTGAACCTCTTCACTGGCTATCAAGAAAACCAGGCTTGATTGTGTAAGATGTAAAATATAAACACTAAGGATGCCTGAAAGTTAGGTGAGATGACTTCCATGCCCATTAAGCATGAATATCGGGAACAGAAATTTGCTAAGAGACAGCTTTTTGTTCAGTAACATCTAGTGTCTGGAATTTTAGACTAGACAAATGCATTAAAGAAGTTAAACATAAAGGGAGGAAAATTAACTGCCAGAATGCTATTAAGTCTGGTGCTGATTCTTCCATTACTGGAAATTTTAAATTAAGATTTTTTTTTTTAAGATGTGCTTTGTCTCAAACAGAAATTAATTCAGAGAAGCCATAAAGCCTGTTCTATTAGGAGCACAGATTGGATGACACAATGTTTTTCTGGTTGTATAATTTATGACTTGTTGAATATATTAGTAGAAAACATAGTTCTGAGAACAATCTCTCATTGGTAAAACTAGGATACAGATGTTGCAGGAAGGATTCTTCTTTCTCTAATCTTGATAATATCAAGAAGCAGAAGTCTGAATTCCTATCAGTACTTGCTTACATACAGGTACAAATATATANATTCTTCCATTACTGGAAATTTTAAATTAAGATTTTTTTTTTTAAGATGTGCTTTGTCTCAAACAGAAATTAATTCAGAGAAGCCATAAAGCCTGTTCTATTAGGAGCACAGATTGGATGACACAATGTTTTTCTGGTTGTATAATTTATGACTTGTTGAATATATTAGTAGAAAACATAGTTCTGAGAACAATCTCTCATTGGTAAAACTAGGATACAGATGTTGCAGGAAGGATTCTTCTTTCTCTAATCTTGATAATATCAAGAAGCAGAAGTCTGAATTCCTATCAGTACTTGCTTACATACAGGTACAAATATATA
>WEIT01006777.1:2997-14348 GCA_013389985.1 Dryoscopus gambensis
CTTGAAGCCATTTCCCCTTGTTTTATTGCTAGTTGGCAGGGAGAAGAGGCCTACCCACACCTTCCCACTAGTAGCCAGGCTAGCTCTGGACCCTGAAGCAAAGGCAAGGGTTAACTAAATTTTGATGCAGCATCTTGCTGCCTTAGAGATAATATTTCCAGAAATGGAATCTCCATCAGGACTACCATGGTTTCAACTGTGTGCCAGTCTTTCCAGGTGCAAACAGGAGTCTCTTTCCAGGTGTCAGTCTCTGTCAGTTCAGTGGACTGACATCGAAGAACAGGAAGTTTTAAAATAAAAATACTGAAATCACTTTTACTTTCCTTTTAGCAATAAATGGCTATGTGTCTAACAGCAGTGAAATCCTTGGATTTTGCCGAGATACTGTGGTTCAGTGGCACTTTTCCAGTGTTGGCACTCACGATGAGGTTGTCTNTCAGAGTGCCAGGTTCACTTCTTTTTTGAGCACTTCCAAAGAACACTATGCCACTTCCTTTGGGAGCTTGTTCCAGTGGTTAAACACTCAGAAGAAATTTTTCCTAATATGCAACCTGAACCTCCACTGGTGCAACTTGAAGCCATTTCCCCTTGTTTTATTGCTAGTTGCCAGGGAGAAGAGGCCTACCCACACCTTCCCACTAGTAGCCAGGCTAGCTCTGGACCCTGAAGCAAAGGCAAGGGTTAACTAAATTTTGATGCAGCATCTTGCTGCCTTAGAGATAATATTTCCAGAAATGGAATCTCCATCAGGTCTACCATGGTTTCAACTGTGTGCCAGTCTTTCCAGGTGCAAGCAGGAGTCTCTTTCCAGGTGTCAGTCTCTGTCAGTTCAGTGGACTGACATCGAAGAACAGGAAGTTTTAAAATAAAAATACTGAAATCACTTTTACTTTCCTTTTAGCAATAAATGGCTATGTGTCTAACAGCAGTGAAATCCTTGGATTTTGCCGAGATACTGTGGTTCAGTGGCACTTTTCCAGTGTTGGCACTCACGATGAGGTTGTCTCTGTTCGCCTTTCTGGACACTCTTTTCTGTATCACGGGAAATACGAAGATACATTGAGCCTTTTCCCGATGAGTGGAGAATCGGTCACAGTGGAAATGGACAATGGTGGTACGTGGTGGAACTGTAGTGTTTGACAGCTATTCTAAGACATTATTTAATCTCCAGTCTATAAGGACTTACCTAAAAAACTCTTCTGATAAACACAGTGCTGGAAAACATTGAATTGTTCTCCAGTGCAAGTGATGTGTATGGAGTCTTGCTGGCTACACCAACTTAGCATTAACTGTAAGCTGTACTGAGGCTCTTTTTGTTGGCCATCTTGTAGTTTAGTTTTTTTCACTTCACAGTTAATACTGGGGTTAGTAATGATGATTTTAAGGCAAGATTCTTCTTGGAAACAATCCAGTATCAACTCCATTGTATGATTCCCAGGTTTGCCACATTCTTGTCTATCCTGAGCAGGCTAAAATGGGATGAAACTGTCAAATTCTGCTGGTCATTACCGGGCAAAATGGCTACACCTCCCCTTAGGCTTGTGGTTGTTCAGCAGCAGTAAAGTGTGCCTGCCTGAACCATGTCACTGGTGCATGGAATACATCTCAATGTCTAACTAGGATTAACACCATGTCTTGGAAAAGGGGGCATTAGAACTCATGTAGTCCACATTTAAGGCATTACTTCCAAAAGGACAGATTCTTCATCATTGAAGTCTGTGCATTTTGAGTCATCATTCTAAAATCTCAAAAGGTTATGTATCCTTATCCCATTTAAAATATTTTTTTTAAAAAATATATTTTATGTATTTAAATAACAATTTTTCTATGTTCTCAAAGCTTGTTTTCTGTGATTGCACAGCATCAAGACCTTATTACTTAAAAATGTTTGAGTGGCTTTTATTGCTCAAGCCTAGGGAATCAGTAAAACTCTCTTAGACTCTATGGAAACATCCCCGGTAATAAAGTTGTACTTCTGCTTCATTTTGATATGCAGTCTATGCTTTCCATCGAGGCCATGTTTTCTTTGATAAATTTGCTGTTGTTAGAAATCAGGAAAGGTGTGCAGGTCACTTCAAGCTGATCAATACAGGCAGAATTGTAGGTGACCTTTTTAATAAAAAATATTGTTTCTCAAGGTGTATTAATTCTGTCTATTCTGTCATTTCTGCTAGTTCCAAAAGCAAGCTGTAACAAGCAAAGAACTTGATTTGATGTTGTTTAGGGAAACAGATTTTATTTTCTTCTCTGAAGATCCTAGTTACCAATAGAGAACTTACCTTCTGACTAGGTTTTGGAGGAATTATTAAAACCTTTTAAATTAATCTGAGATGCCTCAGACTGGCAGCTTAATATTTTGTGTCAGGTTGGAAATGCAAATTGCTTTATTTTTATTATACTTATTCAAGATCATCCATTATTCATTCAAAAGCTTTTAAAATACTGCGTTTGTCAGATGTTTGCCAACATTGCCTCGGTACATATTTGTTCTGCTCAGAATGTTCTGTCTGTAGCAGTGCATACACCAGTAAGGACAGGATAAAATTAAAACTTTATCTTGAGAGGTCTCAATCTTAGATCCAGATCTAAACATAGGATCCTTTAATTTGTTTCTTTCTTTTTCATATCCATTTCTTTCATGGGTTATTTTTGGATTCAGGTTCTAGTTACAGCTTTATCTATGGAGAACAGTTCCATCTCCTAGATGTGTTTATTTATATGTGCTCTTATTTATTTACATTTAATAATTATTTTTCATTGCCATGAGAGCTCATGAATATCCCAGATGAAGATTAGTGGTCTGCTATAGCAGTTGCTGTAGAAGCAACCCCAACAATTTGCCTTGCATGATAGACAGTGTCCACTCTCATAACACTTTTATTTCAATTGCAGGTACTTGGCTTTTGGCATCCTGGGGCACCCCAGAGATGAGTTACGGCATGAGGCTGAGATTCAGGGATGCTAAATGTGACTATGAGGAAGATGAAACATTTGATGTTGTGGATTTAACTCCCACCAAGACTGAAAGAAAGGCTGTTTCCACATCATCTGAGGAAGATGTGCAAGAAAAAGAAGACAAGGAGGAATTGGATTATCAGGATTACCTGGCTTCCGTTTACTCCATCCGAAGCTCAAGAAAGGCAGCAGGTGATGAAGAAAAACAAAATCTTACAGCACTGGCCTGGAATCAGTATGAAGGCACTGATGCCACGAGTTCTGAAGTGGCAGCTGGCTCAGGTCTGGCAGCTATAAATAGTAGTAGAACAACAAATAACTCTAAGTTCTTAGAAACTCATATCACTCCTCTTCCCCCAGTCAAGGCTGAAACATTCCAGTCGAATCACACATCAATCACACCAGAAGAGGATGTATTTTTAGCTGCCACAAGTGATGGAGAGGCTGACTTGGTATTTGAGAATAGAAGCCAAAGCAACTATGCAATAGCTCATAGTAACATGTCTGCAGGTGAACACTTGCTGAGCAGTGGGGAAGGCCCAGTGAATATTGCAGAAGGGCTTCCAACTGGTGGAAAGAACAGTACATTTTTTCCAGAAAAACATCAAGAGGAAAGCACAGGAAGAGGAAATTATACCACTAACAGGAAAAGGAAAAGGCGAAGCTCACTGGCCATTAAGTTTTACTCTGTCCAAAAGATGAATGCCCTTCTAAATCATGTCCGAAATAAAAATGTTTCATTTTCTGACAAGGCCAATGCACCTCATTCTGTGCATCGTACAGAGAACACATCCCGTGAAGCCATGGCAGGAACTGGCCAGCTGCCAAATGAATATGATGATAAACTGGAAGAGGAGGGAAAGATGATGGAAAATGCCGTGCACACAGTTAACTTGACACTGGATTTGGATCTCAGAGTAGGAGATGGGTCTAAGGTATCCAACCTTTCTGAACCCAAGATATCCAAAGATAAACCAGCAGATGTTTTTTCTTTAGAACACACATTAGACAATACCAGCCCTGCTGTAGTGAAGAATTTACTAGAAGCATCATTGCCTGGGGCTGGGAAATATTCATCTAAAATGACTAGTGAGGAATGGAATTTGGTGTCTGCAAAGAGAAATCTGGGATTAGAGGCAAGCTTAGATAAATCTGCTGGTGGTAAGTTAAATCATCATGGCAGAAACAGTACAGCATCCATAAATAAGGAGGATATGAAGAAGTATCAAGGGTTCTCACATCTGTTGAGGGAAAACCAGAAAGGGAACCACATGCACTTGACTCAGAAAGGAAAGAAGGGAAACAACGATACCTTGAGTACATCTGGCACCTTCATCAAGATCCGAAGGAAAAAGAAGGATGATCCAAAAATTACCTACTTGCTGAGCCCAAGGAGTAGAAACCCCCAAAACCCCAGCAATTCCGTGGCAGGGTTTGGCCGTGCGTTGTTTCCAGGTGGGACGGACGCCACCAAAGCACCCAGTGAGGTCAGCCAGAGGGCAGATCTGAGCAGGGCCAGGCATGGGGAGTCACTGAACAACACCCTCACCCCACGGCAGTTTAGGCCATCCATCACAATCGGGTTTCCCCGAGAAGATGGAGACTACGAATACGTGATAGGAGAAACCTACAGCGACGAAAGCTCCGGTGGGGAATACGAGTACCAATATGTGAGCTTTGAGGACCTCTACATGATAGACCCCAAGGTGAACATCAGCAGGCAGCGTAACCCCGATGACATTGCTGAGCACTACCTGCGCAGCAGGGGCAATGAGAGGAGATACTACATCGCAGCTAAAGAGGTCTGCTGGAACTATGCAGGATATAAGAAAAGGTTTGCCTAAATCGTTTGCTTTCATTTGGCACACCATCCTGACACCTCCTTGCAGAATTTTGATTCACATGCTGATAAACTTAAAAGCATCTGTAATGTGTCATGTGATGTCCAACATTTCAGTGGCAGAACCGTAAGAATTTTCCACAGGAGACTCACACCCCTTAGAAATGTCGGAGTGAGGTTACTATAATCAAGGACAACACAGCTAAAAAGTTTTTTTTTTTTTTCCCTTAACCCCCTTTTGTAGACTCATTAGAAACAGTCTTTAATACATCAGCTAAAAATTCACTGTAAGAGGTTGAAGGAATCTTGCAGCTTGTTTATACTTGAATGACCTGTTTTACTTTGTCCTTCAGTTCTTGGTACCTGTACACAGGACGGAGACCTCTTTGTGCAAAGTCTTTCCAGGAATTTAATGAACTAACTGATGGATTCTAGAATGGGATATACTTATAGGCAGATGAAATCAGTTTCTGTCACTAGCAAGAAATGGTTTTGTTGTCTCACTTCTCTGTTGGAGAAGGGATAATAGCACTTTGCAAGGTCACAAGGCTGCACTATTGAAAAGAATATGAAAGCTGCAAAGTTATTAACCACACTGGTGACTGCCTTATACTAGAAGTAAAAAACAAAGCTGCATGAAGTATTGCATTGTTGCTCCTGCTATTTAGAGAAATCAGAAGGTGACTGGATCACAAACCCTAATGCTGAGGGATTTTCTTACATTTTGACAGGGAAGACTGCCAAAGTCTATGCCACAGCAAAGAATATATGAGGATATACTGAGAGAAACACTATACTAAAAATTCACTCTCTTAATTGATACAGGTTAGGATCAGTGCTCACCCAACAAGGCATGGAATTCCTTGTCACTTTTCATCAAAAAGCTGAACCAAAACTTGCACAACTTTGGATTTTTATCAAAAGCAGCCAAAACAGGAGCAAGAAAATTTTCATTATGCAAAATGAATCTCCAAACAGGTTATTTCTCAAACTGAATTTCCATTTTATTTGATGGAAATAGAAATAAAACATTTTCAGTATTCTCCAGGCTTACTCCTGCCTCATCTCAGTCCATAAAAATGGCACTTGCAAAAATAGCAGAAATAAGACGGTTTCTTTGGGCACTTGCAAAATCAAGATTTTTTTATGCTTAGACCTCTATATAAATCTCTCCAGAGATGTTCATCCTCAGCTGGTGTGAGCTGTATAGTTCCAGTAAATTTAACACAGCCGTTGGCATATCCTGTCTCAGTGTGTTGATCAGCTAAAAACCAGCCTTTCTCCTATGTAACTTAGGTTAAATTTCTGGTTTTTGCAGAATGATAAAGCAAGGTTTGTAGGGAATTATAATAGCATTTTAGTGCTTCTTTTTAAGATCTGAACAACAGTTTGAATGTCTAAAAGCTTCTTGTAGCATACCAGCTCTGTGATGCAAAATGCAGATACAGTCAGATGTAAAGATCTGTGAGACAGTAGGGTATAGGTGACAGGATTAGTACACTGAGCCAAGCTCCAATTCAGATTATTAAGGCTAAGAAAAAAAGGAAAATAGATGGATTTTGAGAGACTCATTGGAGTTTTTCACTGATAGTTGACCAAATGGCAGAAGAATCTAATCCAACTGTAGAGCTAGAATTGCTTAAACACTGCAAGCCATGATTTTCAGAATCATCTGACACTCATTTTGTGGAATCATAGAAGGTTGGAAAATACCTTTAAGACCATCGAGTCCAACCTTTAACTTAGCACTGCCAGGTTCACCACTAAACCATGTCCCTCAGCACCACATCCACATATCTTCTGAACAGTCCGGCAACCGAGACTCAACCACTTCCCTGGGCAACCCTTTTGGTAAAGAAATTTTTCCTGATATCCAGTCTAAACCTTCCTTGACACAGTTTGAAGCCATTTGAGTGTTTATTCTTTATATACAGAATTCTGAAATGTTTCTGCTGTATGAGTTCTCAGGTTTCATCAAAGCTATTATTCCTGATTCACTGTGTGGGATTTTAATTGGAGTTTTCCTTTCAGTACAACGAGGAGTGACAAAACCTGTAAAGATGGCACCAGACGTAAGGTGATTTTCCAGAGCTATACAGACAGTAGCTTTTCGACTCTTCAGGATGAAGATGAATATACAGAACATCTTGGCATCCTAGGACCGGTTATCCGAGCTGAAGTGGACGATGTTATCCTAGTAGGTCAATGTTTTGATTGTGTGGGCAGGATGAGATTCTTACAGTGATCTTGGAGTGTGACACAATGGATGTAAAAATACCACAAATTTTTAAAAGATGATGGAGGGGAAACAGTTTTCAAAGCTTGAAATTGCACTGTGGGCATCTGAGCACTGTGTTATGTTTCTTTGAAACTCATCTTTTTTCTCTCCTGTCCACAGCAAATTAAATTCTGTTTTTCTTTCTTATGTTTCCCAACATTAAATACTGGCTTACTGGTCTAATGTAAAATGAGATTTAGGTTTAATGTTAAAGAAAAATGAGGTTCAGGTTTACTGTTAAAGAAAAATGAGTTTTCTAAACTCAGAAATTAGTACATTTGTGTTCAAGATTAATATATACTTTTTGGAAAAATATATAATTTCCTCTAAAAAGGTTTGCTATGTAAATGTGTGAGATTGTACTAGAACTATCAACAGGGATGAAGAGCAACCATATCCCTGGCAATATTGTGGTATATTTGCATTAGGAAGCACATTGCTGTAACATTTCCCTTCTCTTGTCCTTCTTTATCCAGTCCTCCAAAACACAGGGATGGACTTAGAGAGAATAGATCTCAGTGCTTTCTGCTTATTTCAGTAGGAATGGTGTGCAATAGGAACACACCAAGCTACATTTAAATCGTGAGTAAGAAAAGAAAAAGATTTTATAGTTTGGGAATGTCATTCTCTGAGGAGAGGTAAATATGTAATCCCACTATCGTGGTGTTTCTCTGGGACAAGTGGGAAGCACTGATTTTGGCAAGAATGATACATACAGAGGTCTAGATTTACTATATTTTAATGACTGCAGCAAAGCATAAGAGGTAGAAACTCCCCATTTTGCTGCTGGCAGTAACTAAGCAGCTCCACTTATGAGGGGCAGCAGTAAGTGTCCTGGGAGCCTAGACTTGGTGGAAGACAGGGAGCTAGACTTGTGCTTTCTGATTTTGCATTAACTACCTGCATCTAACGTGGCAACTCTGCGAGGACATGTCAAAAGCTCTCTCTGTTGGCTTTTCCATGTACAGCATAGCCTGTAATCTTTATACACATCTTGACCCTGGTTTGAGGTCATGGGAATGTACTGTGTGGTGACTTTTGTTTAGGCCTGAGTTTGCTGTACAGAATCTATTTTATTTTTTTTAGGTTCATTTTAAGAATCTGGCATCCAGACCATATTCCCTCCATGCCCATGGAGTACTCTATGAAAAGTCCTCTGAGGGAAGCATTTATGATGATGAATCCACTGCTTGGTTTAAGGAAGATGATGAAGTTCAGCCCAATAACAGCTACATATATGTTTGGTATGCAAACAGGCGATCGGGCCCTGTGCAGCCAGGGGCAGCTTGTCGGTCCTGGATCTACTACTCTGATTTAAACATGGTAAGGGAATGAAAATAGAAGTGGTGGTATTGCTGGGGTTGATGACAGAATCATAGAAACACTTATGTTGGAAGGCATCACTAGAGATCATCCAGTCCACCGCTGCAACTCAAGCAGGGTCGGCTGGAAGAGTTTGTCCAGGACCATGTTCAGTTGGGGTTTGAATATCTCCAAATGATGTGTGGCTGTAGAAATGCAAGCTGCAGAACACATTTTTGGATAGCTGTCCTTTCTTTTGGGCTTGATATTCCCACCTGACATTTAATCTCTTGCACTCAGTTAAAGCAGGACATAAGCTATGGAAGAATTTGAATTGAGCAACTCTGGTAGACTGATCAGAGGAGAGTAAAGATAGAAGGGAACAGTAATTCTGGGACCTGCATGAAATTTTTAGGGCCTGATGCATTCCTGCAGAATGCTATGGGGGTTTTTTGCATCTTTTGGGAAATCCACTTTTACCTCTAATATGAGTTTATTACCTTCTAGGAGAAAGACATTCAGTCTGGTTTGATTGGGCCGATACTGATATGTGAAAAAGGAGCCTTCAGCAAATCAAACAGCAGCAGGATATCTACCCGAGACTTTTTCTTGCTTTTTATGGTCTTTGATGAAGAGAAAAGCTGGTACTTTGACAAACATTCTGGAAGGCCTTGTAATGAGAAGACACAAGAAATGCAGCAATGCCACAAATTCTATGGTACTTATTTCATTTTACCAAGTATTCAGTTTATTGGAGTAGAGAGAAAGATGTCAGGGGAGGTATCTCAGCTCACAATCCTTTTTAACATGAATAAATCCCACACATTAGTTATGTGAATTTTTTGTAGTTATCCATTGTACCCATAATAGTCATGGGTTTGCACGTAAAAATTAGCAATGACTGGAAATTTGCTATTAAAATGAAGAAAGGACGTATTAGACCGAAACTTTCAACAGAAAACTTCTCTCTTGCATTCACGTACATATCCCCCCCATATGAAAAGAAAAAAAAGAAAAAAGAAACAAAAAAATCTTGTTTACAGTAAGAAGCTAGTACCCTGACAACTTTTTGCAAGAAATTTGAAAATATTTTAATATTTTGACAAATCAGGTAGTTCTATTGAGGACTTTCAAGCAGCTGTGCAACAGCCCTTCATATACCTCTCTGTGGATATGGAGGTATGTTGGTTGTGACTATGTGCCTGTGGAAATGGGAGCTGCAGAAAGTGTTTCAGATAGGTGTCCTTTCTTCTGGGCCTGATTTAAATCTTTTTGTTCTCCTAGCTGCCATGCATTGCTAGGAAGCTGTGCTCAAATCTTCTGGTGAGGTCGCTGGATTTTCTGAATAGATGTACATAGACCATAAAGTGTGTTGCACTTCAAATTGGAAAAAATGATGTTTTTCTCTAGCGCATTACTTCATTAAATACTTTGCTCGTTTCAATAATTACATTCTAGCACTTTGAGACCAGTTTTGTGAGCAGGTTTCCTGACTAAAATCTTTTTTTTTTCAGCCATCAATGGGATTACCTACAATTTGCAAGGCTTGAGGATGTATGAAGGTGAAACAGTCCGATGGCACTTGCTGAATATGGGTGGGCCAAAAGACATTCATGTTGTTCATTTTCATGGACAGACCTTCATAGAACAAGGAGAGCCAGAGCACCAGCTTGGTACATACACTCTCCTCCCAGGTAAGCTTCAGAGCAGAGTAAGTTCCGAGGGGTCACCGGTGCAGTCTGTCGTCATCATACCACTGTAAAGGTCTCCATGTGGTGAGAGTTTGGGGCTTTTAATGTCAGGTTAAGTGTCATACAGAGCAGAAAGAACTGTGAGCCCTAGGAGAATTCTTATACCCAGGGAGAAAGGAAATAGGCTATAAGTATTCATTAGAGTACATCACTGTCAGCAGTGCCAGTGTGCAGTAACAGCACTTCTGAAGCCTGTATTGCCAGCTACAAGAGTTCAAGAAAAGTAAAGACAACAAGGAGATGAAAATAATGGAATTGGCTTGGAATAATAGGAGTTTATTTTAGTGAACATTAGGCATAGTTTATTCACTATTTTATTTCATTATTTTTAAGGTAGTGCTTTTCACTGGGAAATCTACATATTTTTTGTTTCAATGGGAATCAGAATTAGCTGGAATCACCTGAAGAATTGTCTGCAGTAACTAGGAATGTAAGAAAAGCAATGAGAACGTATCCTGTGCTTTCTAAAAAGTGCAGCAAGCAACTGAAACCATATCTGCTTGCTGTTCAATCGTTGGCACTCCTGAGGCATGCAGAAAGTGAGGGGAGGGCCCATACGTCTAATTTTCCCACCTCTACTTTTGGCTTCTTTACATCCATCCTTTTCCTTACTTGAATAATATACTGGCACAGCAGGAGTATGAATTATAACCAGCACCACAGAATTAACATCCCTGCATTATGTAATAAACACTGTTTACTACACTGTTCACTACACTGTTCAGCACTCTAGTTAATGTGCAATTAATCTGTTGTTACATACAGGCATCCAAGGTTTTGTACTTTGCACCATCAGCAAAGGCTGGGTTTTCATCTGGCCACTTGATTCCAATCTAAGTCTCCAGCTAGAACTAGCTTGCTAATAAAAAAATCATTGAGATGGTGGAAGTTACTGCTCTTGCTGCAGTGTGTATTTAAATTTTCTGGATTAGGTCGTAAGAAGATCTTTGTTATAAAATTCAGACTTGCTGACATCAACCTTGTAATGCCAATGTTGCTGATACATTTCTCTTCCTTTTTTTCAAGGCTCATTTAGAACAATTGAAATGAAACCACAGAGACCTGGCTGGTGGCTTTTAGACACTGAAGTGGGGGAATACCAGCAAGCAGGAATGCAGGCATCCTATTTGGTTATAGAGAAAGGTATGAGCTACAGTGGTTTTTGGCTGGGAAAGTCAAGCTGTGAAGTCTTCTCTACCCTTTCGGGATCACTGAAAATAAATTT
>WEIT01006779.1:11127-23159 GCA_013389985.1 Dryoscopus gambensis
CTTCGGGAGCCGCGGGAGCGCTGTGGCGGGGCACATCCCTCGGGCAATTGATGGAGCATCCATCGTCCGAAGCGGGTCCTGCCGGGGAGCATCCCCTGCGCCGGAGAGGAGGAGGCATCCCCCTCCGTCCGGGGGGCAGGCGGGGTGTGTGAGTTCTGCTCTCCAGAGATGATGCGGGATGCCAGAGCCGAGCGCAGATCGCCGCAGTGAATTGTTCACTGCATAGAATCATAGAATGATATGGGTTGGAAGGGACCTTAGAGATAATCTAGTCCCAACTCCTCTGCCAGGACAGGACACACCTTCCACTAGACCAGGTTGCTCAGAGCCCCATCCGGTTTATACTCATTGCTCAATCAAAGTGAGAAAAGCTTTGTCTCATGCACTTGCTTATCTCCCCCGTGTTTGTCCTAGGAAGATTTTTCAGGATAGCGGCGTTTCAAAAAGGTAATTTCGAAATTTCCAGTAAGTGCAAGTTCACCCTTGCCCGTGCTCATAGAGAGCTGCCTGATATGCTGATGTATTTATGAAAGCTTTATGTGAGGGTTGCGCAGGAAGGTTTTGTAAGGCCTGTTCACCAAGCCAAGTTCCCACAGACTAACTAAGTAATTTAATTTAAAGATAGAGGTTTGTAGCTTTCCACAAGGAGTGAAAGTTCCTGAGGATAAAGTAAAGGTAAATAGAGCAAATCACTTGCCTTTCCATGTGTGTGGATCAGGGGCTAGGCTCCTGTGGCTTTTCACCTCTCCTCGTTTCTCCCAGTAATAGATATGGACCAGAGAATGAGGGAAAATACCTAAGTTTTCAAACTACAAAATGTTCAATATTTCAAAGCATTCATTTTAAGACATGGCAACAACTTTTCTGTCTAGGTCCTAGCATTTTAGTAGCTTTGTGGCTTTTCCAATTTTCTTGTGTCTTGGGTGATTTATATCCTCCAATTGCTTCACCAATATGAACATATGAGCAACCACATAAAGCAACTGGTGACTTACTCTACTTTCAGTTTTCAGTTAGTCCGTGTCCCCTAGACACACTAGGTGGTTTCCCAAAAGTGTAATCTTGAAGCAATGTTTGCAATATGTAAGTTTTGGTATCTGTTTATGCATATCCCTCTCTGTATTTACCATGTTGGTAGTACTACTAGCTATACAATTTTCAATTTGATATATAAGGAAGATTTTGTTTCCTAGAGAAAATAATATGCAATGGACAATTACCAGGATGCATTACAAAACCACTGTGTAAATACATACTTATGCTCTTTGCCATTAAGATGTCACTATACTGAAAAATTATTTGTGCATCTTGTTACTGTGTGCTATGTTGATTTTACATATATTTATAGTGTTAAGTATATTGACTTAAACTCCAGGAACATTATTGTGATTCTAAAAGCAGATGTGGAGGCAGCACTGTTGGAGCAGTGCCATGCTTCCCTTGTCATGCCTATTCCAGGAACAGTGTTCCTGGAGCTCTGGAGTGTCACAGGTAGTCCTCGTGACACCCCAAACCCTAACCCTAACGGCAGACTGGGGACGAGGCTGAGGTCCTAAGGTAGATTAAACTATTGATAAAACTAAAGTTTTTGTTAAATACTGTTCCTAAAGATAGAAAGAGTATTTATAGAATGTGGCAGATAAATAGCCGCCAGTAGTTAACTTCTTTGAAATTTTAACTTGTGAGATTTCCCACACAGTCCTTTTCATTCTTAAGTGTTAGGTCTGACTCTTCCTTTCGCATGAAAATTTTCTGAAGATCCCCACTGATAATGAGCTAAGCAAATTCCACAGCAAAGAGGATACTTTTTGTGTGTATTCATAATGTTTTGATTAGTGTTGTAATGACTAAAGTTTTCTTGACTTTAAAATGGCAAAAATGGTTCTGAAAGTGTAAAAGCTATGGCAATGGGCTTAGTGTTCCTTCAGCTTGCAATATCTAGGAAGGCAGCTGCTGTGTGATCAGTACATCATGATACAGACTTGTAAAATGCTTTGCATTCCTTGTATCTCTGTAAAAGATCAAGTAAAATAACAACTAAAATTAAACACACTTTCCAGAGTGAGGAGGTATTTGCTTTCTGACATTCTTCCCTGTGGGCAGCACAGGCTGGAAAGAGCTTTTAGATTTCTACTGTAAACATTGCATTGAAATTGAGAAGAGGGTACAAAATACAGAAAGAGGGTGGGTGATTTTTTTTTCTTTTCCTGTGCATGTGCACCTGAAAACCAGGCCTCTGATACATAGATATACATGCACCCTTTTATAGTCATGCATATGTTTTTAAAAATGCATGTCTTTACTAATATAAAGACTTTTTTTTTCAATTTGTTTCAGTCTTGCCCCTCCACCAAACTATTTTAGTGCCTTCATTTTTATGGATATTAAGCACCAAATCTAGTTGTATTTTTTTTGCAATTCACTAGATTGACTATGTTTCCACAATAGTAGGAATTTGTTGTCCAGACAAGATGTTCAGATTGAAAGAAGCTATGGTTGCATGATGATGATTTTTTTTCTCAAACAACTATACTATATTTTTGCTGTTGGACTTAAACATGACGGACCCCGTTACCTGTTAAATATTCTGAAAAATTTGAGGAAAAGGCTTTTTTTTTTCCTCTTAACACCTGATAGTCTCTGAATTTTAGTTGTATCTTTGGAGCTGCCTAAAAGACCCTGTTTTAGAAAATGAGTTTTCATTCAGTAGTCACAATGCCTTTGTCCCTGCTTTTTGTTTTGTGGAGTTTTCAAGCTTTTAAATAAAAAGGTAAGGGATATCTGGTTTATAATAGCCTGTTTAAAAGGAATATTTTGCCTGGATATTTTGTACTACCCACATTGGAGGAATGAAGAACTTTGGTAGTAACCTCTTCAATTGCGTTTGTTCTTACTGAAACAAGTATTTTTTTATGAAATAATACATCAGGTATTTAGATTCCGGCTGAGATTCTGTTTTGCCTACTGTCATGCTGGCAGTGTAATGATACACTTGCTCAGATCTATTAGTGATGAGTGCTACAACCATGGAAACCAATACCCTTTGAAATCATTCATGTATTCTCCTACCAGCCTCAACCAACCTTCCCTTGTTAGCATGTGCTGCACTCTAGGTGGGCCATTCCTGAACATCTGAACTCTTTTGGAAGTTGTTACCTGTGGTTTTAGATGTCTGTTGACACAATTTTGTATTAGGAGATCTGCATGAAAATACTTGTATCCAGCTATTACAACATGTTGACACAACCCAGCTGACTGAATCAAGGAGCAGAGCTGCTGAGAGCTTTTCTAGCAGTTTGGAGGGAAGGAGGGAGGGAGTGCTTGGGATATGATGCTTCTGAGTCACCTGGATTTTTATTTCCATGTTGTGCTACTGTTGGTGCCCATGTGGTGATGACGCATCATGAGTGTAATATCAGGATAAACTCTAGTGCTCTTCTGAAGGTAAATGACATTTCCTTTCAGCACTAGCAGTTTAACAAAGCCACCTCACACTTGAACCATTTCAGTGTTTATTTGCCATCTTCACTGAGCTTCCTCTTTTCTTCTCTTGCTTGTGGGACCTGAGCAACTTTATGAAGGTGGTCCTCTTCCTAGCCCCCAGCTTTGCATGAACCCAGTGAAGCTTTCTGTGTGGAAGTAATGCAGAGGCAAAAGCTTGGCAGAGGAGGAAGGAAAATAGGGGTGATTTTGAAAGGTTCTCCTTAGACACAACAACACTGTGGTGCTCTTCTGTACCTTTCTTAACATGTGCTGACTGGGATTCCCTGGGGCCAGGTGAAGCCCAGGTCCACCCTAGGTGCTGAATCCAGTAAAAATGTGTTTGACCATTTCTTGCCAACAAGGACAACTAGCATGGGATGACTATCATCCATCTGAAGCAGAGAACCTGCATCAGAAATGCCTTTTAAGAGTAGTTCCTAGGTCTAATTCTTGAACCATGGAGATTGTTTAGGACAGTAGTGTTTCTCATGAGCCAAAAGTATTATTCTAATAGAATTAGAATAATTATATATTAGAATAATCAAAATATTACTCTAATAGAATTCTAACAGAATTATTTTTTTTGGAAGATGAGTGCCGGGCCTAGGAGCATTCCCTGACACCTCCAACTGTACAAGCACAGGTAGTATTAGATAGTCAGTGGTCTGCTGTGTTCAGGATTAGGCTATGTGCATTTTTTAGGCTGGGTATTTCCTCAAATACTTCAGCTTCCTCCTTCCCCCCACTTCTAGGTTTTAACCTTTATTTTTGTTTCCAGTCTGAAATGCTGATGTTTTTGGTGTTTCCCATAAAATTAGTTCAGCTGAGAGAAAGCTGAAAATTTTTCTTTCAGCAGTGAATTAGAGCCAGTCTTTTTTTTCTCTTTTAAAATTTGAACTATTATACAAATGCAGCAGATTTGATGCAAAGCCAGCAGGTCAAGAGAGGTGATTCTGCCCCTCAGCTCCGCTTTGCTGAGACCCACCTGGAGTGCTGCATCCAGCTCTGGGATCCCCAGCACAGGAAAGACATGAATCTGTTGGAGAGAGTCCAGAGGAGGCCACCAAGATGATCCGAGGGATGGAGCACCTCTCCCACAAGGAAAGGTGAGGGAATTTGGTTTGTTTAGCCTGGAAAAGAGAAGGCTTTGGGGTATTTGCAGCCTTCCAGTACCTGGAAGGAGTGTACAAGAAAGATGGAGAGGGACTTTTTACAACAGCATGTAGTTACGGGGGAAATGGAATCAAACAGAGAGTAGGCCTAGATTAGATATCAGAAAAAATTCTTTACTGTGAGTGTGGTGAGGCGCTGGAACAGGTTGCCCAGAGAAGTTGTGGATGCCCCATCACTGAGAGTGTTCAAGGCCAGGTTGGATGGGGCTCTGAGCAAGGTGATCTAGTGGAGGTGTCCCTGCCCATGGCAGAGGGGTTGAAACTGGGTGATCTTTAAGGTCCCTTCAAACCCAAGCCATTCTATGATTCTATGATTCAAGGCACCTCCTAGAGTATAACAAATCTGCTAGGTCTGTAATGTCAGTTCCCAGAAATACATAATGTGTTGGATCTCTGTCCTGTAGCTTGAATAGCTACAATTCTTTCCAAATAGCTGTCAAGCTGTCAGTCATGACAGAGTCATAAAGGAGAACAACATTTATTACTTAACTACAAGACATCACGGCGAGGTCAAGGTAATCTAGTGGATGCACAGAACCAGGTGGGAAAGTGAGAGCTGGAAATGTTATACGTTTGTATTTGCTTTTTTTGTGGTTTTTGTTGGCACTTAAATAAGGGGAAAAATTGGCATGTTTATTTGACAACACCTATGTGCTCCGAAATCAAATTAAGATGCAGCCTATCTGTAAATGAAACGAGGAGTTAAGACTTGTAAGAACTTAGCATACTTAGTAATGTACAGGACTGAATTCATAATAGGAAAAATAGCCCCAGTTTCCAGCTCCAGGTTTGAAAACCTTCCAAGGTCAAATTTTGCCTAGATTTTGTGATTCTGATAGTCCAAGCCTCAGTAAATTTTAGTAAGTGCAATTACTTCTTGTTCATTTAGGTGCAGGTAATTCCTAATGAGTATTCTGTTGAAAGTCTATGCCATTTAGCAACAGTGTTTATGTTTCAAGGAATTTATAGTAAGCCAAAATGAATCAACCTGTTAATCATTTTTTCAGGCATAAACACGTGGCCCTTCTTCCTGTTTGTATAAGCAATTAGCATGTGTCATCTGGGAATAACGTAAGACATGTTTTCGTCACAAATGTAACAGTTTGTGGTGGGGTAAATTCTAGAAAATACCCTAAAAAAAAAAAAAGCCAAAAAACCCCAAACCAAACCAAAAAAACCAAAACAGAAATTAAAGTGGAATATTTTAATGAACAATAAATATGCAAAACCTGTATTAAGTGAGGACTCCGTTTACACAGGGTACAACACTCCTACAGGTTCAATTTGTCTGAATGCCCATAGCTATTAGCAGGTCATTAATATGACTCTTTCCCAAGTGTTTAGAGTGGAGCAGATGGACCTTTTCTGTGGGTGTCTTCCATGAACTCATTGACACTTGGTCAATATAGGAAGTGCCTGTAAAGATTTAACTGGCCTGGAGTTACCACAGCTCACCATCATACAGGGTAAAATAACCCAGAACGGTGGAGATTGTATTTGGGATGGGGCAGAAAGATCGGGTTTGGAACACATTTGAAATGATCCGAGGAACGAAGCTATTTCTCTGGAGTGCAATTCAGAAAACTAGACACATCAACATGATTCAATTTTTGTTCACAGTGGCAAAAATGTAGTATTATCATCTTGGGCAAAGCACATGAGAAGATGATAGCCCAAAAACCACTCCTAACAGTTAACATCATTACATCTTTGGTGTCCTTTAGGCATCCCAATTACATCTCCTGAATCTGCTGAATTTAAAAGTATGTGAGATAAGCGAAAAACTTTTTATTGTACTCAGACATCAGAGTGAACCAGCTCAGAACTTCCATGGTGTAGCAAAACTTACCAGATTCCATATTTTTCCATTTTAAAATACAGTTTCATGTTTAAGAAAACCTCCTAATTAATTTTTCCACTAAAATCAATATTTAACACACCACAGCTGCATGAATGATGGTCATCTGGTTCTCATGGCTAAAATCCTTCCAGGAAAATCCTGGAACAAATTTGCTGGTTACTCTGATCACTCTGTGGGTAACAAGGCCCACTCACTGTCTGTTAGAATGCCTTAATATACTTTTATATTAGAAAGAATATAATTAATAAAAGGCTTGCAGATCTTGTTCCCTTTCCAATGCAAAGAACTTGGACTGAAAAAGGCAAACTCCCACAAAAGATTTAGACTGATTCTTAAAACTATTTGAGTATTCAGGTAATGGTCATCTGGTAGAACTGCCTACCACTTTTCTACTGTATTCTTTCAAGTATGGTGTTAGTATTATCATATGCTTCACATGCCACCTTGTGGTCTTCAAGGAAAAAGAGAAATTTTGTATGATTTGGAAAACTGGAAATGCTTTTCTGTGGAAATATTTTCAATAAGTGAAAAGCTCTACTATAGATTCATATCTCAGCAAATTATTGAAGAGAAATTTTCAAAAGTTTTATAAAGAGTACCTTTTAAGAGCATCAAATACAATTTAGTTTAGAACATGACCTTCAAACAGAAGGTATTTACATTGTAGTAGTTGTGCTGTACATGTAGGCAAAATAAAGATAATAGAGAAATAAGCAGTATGTGAATCCTTTTCATCTCTGGCATAGAAGCATGGGCAAGGAAACAACTGTGATTTAGTCAGGAGTACTGATTTTCCAGGAACTGTTGTCATGAGAAATTGATTCTGGAAAATCTATCAAGTTGTTATGATGACAGAAGATTTTCCCTACCTAAAAGAAGAGTTATATTTTCAAATTAGACAACATTGCCATTTTAAAACAATTTAAGAAGTTTATTTTCCGTTGCACCTTTCTTAACTGTCAAAATGGGAAGTTAATCTCATTTCAATTTCAGTTAAGTGAAAATCTCTGAGACAAGTTGAGATTGTAAATTTGAGTCTAACCTGTTTCTGTAAGGCTGGAAGGGTTGAAAGTTCTTGTAGGAAAATGCTCCATAATTTTTTTTATTCATTATTTCTTTAGGATTCAAAGGCTTAAACTTGGGTTAGAAATATTTGTACTTAAAATAACACAAACAAACCAAAAGATATATTCTGTTTTCTTAAATACTGTCTAAATTGATCAAAGATAATTGAAGAGTACAAGGGATAGATGGGAAAGAGGGAGCAAATAACAAGGACAAGGACAGGTAAAATGGGTTTTATGCATCTGATATTTAAAAAAACCCCATTCAGTATTCTGATTATTCATTTATAATGCACTGTTAGCTGCCTAATTTTTTTAATAAGACCATCAACTCGGACTGACAGAAAGGAGATAATACCTTTAAGTTGGCTTATGTGAGATGTTAAACTCTCTGAAAACTTCTGTGCTTATGAATGTATAACATCATATGTTGGTCTTCTAAAAGTGCTTTTCATGTACTATGTCTGCCTGGCAATTAAAAAAGAATTATCAGCCTTTTCTGATGTCTAAATGTCCCATACTTTGAAAAACATGGTCACTGTACATTTTTGAGTACAAATTGAGATTTTATTTTTATCCTGTTACTGAGTAGATGCCTGCTTCTAAGCTTTTGGATACTTTTGCAGCAGTCTCATTTTGGTGTT
This sequence comes from Dryoscopus gambensis, assembly GCA_013389985.1. Lineage (NCBI taxonomy): Eukaryota > Metazoa > Chordata > Aves > Passeriformes > Malaconotidae > Dryoscopus > Dryoscopus gambensis. The sequence goes on from WEIT01006779.1 coordinate 19,352, forward strand.
GGACAAAGAATACAGGTGATTAATTGCTTTATTCATGGAAATGGCTAGGACACCTAGAAAGGCACATACAGAAGAATAAATTGGGCTGTAATTGGGCTGTAATTGGGCTGCGACCTTTAAGAAGTACTTTCGTGTAATGTTCTCACAGGGAAGAGCTGGCTGGGAAGAGCTGAATTCGCTCTGTATAGACTTGAGATGGGATGACCTTGACTGTCTCCAGGTGCCCATGCAGCTGCTCTATCACTGCCCTCCTCTGCAGAGCCCGGGGGAGGAACATAGGATGAAGAAGAGCTCATAGTCGAGATGAAGGCAGTTTAATAAAGGAAAAGGAAATGCTGCACACAGAAACAATGGGAAACAAACGATCTATTCTCTGCCTCCCATCAGCAGGTGATATCCAGCCAATGCCTGGGAAATAGGGCCTTGGTATGCGTGGTGAATGCTCTAGAAAATAAACCTCTCTTCCTTCTTCTCCTTTCTCTTAGTTTTATTGCTGAGTACGATGTTATTTGGTACGGAATATCTCCTTGATCACCTTGAGTCAGCTGTCCTGGCTTTGTCCTCTCCCAGCCTCTTGCCTGCCCCCAGCCTACTGGTCTTTAGGGGTGTGCAGGGATGTTGGAGAGACAGCCTTGATGCTGTGGAAGCAGTGCTGAGGAGCAGCCAAAACACTCGAGTGTGACACTGACACCTTTCTAGCTACAGGTACGCAGCACAGCACTGAGAGGTGCTATGGGAAGGTTGACTCCATGCCAGCCACACCCAATACAATCTCCATGACTTATTCCATACCATTTGCATCATACTTAAGTCCCACATAATTTAATACAATTATACCTCTTCTAACCATCATTTTGTATTTAAATCTCACGCTGAAATCTCTTTTTTAGCAACACATCTTATTCTACATATTTAAATGATCTTTATACTCAATTTACAGATTTATACATTCTCATTAAGTATTATTCTGCGTTGCTTAACAGATACTTATTATTCTCCCATTCCATGGGCCTCCTCCACTCCTCCAAATGTTTTTAAAAAGGGGCTATGTTTTGGGCCCACCTGCCATCCTTTTACATCTTTATACATTCTTTGGGAGCTTAAAAGCCATCTTCGCTGTCTCCTGTGCTGGTTATCTCTGTCAGTGCACTGAGGTGCTCAAGGAAGGACACTACTGCAGGTCTGTGCTGGAATCATCTCAGTTGCATGAAGTTGTCTGATACCTCAACCTCCTGAGTACTTACCAAAGTCTGCTATGCTTTTCATCTGCTTAAACCCCATTGTAAATATCCATTAGTTTAGTACTCTCAGTTGGTTTTCTTACAGAAATTCTGTAGAAATAATTTATTTCCAATGTAGCATATCAGGGAATAATGACTTGGGGACATCAGGACAAGAAAACAACAAACAAATGAAACAGGATGTTTTCTGCATACCATAAGACTTTGAGAAGGGGGTTGCTTATCCATATGGGCTGTTGTTACAATGATAAAAAGGTTTTCCTTTTATGCATTATTCTTCAGTTCCTCCAAAATTTCACACCATGTGCAGAAGCTGTTACATGTCATATATACAAAAGACCACTCCCTCCATGATATCTGAAGATCAAAGTTTTTGCATTGGACTCTTAGCTTGTTCCCTCAGTATATAGCTCTAGATACTGATGAGAACCTTCTGTTGAAGGCAAAGCCTGCAGATACAAGGCATGATATGGAAGTGTGTTTGAGCAGAGAATGTATTATTGAGACGTGCTCTGAATGAGAGAAGCACGACTGCACCCAAACCTGTGAAGAGTTCCAGTGATTTCTGAAGTTTGTCACTGCCAGAAGGTGTCTGCCCTCACAGCTAAGGCCACATGCTGCCTTAAAGTGTAAGCAGCATTTTAAAATGTAGAAATGAAACACACTAATGAAAAAATAGAGAAGTAAAAAAAACCCGGGAATTTTTAGTGTAAGTCCTGATTCGCTGTGGCAGTGGGCACTGGGAAGGGAGTGAAGAAAGAATCAACATATTAGGAATCCAGTGAGCACCAAAACCACGAGTGGTTCATTGAATCCCTGACTACTGAGTGATCTTTGCTCTCCTGCTGTCCAGGAGGGTGAACTGTGAACTTAAACTGCATGCTGACAATCTGTAATGAATTCACCTCTGTAGTTGCTGTACAAGCAGTATGAGCTGATTTAGCACTGTGTGCTACTCACACTGTCTACTCATTGGCTTTACCACCACAGCAGGAGTTTCATGCCAGTGCGCAGCGGCATTTAACAACAATGACCACTCGATGTCACTGGTGTCATTCAAATCCGTACTTGAAAGACAAGCTGTGTTGATGTTCGAGAGGATGTGAATGTGACATTTCAGATGAGCAGCTCGACACATCTTTTCAAACAGCTGTTTAAATATTCTGCTTTATTAAAACACTGGAGAATATTTTCTTCTGTGTGTTCCTCAAGTACTTGTAGAATGTAAGTATAAAAAATGTTGTGATCTGCATTTCTTATTTTTCCTAGAATCCCTTTAAAATATGCACAGGCTAATTTAAGGTGCCATCTGTATTACAAATCTATGGGTAGAAGTTTTTACATGTCAGTATATTTTTATGACTATCCTTCATACACAAGCATATTTCAAGAGATCTTTCAGTATTTTAATGTTTTATAGTGGTATTTATTTGATGCAGTTTTAAGTTTTCATGTACATTTTGTAGTGCTAGAGAAGAACACATGACTTCTTGGTAGAACAACTGGACCAAATTATTACCATCTTTGGTAACTATTTGCCATAAATTGCTATTAATGATTGTATTAGCGTTAGAAGATATGAAAAGAATTTTAAAATAATTGCTCAGATATTATTTCTCTCCTGGTATGTTATCTAATTTGCATTTGAAAGGAAAATCAAAGTAAATGCTGATCAGCTTTTGCATTAGTTGGTCATATTACATGTTTCTTAACTTCAGGCCAGCACAGGGGGTTTAAGAGGGCAAAAAGACATTAAAGAGAAGTCTCCTTCAGTGTACTCATGAATTCAAACCTGGGGAAGAAGTGCCAGAAAGACAGAGGCATTTAGGTACGACTGTCTAAATCCCTGAAGAACTTTACAAAGAGTGAAGAAATTTCAGACATACACACATTTCCCTGAGTCAGGTGTTTCTTTTATGGCCTCTAGAGAAAATGCATGAAGTCTTGAAGACTAAACACTTACTGGCACATATTATTCTCTCAGCATAACTCGAGTTCCTGGGAACCTTATTTAGCCGTGGATAAAATGGCTCTGTCCTTCCCTTCCTCTTGGTGCCTAAGCTTGTATGAGAGAGTTTGTGCTGCCTGTGCCAAAGAAGCTCCATCCTGAAGAGAGGGACATTTTTATGTGTGTTTTCCATCTTACTTGATCACTGGCAGAATAGCTTGGAAGCCACAGAGTCTTGCAAAACAAGAGTAACCACCAAGGGAAAGGTACTAAGTACTGTGCAGTTTGATGAAACACATCTTTTGAAGGATATCTTGGAAATAAATTTTTAGCTGTATTCATTTAAAAAAATTCATTAAGAGAACATGCTGAACTTTCTAGACATCTGAGAGCGTGCATTTAAGGAAGGTGTTCAAAATATGAATATGCTGCTCTGATTATTTTTCTCAGTAACAGAAGTTTTTATACTGTTAATAAATGCTTTCAAAAATAAGGTTTGAAATTCCTTCCATACCTTTTGTTAATAGAGATGGAAAAACAGAGTACAACTTAGAAGTACGCAACTTGAGACATATCATTTAAATTACTGTTAATAAAATTTAAAAACAAACAAACAAAC
>WEIT01006779.1:25814-36251 GCA_013389985.1 Dryoscopus gambensis
GCTCCTGTGACCTAATAGATTCCTGTGATGCCTTGTTGTTCGTGACAGAGGAATTAACATGCTTCAAAATGTGAGATAAATCCAGAGGTCACAGCGTGGTTACAGAGTTCAAGTGCAGTGGCTGCTTGACATTACAAGACCCTGACTTTGCTGACCCAGATGATATTTATGGTTCCTCTTGAAGTCCAAAATGTTATATATGGCAGTTTCTGAATGCTCAGCTAGTTTTTAGTTATATGAAAGTGTTTTCCCCTTCCTTGCCTACAATATATCTAAGAGTAAATCAGCCTCATTAACTTGCAACTTTTTCTCTAGGCATATACAGGGAAATGGACAATGGTACTTGAGCTCCTGTGGTCATTTTCCTTGCTAGTCAAGTAGGATGAAGATACTGCATTTTGAAGGAAGAACTGCTTTGGTGATGTTCTCAATTATATTTTCTCATATCTCTTTGTAGATAAGTCAAAAAGAAAATGCAAAAATGGATGGAGACTCTTCAAGTATCACAGCAACGAGCAGGAATGCTCAGTTTTTGTCCTCCCAGGAGACTTCTATGGAAGAACATACAAATGTACTTCAAGAAGGACAGAAAAAATGGGACAGAAAATGGAGAGTGATCCTTGTGGCTAATTCTCCTTCTGGAAAGAAGAGTGTCATGCTTCTTGAACATTCAGACCTAAGAGGGAAGAGTGAAATGACATATTGCCAAAGAGCCAGAAGTTCTGAAGACAGAGGTTCAAATGGTGAAAGGTAAAACAAGTCACTTAGCTCTTTTTTCTTCCTGAGGAGGGCTGCACTGCTTATTAAGTTTTAGCCTTCTTGAATCCATTCTATCAACTACTGCTATGTCTCTCTCAAATCAGTACACAGTGTTTTTGCAGAAGGGTGCTGCCCCTCTAGTTACGCTGGCCAAACTCATGTTTTTCTGTAGCTGGTAGTTTTTTGATTCGGAAGTTTGTTTTTCAAATGGTACCTAATTGAAAAACAATTGCTGACTTTCTTTTTGTGTATGGTATCTTCCAAGTAATAAGCAACATAAGGTAAAAAGCTGTACTTCAAGCAGTGTAGACCCAGAGCGATGTGTGGAATAGGAGAATTATATTCTAATGTTTGCGATGCAAAATGTGTTTCCTAACCTAAATTACTTTAGTGTTTTACCATGTAGTGCTACAATGGCAACATAACTGCTTTTATTTTGTTTTTTCCTGCATTTTTTCTCCAGTGCTTTTTTTGTGTGTCTGAACTTCTTGTTTCTAGTAGTGACTTTTGCCTGAAAGAAAGTAAAAGTCAAGCATTTCTCAGTGAAAGAATGGTAATAGTGCTCTCTGTTTTTTCAGAGAGGTACCTATCACAGGTACGGGATACTTCACTGATACTGTATTCCAGATAAAGAGAAATCTTGACTTAAGGAATTTATGTCATTCCAGATTCATGGATACACCCTATGACTCACACTAGATGTTCTCTGGTGGATGAAAAACCACAAGTATGTGATGGGAAAGCAATGAAAACTCACACACAAGGAGCGTTTCTGGATTACTCTGGGCTCAGAGTAAGTTTAATTTCAATTTTGTTAATACTGAAGTGGGACATTTTCTCCCTACCTGTACAGTTATAAATGGTCATTAACCAGTGGCAAGTCAAACAATTTATGGGAGGCATATTTAGTTTGTGAAATAATTCAACCTGCAGTGGACTATAACTGTGTCTTGGTTTGAAAAGACAAGTGTCAGCTTAAGGAAGGCAGGAGCCTCCCTTGAAATGGAAAATGTAAACCACCTCCCTCGAATTGTTAGAATTTTGAAATTAAGGGGCTCTTGGGCAAAGATGTGGGAATAGGAATAACAGTTCTTTACTAGGAAAATTTAAAAAAAAAATGCATGAGTACAAAACAAAACAAAACAAACCACTGACAGAGTCAGAAATATACCCTGACACCCTGTTGTCACAGGCTGTTGGTAGCAGTCCAATTAAACGGTGGCTGCAGTCCTCCTGAATTGGCAGATGTAATTCTGTTGAAGCAGTGATCTTGTAGCAAAGGTCTGGTCTTTCCTCAGAGAGTCCAGTGGTGGTTGTGTAGCTCTGTCCTCTGGGAAATCCAGTGGGAAAAGGCTCTGTCTCTGTTGCAAAATCCTCAACCTTTTATCCAGGTAGGAATACTCGGCTTCTCCCCCCGGGCAAAGCATCTCACAATGGGATGATGAGTTATGAGATAAGTCACTGATGGGCCATTAACAGCAGATAGCCCAGAGGGAGGAGGCAGGGAACATTGCCACACCTGATTTCAGTAGCTCATGAAGATGGAAATAGAATACAGTGTAACCCAGGACACTGTTGTCTCCATAGCCAGGGTAAACTGCTGCTCTTGCTTTGGTAAACTAAATTTTTGGAGACTGGGTTATCTTCCTAATTATTAATGTAAAAGGCCTTGCTAAATTTTAAAATAGCCCACTGACAATCTGCTAGTACTGTTGATTCTTAATGTCTTAGCAGTACCTGGAAGATTTGTAGCCTGGTTTGCAAAGACGTTTTCCAGGGCCCTGTATTGCATTTCCGATGAAATGCAGCAGTAGCTTTGCTGTGGAAGCTACTCTATGACAAAGGGGATCCTGCTGTTCTGGAAGCAGTTGATTAGCAATTATGATTGCTGATGTACTTGATTTATGAATAAGAAAATATAGTTTGAAATATAAACTTTTATTTTCTCTGAAGTATGATTTCTCATACTAATTTTAATTTCTCTAATTTTATATTATTTCTCCAGTTAAATCTTGTGAGACATTTAAACAGTTGCCTGAAGTACCACTTCTATTTAACAACATAAGAATGTAGGATGGATGTATCTTGCACTGTTCCGAGCTGTAGTTTCCATTTCGTCTCGGGATACTTTGTGACAACTCTGCTATTAATGCACTTTGCCATCAGAAAAGTGCTAAGTAAGCTTATGCTGCTTCAGTGTCTTATTGTTACACACTATTCCACATCTGTCAGGCTGAAGAACATAACTAAGCTACTGACAGAATGCTCAGGCAAGCAGCTTTTTGCAAGTGAAGCACTCATGATGATTTAATGAGGAGTTATATTCCTTGATTTGAAACTCTATCTCTGCATATAAAAGTCACATTTAAATTATGCCATATTCTTCCAGGCGAATATCAGAATACCCCTTTGGAGGCCAATTTTTAAACGAGATCTCAATTTTTTTTCTTTATCTTGAATGTCAATAAAGCAGGAGAATTCCCTGAATGTTACAGGTAAGTGCTATTGTGGGTTAAATGCTGAATTGACCGTTCTGGAAACCATGTCTGACCTGATTTTAAATACATTGTTAATAGAAATAGATGAACGTTTACTATTGTTGATAAAAAACCCTACAATATGGGGGAAGTTCCCTTACTATATAATTTTATTAGGTACCAGATTTTCCAAGGAGCCATAAAAGGTTTGATCATGAAAATCAGTTATATTTCCCTTCACTGCAAAGGAAATGTCTATATTCATAACAGAGACTCTCTTCCAGTGATTTTATAGCACCAAAACCATTAATGCACTGGCACTAGGCCCTCAAAAGTACTCTATGAAATGGTTCTTTTGGGAATCACGTCTATGCTAATTGTATAATAAATTCAGGAGCATTTTTAGGAGCTGCTATCACAAGCAGTTATTGCCATGACAGCACGTTCTTAAATATTTTTAAAATTTGCAAATTATAAAATTATTAATGCTTTCTTATTATCTCTTCAAATGGTCTTAAGAGGGTCAAATAAATCTGTACAGAGGCTAAGCTGGTGTATAGCATAGATGTAGAATCTGGAGATGTAGATTTTTCAGTTCAGACACTGTGGACTGCAAACAATCAGCTAATTTTTCTGCTTGCACGGAAAAGAATTTTTAAATAAGATAGATACTCATATATCACAGAACATGAGTTAGAAGAGACCCATAAGGATCATCAAATCCAACTCTTAGGTGAATGGCCCATATATAAAATAATGTTTTGGCAAACTGTATCATGTAACACAAAATACTTGAAGGCAGGAAACATTCATGTCATTAAACTGTAGAACTGAAAGACTGGGGAAGACTTTTTTCTTTTTCTCCCCCCGTCCCCCCCCCCCCCCCCCCTTTTTTTTTTTTCAGTAATATGAAGGCGGGTATTACGGGAAGGGAGACGATGGGACTTCCCTAATTGCCAGTTTCAGTGTCACTGCATCAGCGAAGGGAAAGGCTGACGCGTTGGGGTGCCGGGGCACAGCCCTGCTGGAGCACTCTCCGGCTGGGCCAGTGCAAGCGAGCCGGGCGCCCAGCACGCCACGCTCCCCGTTCTGGCACGGCCCCGCTGCCAGCTGCCAGCTCATCCCTATCCATTAGCAAAGCAGCTGAGCAAGCGCTCAATATCCCTGTGACGAGCCTGTCAGCAGCGAGGATGGGGCGTGTTCCCGGCCTGGCAGGGCTTGGCTGCCGCAGCAAGAGGCAGGGCTGGGAGATGCTTAGCTTGCACTGGGCAAGAGTCAGCCCATCAGCTGTTCCTCCGCAGGGACACTCCCCCAGAAGCAGCATCTCACTGCGGCTGGCTCAGGCTGGGGGGAGTTCCTGGCAGTCCGCAAAGCTGCGTAACCCAGTGTGACACTTCTGATAGAGGACCACCCAGAACTCGAGTGCAGGTACCCCCACTAGGGAGAAAGGCAATAAAGAGGTTTTTGTGAAAGCCATGTGCTCCATTATAAAGTAAACTTTGTAGGTAATGGGATTAAAAATAGAGGTTCATAGACAGATTCACTCCTTTGCTAACATTTCATACTTCATAGATACTGCTACAGTGTAATGACACTGAAGTTAAATATATCCTGCCAGACAAATTGTGTGTGATTGATTAAAGTTGGGTATATTGAGCTTTATAGATAACATATTTTATTAAAATAAAATTTAGCAATTATAGCTTCAAGTTATTAGTGTTCATAACAGAAAAAATAATGTAAGCAAACACACAGACACAGACCTGCATACATATGCCTTCTCAGAAGATATTACAACAAGTACATATAAGCTAAAAATTCTTGCAGATAACTTTTAAATCAACATTGAAATACATGTATTTCCATAAAAAGATTAGAAAGGGAGCTTTTTCTGCCTTTGCCTCAGCACTGAATAATACCGTGGAGGGTCACAGATACAAGCATCTCCTGGCCTGCATATGCACCTGACCATTCGCCACCAGGAGAACTCATGAACTGATCCTGTGCTAAACTATAGCACTGTTTATACTATTCTTTTGATAAAACTTTGTCATTAAAACAGAAACTTCTTCATGCTACCAGCTGCTATTTTGTTTTCACTTTGAAGAAAACACTGCGTCCAGTTCAATTTTAAATGCTAACATCATCTGTACCTCAAATAAACTGGTACAATACATACTCTCTCAATATATTTGTGAAATACTTTGACCTCTTTATCCCAAATGTTTTTTTTCCTTGGGCTTTGTCTTTTTACTCACATATCCATGTTTTAATAGCTGTCCTGTGGAGGTTTTCCTTAACTCATCAAGTATTACAATTTATTGCAAAGTTTTCATACTGCATAGTATTTCTTCTGATTTATATTTTGTTGACTGAGCTGTATATGCTACATTTCAGACATATTTTTTAATTGTTGCTCTGAACCATAGATACCTAGGAAAGCTGATCACATGTACTTTCATAATTTAGTGTCTCTTTCAAGGTATTTGCACTTTGGTTTAAATCCAGCATTTCATAAATGTTTTTCTTATTTATAGACGAAATATCAAACTTCAGTTCAAATAGCTTGTATCCAGCTGAACATGTTTTTGGTCAGAAGTATCACAAGATCACTAAAATTGCAACTGCAATTAGCGAAAAGATAATGAATATGTCCCTCTCACTTTGGTGGCTTGCTTTATAGCACTGTATTTAAAAGAAGCATAAACCTTTAGGCACTCTCTGAAGAAGGAAAAGGATCATTTATTAGTATGGTGCTCTTTTCTTTTTTTTGAGGGCTTGAGGTATCCCAAAAGAAAATTTGGTCATATCGCTGTACATGCATGCAAATGTGGGAAGAAAAGGATTTGTGCTTTGAGAAGTCCAACTGCTGTAGCAACTCATTTAAAAATCTGTGTAGTCTCTGTGTGATTTTCTCACATATATTTTCTATAGTTGATTGCAGAGGAAAATGCAACCTAAATTATAACTCTTTCTAATTTAAAAAATCAGTTTAGGTATACATGCACAAATTCAGTGGTAAAGTTAAAAATACAACAGTTAATGTAAGGTATTATCAAAAAAGTAAGAAATAAAAGCAAAAAAAGTTAAGCTAATAGATGTTGGGCACGCTGGGGCCTTTTGCTTTGCTATTATATATTTTTCCACAATACATCACAGCACAGAAAATGCAGTATATAGTCAGAGCAGCTGTGCAAGGAATGAAGGCCATGCCATGCTTTTTCTGAAAATGATAAGATTTCTGCCTGACTGGTAGTCATGCTGTGAAGTTTAATTAAAGTTTATGAAGCACATCAAGATCTTTGGATAAAAGGCATGGTACTATGAACTTGGTAATTTGCTCTTTCCAGCACTAAAGAGTGGAAGACTAAAATACAAATGCTTTTATCTTGACATGCCACCTTTGGTTTGGTTAGAATTACAGAATTAATTCTGCACATGAATTTAACCACAAGGAAATATAAAGGGGCTTGTAATTTTTGGCTTTATTACCATTTATGTAAGAGTATTTGTAGTGGTCTGAAATATTGTAGTAACCTTCTCTTTGAGTTTAAAAGATTAATATTAATAGTTTTCTTACCCCTTTCAAAGTTTGTCCTTGAAACAAATATTCAGTGTCATTACACAAAATTCATGTTAGACTACAGGAAGCTCTCAGATGTAGCTCTTCAGTCATTTTAAATATTGCCATTTTTTTTTTCTGGATAGATTTTCAAAGGCTTGTGCTGCAGGAAAGTTGGAAGAATTACACATGGCCATGACTGAAGCCATGTTTGTTTAATATATTTATTAACAAATCATACAACTCAGAGTGTAAGCAAGTAGTCCCATGTACATTAATCTGCCTGTGCAAACTCAGCAGATGACAAAAAGTTTTATGTGTTCAAGAACCCTGTGGCTGAGCATTAATTTTATATGACTCATTCCTTATGCAAACTTGTAAATCCTTGTAAATTCTTAGTCTTGGAAATCACCGTCTTCCACGAAGCTCATGTTTCATTATTGGTTTGAAGGGGAAAAATCCCTGTGATTAAGGCAACCTGGACAGGGCTGAAATCAATGCAATTTGATGTTACATGCACTTCTTAAGCAATTATAGATAATTCTTTTCTAAGTAAAAGGCAAATGAGTGTAAAAGATAATCTCTTTGAATGCACTAGTTTGACAAATTTTATAAAATTCAGTAAAATGAAGTTGAATTTTCAGTAGTCTTTTGATCTATTATACCTGATGCCATCATGATATTAGAGTCCATACAGTGGCAATACAATGTACAAAATTATCTTGGTGGTGTGTTGACTCGGGAAGAAATTATACTAGTGAAAATCAAGCAAAAATGAATAAATATTAGCAAAAATCAATAAATATAATTGTATTCTTCTTACTCATAGTTTTCTTATTTAACTATCATAATTTTAGTGTTTGTCTTGATGAGAGTTTTACTGTTTTATCCACTTTTATCTCTATGGTGATGTAAGTCAACCTTCTACCTTTTCCTGAAGATCTCCAATACTTTCATGTTCATGTATTAGTTTCGCACTAGTGAGGTTTTTCATAAATGTGGTGGTGTAGCTCCTTCTAAGCTTTTTCAGTTTTGCTGTATCTTCCCTTGGTTCCACCTAAAGTCAGCGCATAGAGAGTGTCCAGTCAAGTGTGACTCAGAGCAGATGCCTGATGAAGCTACCTTAGGTTAGCCTAAGTAAATGTTGCTCTTAATTACAAATCTATTTCCTCCCTAGACCTTGCTCTGTTAGCAGATTTCACCCTCAGAAGTTCTCTTCCAGTGACAGAACCTCAAGGTGAGTTCCTAAGTAATATAAATCAGAAGCTCATCTAACTACACTCATATATCTCAGCTGAGACCGTGGCCTTTCATCTTTATTTTCATGGTCTCTTCTTTCTTTTTTCTTTAGAATCAATAAATGAGCTTGGAGAAATTTCTGCTTTGCTTAGCAAGTGTCCTTTCTGTAAGTCATTAAGACTAATCAAGGTGTAAATCAAAGTCTGAATGACCACATTAAAACAATGGCCAAAGATTTTAAAAAAGTTCCACATGCTTGAAAACAGTACCTGAGTGTACTTTTATATGCCAGGAAATAGAGTGTACTGAAGTTACACCACCACCACAACAACAAAGGAAAAAAAAGGACAAGGGGCTCATCAGTGACAAATCTGATGCTTCTGATCAAGCCTCTAAGTGAATCTTTTGATCTCTTACTTTGTACTGTGCCTTAATTTAGCATCTTCCCTAAAGCTTTGCTTGTTTCAGTGTTTTTGTCTTACCCTTTCAAGAATCCTTAAGATCAATGATGCCATTAGTTCTATATTTGTTTTCATTCTCTTATTTTATTGTGTTTTCTTCCCAGCATTTGTCTTCTTGTATTATTTGCCATTTCCAGCTTTTGCCTTATTTTACTATCTGTCATTTGTTAGGCAGCTCATATTTCCAGTACTTGTCATTTCCCTTTGCATTTAATTTCAATATTTGTGACATGCCTTTTTTTCCTTCCCATGACTCATAACTCATTTGCTCCCAGTGCTTTTCCAAGTGGCTACAGGATAGAGGCATAGATAATGTGGAAGCTTGTGAAGTCCAGAGAGGTGGCTCTCATTAACATACGCCTTCTTGATTTCCACTGAAGGGCAGAGGGAAACAGAATAATTTAACACATTAGACAAGGCAGCTTTCTTACTTTGACTAGAATGAAATTATTGGCATTGGAGAGTATTTCTTGATACTTTTCTCAGTCATGTCAGAAATATCTAGTACGAATTCGATATCTGAATATGCTCAGCACTGATTTTCAAAATGCTCTTATGCTATTATTAAAGAAAGGACACATTTGTAAATACTTTCTCCATTGTGCATGTTTCCACATAGAGTTCTGCTAAAGTATACAGGATTTTCTGTTTGTTTGAGAAAGAAAATGGGGAGATCCTTATGGATAAATAACTTTTGAGGGTATTATTCTGCATTGTGTTGCCTCAAAGGCATGTTTGACGATGCTTCATGAGTGTACTATGTTATGTGCTTCTTCTTATGAATTTGCAGTTAAATCCCAAAAGAAAAAACATGGGAGGAGAGAATTTACAAGGAAAAATAACTATATGAGTATCTTATAAAAATCCTTAGCTCTTACATAGTATTGTCTTAAGCACCCACTATCTATTTGAGAGGTAGAGGCAGAACAAGGAATATGTTAGTGAGGAGAAGGAAGATGTGGCCACCCGCCAGTGTTGTTGAGGATACAGTCTCCTGGAGGGTACACACAGTAATCAGTTGTGCCCCACTCAAACAAAGCAGGAGATGGGATTTGGATGCTCAAGGGTGGTCTGTGCAGGATTTCAGCTCCTCAGCTAACCACTGTGCTGGTTTCACTTTACTGGTGTTTCATTTCAGTCTCAGGGAGGAGATATCTGACAGCTCAAGCCATTAGCCCACTACTACCTCTGNNCTACTACCTCTGCCAGCACTGCTGCTTCTATAGACCCCTCAGCATTCTTGAATTCTTTTCCTTGTTGCAGTCTTTTCCTGTCTTTTGTTCACTTTGGAATAGAAAGTGAGCAGTGATCCCCTCCTCCTGCATCAGGTGATCAAGTTCCTCTGCCTTTTAAAACACTTGAATTTGCTCTCTCTCCATTTGAACCACGTACTCTGACATCAAGAAACATGAGCAAGCCTGCAGTCCTTGAGAGGATACATGCTTGAACTCTGGAACATCTGCTTTTTTCTGTCTCTACTTAGAAGTAAACTGTCAAGCTGCTGGGTCCCATACCTAGTGGCATTTTATTCTTCATGTCCAGAAAGTTTTCTGAGTACCAGTAGATGTCACTGCAATCAAAAGAAACTTGCCAGGGGATTTTCACGATGAATAAAATTGCTTTCCTAACAAAATACAAATGATAAAACATTGTTATTTCTAGTACTACTCACAAATTTTTTTACTTGGCAGATCAAACCCTTGAAAGGATGAAGTATGCCTCAGAAAGGAATTCAGGATTTAGGTCCAGGTTATTAATTTATTCTGAAAGTCAAGTGGTTAGAAATTTCTCAGCAAAATGTGTTTTCATTGGAAAAAAGAAAGTGATTCATTGAAATAGTTGGTTGAAGTGTGATGCTCTAATGAAAAAATTGTAAAAAAATCCTCCATAATTTCTCTAGTGTACAGTAGAGTCTGTTCAATATTGGGAAAGGAGATCC
>WEIT01006781.1:13097-39320 GCA_013389985.1 Dryoscopus gambensis
ATGAGTCATGGTAGGGGATAACGAGCATAGCCCTGCGTGTTTTAACAGCTTGTGGAGATGATAATAGAATACATACTTTTGGTTATATCTTATACTGTAACTTAGGACAGACTTGACTTTATTTATAGGGTTTTCAAAATTCTCTTACAGTGCCCTGTTCAAGTAGAGACAGGCTTTTATAGAGATCATCAAGAAAAAGGATCTTGGAAAAATAGAAGAGGAGACTACCAGGATCTAGATTGTTTACCTTACCAAGTGTCAACTGGAGCACGACCTAAAACTGATGTAAGTAGCTACATTATCTGACTCACAGGTTCAGTAACCTCAAAATTTACTATATGTCATTAAAACTCTCTGTGCATTTCTTCAAAATAATTTATTCCACACATATCAAATGCTTGATTCTTGAAAATATTGCACTACATGGAGAGTTTGGTTTGGAAAGGTACAGATAAAAGTTAAGTCAGACTTCAGTTAATGAGACTTCAGGGCTATTAGATTCATCTAATCTGATTTTAGACCACTAATGAAAACTTCTACATCTGAACTAGTCACTTGGGTCATCCTTATAGTCAGTGGAAAGAAACAGACACTTCTAAAGAGTAATTCATCTGGAAGTAAAGTGGTGGATTCCAGGCATCAGTGCCACTACCACTGATTTTTTTCTTCATGGCTTATTTTAGACATATTCCCTTGGGATTTTTTAGCTTGGCTGTTGGCTGTGCCCAATTCATGGTGAATTCCACACCGCAAACCTGAAGTGGTCTGCTAGCCTGAGTGTTCAGCTCTGAAGTTTTAATTAAATCCTATTTCTAACTAATAATAGCAATATTTACTTGGTTGGTTTTGTTTTTTACAAGGTGGTGCTGTAGCCTGCAATCAAAGTCTGGTTAAATCCATCGGAAGGTTTTCTCAAAAGGCTTTGATGTACTTTCCCAATAGCTAAATGTAAGCTACTTTAGGATCAGTGTCTTGGTTCTGAAATGCAGATGGTTTCTTCTCTGTGTTTTAAATTACTTGTTTGCCAGCAGTACATGTGATCATCATGCAACATAGAAAGTGGCTGCAGTGTATTGAATCAAAGGTAGTTAAAGCACTGTCTCAGTGGCCTGTGTTGGGTATTCAGGAAAGAAGTGTAAGGGCATGGTAAGCAGATAGTAAGCCATCTAAACTTCCTCTGAGGTATTTATCATGCAGGCACATTGAAGCCAAACAGTATATTGCATTTTTGTAATTAATATCCCCTAAGGGTCTTTTTTGCCTCTAGTTGTGTCTTTTGTACTCATTTATATTCATTTGTTCTTTTTATATTCAATGTCTTGTAGAAATGGGTTCCAAAGTTCAGTTGTGGAGTAGGTGCTACCAACACCTCTTTCTTACTGTAAATTTGTTACTGAGTTCTTATTTTGGCTGTAATTCTTGTACTGGCAAAAACTGAAACTCAGGCATCTTGTAGGAAGTAGTGAATACCTGAGGCTGGTTTGGGGGGTTTTTTCCCCAGTGAATGACTGTATTTATTATTGAATTACATTTTTCTGCTTATTTTACAATCATTCAACACCATGAGGCCCTCTTGCAGCAATATACAGGTTTGGGTTTTATATTAACCTCTGTAGTTGAATTTCATCAGACAACTCTGTCCCTTTTTATTCCTTCATTTTCCAGTTCATTTGTGAGTGTACTGAACATATGTCCATAAGAATGTCAGGTAATATCCATCCACTGTAAAAGAAAAGAATCAATTGTTCTTAACCTTCTTTTTTCACTTTTAGTTAGCAATGAAAATCCATTTTTATTTCTTGACATCTTTTTTGTAGTTCCTCCTTCATAGTATAGTTTGAGTTTGATAGACAACTTCATCAGAAGCTTTTTGAAATGGAAGTATATCAGTCAAATTGCCTGTATCTGCACAATCATTCAAAGAACTTGGCCTCCAAAATCCCAGTTATTCTAACCCATTATCCTGCGTTACTATCCATGTGTTCGTAAGCATACTTTCTGGCAATTTTCTGCCATGCATATCGGTTCTACTGCCATCTCTTCCACAAATGACCTCAGAGGCATTTTCAGACACTGGCATCACATATGCCACTCTCTTTTCCTCCTTTCCCTAAGTCAATAGGTGTTAGCAGTAATTACACATTAAGCCAGTAGCTCAGCAGTTCTCTTTCTCCGAATGAGGTGCTTATTTTAAGATATCTATGCAACTGTGATTAAAGCAAAATCTTATTATATTAAAGGTATCTTGAACACTGCCATGTTCATCTACCAAAGAATGATATGCATGCCACCATAAAAATTCTCTGTTTCATTAAATGAACCTACTCTTGTGCATTGAAAAGGAAATTTGAATTTGGCTCCACTTGCTTGCTAATTGAAAACATTATTGTCTTCCCACCAGCTATTTCTTTTCCTTGGAAAATAAGTCTATTTTCCATTTCTGCAAAAGCACAAACATTTGTTCTGACTTATTGCTTGTTCTAGTTGGAATAGATAACAGAATTAATTAAAAAGAAACTTGCCAACTTTATTTGTTTTTTACCTTGGCCAAATGTTCAGACATGTACAAGTATCACAGCTTAGCTGCCTTCCCACTAGTACTGTGTAAATATTTTCGAAGTGATGTTGCAGTAACACTGTTGTTTGGTTAGCGGTGTGTGGGAGGAAATTCAGAGGAGGCAAGTTTTGGGGTTTTTTTTCTTTTCTGAAGTCTTCTTTTCTCTTTTTGTTGAAAATCAGGAAATACTAGTATGATAAAAAGCAGTTCTACGGATTGTCATCAGTACAGTCTGTGCATTGTATCCATCAGTTTTGTAATACTGGAGTAAGAGCAGTGTAGTGCAGAAAGTACAAATTTTCCTTAGGGCACCAGCGAGTCTAGAAACCTGCTGAAGGCAAGAATTTCTTGAGAAATTAGTGACCTGGTTTTTAATTGGAAAGTGCTTTAAATTAGGAATGAATGTTGAAACTGGGTGTTTGCAAATGCCATTCAGGAGGGCTGATCATTTTACTTCCTTCAAAGTGGTGCTTTTGGTGCTCTTTTTTTGGGCAAATTCAAATAATGCCATGTCTAGCTCCAGGCATGCAGTCTGCATGAGTCTGTCATATCTCTCCAATACACAGATTTTCACTGCTTATTCCTTAAGATACAGACTTTGCCATAATTTTTAAAAAGGGCATACTGAAGTTGCTTTTATTATAGTAGAAGGAATGGGTCCAAATGACAAAAGGTCTAGTTCCTTCCATGTCACACCCAGGCTGCATCTGTTTAACTCCCATGATCCAGATGGTATAACGCATAACATGGGAGTAACACAGAGATAAATAGACCTCTTGTACTTTAATGATTCAATTTTTCTTCTCTTCCAATTTTTTGTGAATTAGGAGGTCCAAATGAACTTATCTGTCTCCACTCCCCAGGAGCTCATATACCCAAAATTTTTAAAGAAAAAAATACTCCATAAGTTATTGAGGTTAGCAAATGTAACAAAGACCAGTTCTAGAAATAGCAGGAATGCTTCAAATCAGGAATAATATGCAGAGATTAGGTGGGACACATTCAATTCTCAATACAAGGTAGTTATGTTAGCTGCACACTTTCATGGATACCAACTAGGCCAACAGCCTAAAAGGTACAATAATGGGTTCTTTGGCAAACTTGTCACACTAAGTGTGCTGTTTGTATGGCTTGCACTTCTTACAATACTTTGGTAGAATAAAAAAGCAAATCATGGATTTAGGGCTGATGTTTCCCATCCTTCCTTTCCCCCACAAGGCTGCTCCACTAAAACTTTCTTTTTGAGGTACTGAAGGAAATGTATACCTAAGGTGGCAGGGAAGTCACGTGCCTGAGAGACAAACTGCAAAGTTTCACCTGACAATTGCTGGTATTTGTAAATCCATGTCTACATTACAGAGCTTCCATTAATGGAGAGGAAAGAACCCATCTACAGCAAGATACACCTTGCCTTGAGGTAGTTGCCTGAATGTAGGTCTCTTGTCGAAGTGCTTTGTATCCCCAAAGTGCTGGTGTTGGTCAAGTATTTGAAGAAGTGACTGCCCAAGGCATCAGTACTTAGAGCTGGATAAGCTAAATACCTCCCAGGGCATACAAATTACAATCTGGTATTTGATGGGCAGTGCCTGCCTCTCTATGCCGTGAGCAGAGAAAACTTTGATAGTCTAACTTAGGAGTCTAGTTACCAGGTGGTGTGAAAAACCCATCAGTAAACACCTTCTAGCTCTTGCAAGTAACACAGTATCCTCTGCACTGTGCACTCTGTGAATGAGCAAGGAAACAAAACATCATATTTTGGTAACAAGGGCTTTTTCCTTTATCTGTTTTAAGTCTGCTTTTTTGTTTTCTTTTTAAGTAGAGTTGAGGAGTGCAGTTTTGATGTCTTATGCTTTGGTTTGACAAATGGCTTGAGCATATTAGATCAATAGGGCTAAAATTAATTATTTTACAGTTTGGGGGTTTAGCCTGAATTCTCGGTCTGATTCACTGCTCAGACATCAGGCTGGTGCAAGAGAGGGTCAGAGTGGCAGGAGATGAGGCAGGGCAAACTGCTTCTTTCACATCAGTGTTGACTTTTGGTAGTTTAAACTGTTTGTGAACTATAGTTTATCTGTGCTAAGCCACTTGATTCAGAAGATGCACTGCCTTGCAATCTACATGACTGAAGTGTTTATGATTCCTTTAAGATTTTTTTTTTTCTGAGAAATGTTAGTTGATGCTATATGTAGTGCTTCAGAGTTTAGATCAGAGGTTCCAGAGATTTCTGGTATCTTCTGACATTGTTTAGAAATACAAAGCTAATAAGGTAGTAATCTATGGCTGTAATAGTCATTATCTCTCTGTAGTAATTGTAATGCTTGTCTGACCCTCTGACATTGTTTGAGATGGAGAAATTCAAAAATAAAAGCAGCTGAAACAAAGTCAGAATCATTGTGTTTCTCATACACTACTTCAATATTGCTGGCCCTGGACCACCAGGGATCAGAGATTATTCCATTAGTAAGCATGTGTGACAAGCCTTTTATCAGATAGCTGCCAACATCCAGGGCAGAAAAGGTTATCATGTGGCAACTCATAACAGTTTTTACTTTTGCTAGCACTCCTTGGAATTTTGAGTATCTGAAGCTATTTACAAGCCTTGAGCTGATCCTTCTTGTCTCCACAAAATATGTAAACAGTCTTAATTTTACATCTGAGGTTAGAAGTGCCTAAATCTGACTCTGGAATAAGTTTCACACTGTCACTGCTGGATACAGTCATAAATTTATCAGTTCACAGTACAATTTGTAGCAGCACTTTTATCCATTACCTGGTAGTTTGTGTTTCCCAAGGTGAGGATTAGGCAGATCATGCTTTACTTTGACCTTGCCCCCCATTGACAAAGTTGATAGTAAAGCCCCAAGAACACTTCTGCAATCTCTGGGCAAAGGTTTCTTATGCCCTTCCTGGTTTTGGGCCACTTTGTATGACCCACAAAGTGCAAGAAGATAAAGAAGCCTAGACCTGAAGGATCAAGATGTAGCATTTAATGCTCCATTTCCTCAAAGAGTTGGTGTGTTTAAAGACACAGTTATTTGGCTGAAGAATTCTGTCTATACTTCAATTAAATGCACTGGTAAAAGTAACATAGCTACGCAAAAGAGGTACAGAAGTTATTGCAGAAATCAGGTTTTCAGAGACTTTCGCAGAGTCTCAAAAGCATCTGATTGGTTGCAACATGGTCAAGAGCAGAATCTATATACAGTCTCTGGTTTTGCTCACCAGACCATCTTTCCTCATCGAGTGCCAACTCCACTTTTTCCTATTCTTGGGAAAACAAATTTCAAACTGTGTCCTTTAGTCATGTGAATTGCTTTCCTCTTTATCCTTAATGTTGCTATTAATTGTGTCAGCAAAATAGCTCTCCAGTACAGATGCAGGTAGGTTGAAACCTTGTCTTTGTATAATTTTTCTTCTTGTGTTCAGTACTTAACTCAACCAGTATTCCACTGGTCAGAGGCATACTGAAGTAGTCAGGTAAGGTGACCCACTCCACTTCCATCTGTACCCCAATATGGTGGATTTTCTTGCCTCTGAACAGGATGGCTGCCTTCCTATTCTTCCCCTGCTCTGCCCACACAGTGAGGACATTGAGACACTCTTCTTTCCCAGAAGCACTCTAGACTTGCAGTCATTTCTGAGATGATCAAGTGCTCCTGGAAGACAGAATCTTCCCTACTTTAAGACTAAGTAGTTTCTTGGTAGTAAAAGAATATTCATTGCCCAGGAAGAGCCTGTACTAACTCTAATGAAAATCACTAATAGGGAGTGAAGGGCAGATGCCTCCCTTCCTTCCTGAGAGCTGTATATTCTGATATCTGTAATACTCCAGGCTTTCTCAACCACTTTGTTTCCAGTGCACTTGACAGCACTGTGGCCAAAGGCTGCTCCTAGCAAGGACTGGCTGCAAACATAAGAACCCAGCATAGCCCCTTCTCTTCCCTTTTGTCTTTATTCTCTCCTCTCAACAGTCAGCTCCATCAGTGGGGAAATTAGATGAAAAAAAACTTGGGGGTCAAGATAAACGCAGTTTAATAAAGCAAAATAAAAGGTTGTGCATCTAGAAGAAAAAGAAAACAAAGTATTTATTCTCTCCCTCCCATTAGCAGGCACTGTTCAGCCTGGGAAGCAGGGGTTCAGCACATGCAATGATTGCTTTGGACAGATGTCATAACAAAGGCCCTTCCCTGCTTCCTCCTTTTTTCTCTTAGTTTTTAATGCTGACCAGACATCATATGGTACGGAATATCCCTTTGGCAAGCTTGGGTTAGCTGTCCCAGCTGTGGCCCCTCCGAAGATCCTGTCTACCCCCAGCCCACTGGCCACTGAGAGTCAGGGGGTAAGGTTAGGACAGCAAGCCTCATGTTGTTCGAGGGACGCTCAGAAGTAGGCAAAATGCTGTCATGTTATCAACACCTTTCTACCTACAAAGCACAGCCCTATTGAGGGCTACTGCGGGGAAAATTAACTCCATCTCAGCCAGACCAAATAATTTTTAAAATTAATTTTTAATTAATTGCTCAATTCCATTTTTTTTCCTGACAAAATGTTGTCATCAGCTGAAGATGATAATCTTAATGTAGCTATGCAGCATTTAAAATTACTTTGAACTGCTATGGTTAAATCACTTGATCTATGAAAATATTTATTTAATTTAAAATTATATTAATGGTATCCTTTTAACACAGTATTTTGCATCAAATTCATTATTTTAATGTAGTTTTCATAAGGATTACCTGGAGGCTAGGGGCATGCTTTGTGTATTTTATTTTAGAACTCATTGAGTTATCTATGTGAGAAAGGAAAGAGCTGTCTTATTCATAAAATGCCATTGAAAAGTAATTTTTAAATATTTGATTATTCTCAGATGGGTGCAGACGATAATTTATATGCTTTTTTTTGTATACAGTAATAAAACAAAATTGAAGTTTCCGACTCATTTTGGAGTAAGGTTCATTTAATGTAGTGGAAAAGGTATATGAAGTCCAAATCGGTATCAAGAGGAGACTGGAACTGGTTATTTTTATTGCTCAGCATTACATGGCTATTTATGTAGTTCAAGCTGATAATGTCTGTTTATATTGCAAGAAAAGCTTTGAACAAGGGAGGAACCACAGGAGCAGTTGGGAAATAGAGGTCACCCATCTCTGCAAGGGCAGCCAGCAGGTCCATCAGGGATGGCAGTAGCAGCAGAGCAGCTGGGCTTGGTGGTGATTTTGCCAAAACCCCATGAGCAGAGACTGCCAGCAAAATTTATTGAGTGAGCACTTTTCTGAGCCAGACCAATCCCTTTCTCATTGTAACTGTCCGAAGCTCACACAGTGAGATTTGCCCTCTAGGTCCAGCTGTAGTGACAAAATAAGAGCTGTACGCTGGCACTGATTAATTAGTATATACATCCCAAATTAATCCTACGTGTGCTACTTGACTTTTATAGACATATTTATCATATCTAAATTGAAATATTCTAGAGTGCCATTTGTTGGTATGTTAATTTTCAGATCTTCTGACTGAATTATTTTGCAGAAGCACTTGTATTTCTGAAAACACTGTCTGCAGGAACACAATTTCATTTCATAATAGTGCAGTCTTGCTAATAATAAACACTAAACTTGCTGACTTACATTTCAGTGTTAGCACACAACCTCAGAAATGCATTGCTTTTCAAGACAAACTGAAATGTCCTGACTCTTTGTCTGTAGATGTGAGATTGAAGTTGTGAAAATAAGAACCTCTTACATGCATAACCAGAGGTGATTGGGAGCTATACCAGTAAATTATACCATGCCTATGCAAATATAAAGAGAGAGAGAGCCTCACTTCCATGCAGTTAACTTTGTACTCAGTGAAGTCCAAAAGGGAAACAATTTCTCTCTTTTCTTCTCTGCATGTTTCCACTGGGCTCATGCTTTTAGATGCAACACACGGTTTATATAATCGGGTGACAGTACAATTTTCTACTGTGTTTTATAGCAGCCACTGGAAAGAAGAGATGATAGAGTATACCAGCTCCCGTCGATGAGAATGGCAGGAATGTGCTGGATTCAACTCTATGAGGCTGTCTCTTGTATTTTTGTTTGTGGGATTGGTTGAGCACAGTTTTCTTCAGGGAAGTATGTACAATCATACCTTATCTGTCTGCCCATCTGGTCAGGGGTTTGCATTTTCTTTTTTCTAGCCCTGTGATATATTTGTTACAACAGCATGAAAAAAAAGAGTGAATATGTTCTATGTTATGGTTTTATCATAATTCCTCTTCTAGAGTAGCTATTACTCATTTTCTTCATCTTGGCCTCTGTTTTAGTACTTCTGTAATTTTTATTCAGGCAGGGTTTTCCCAGCTATTTCACATGGTGATCAGACAGCGCATGATTGAGATGGAGCCTTTGACTTTTACAATTGTTGTTCACAGCGAGAGCAAGTCAAAGGGATTCAAATATTACCAGAGATGTATAATTAAAAATGTGTCCTGCCTGTGCTGACAAAGTGCTTCTGTGCCATTTCAGAGCTTGGACAGAGTCAGACCCCTGGTCCCACTTAAGCAGTGGTGCAAAGGTCTCTCATAATACCAGCCTCTGGCTCTTTGTACTCTGGAGAGCCTGTAGGCTGCTCTTGCCTGTTTCCCACGCTGAGGAAGAAGGAACTTCCATCTGTAACACACCAGAGACAGAGGCCCGTACAATGCACGGGGAGAGCATTTTTTATGCAAATAAATGGAGCAAATTGTGCATCCCATCTCTCTAACAGAGATAATCCCTCTCAAGGTACAACTTTTTCTTGTGCTTCTACTGGGAGGAGGCAGCTTTCCCCAACTGCCACCCCCTTGTCCTGGGATGTATGTAGCCCTTTGTGAAAGTCATGTGCACTTACATGAGGGAAGTACAGCTTCAGAAAAATTATTTGGTGAAGTTTTCTATCTTGATACCACTCATATGACCTTTTTTTTTGTAAATTCCCAGAACTGAACACAGAGTGATAAAGTAGTGATTTTGAGATGAATTGTTCAATGGCTCTTGCTGATAATCCACTGTAGGAGAAAGGTCACATGTTATTTGAAACAGCCAAGTGTCATAATGATGACCTTCCTTAAATCTGTATTGCATGCATTGCATTAAAATTTACAATGACTAATCATTTGATACAAAACCAGAGTGCTCATGAATAAAAGTGGCTGAAGCTTCTTTATTGCAAAGTGTCCTAATACAAATTTTCAGATGAACCACTTAATTAAAGTTTGAGAATGTTCTGGGTTAGCCATCAGGCTGCAAATTGGACTGAAAATATCCAGAAGGACTTGCATATCTTAAAACTTGAGCTAACAAATTGGAGTTTGCATCTAGAACTGTGAGTTTGCACTGAAACAGAGGTAGCACAGCCTCAGAGAAGAACTGGAGCAACCTATGGTCTGAGAGACCTCAGGAGGACTTCTAGGCTATTACCCTTTACCACATCAGAATCACCTGTACCTGTGTCACCCTGATATAAGTTTGTCCAGCGTCTTTTTTAAGACCCCCACTGACAGATTATAGAGCCTGTTCAAATGATGCTTTTCAGTACCCCACTGATAATTAGGAAGTTTTACTATGCTTTCTTAGTGTAAAATACCTTCTTGTGTTCATCATCAGTATGCAGAACCAGTTATGTTCTTGTTCTTTGCCTTCTGCCTTCCCTCTGCAGGTTAATCTTGTTCATCCAGCTTTTTCTTGTAGGTCCTGGTTTCGAGACTCATTGTTTCATCTAGTGTCTCAACCTGCACATTAAATATTAATTTGAGCATGTTCAGAGCCAGTTACATGTCTCACAAGTTTGTCTGGAAAAAAGACTTTTAGCAGTTGAGGCGTAGCAGAATCTGGGCTCTCTGTAATGCCCACAGGACTGGCGAGTTGCACAGACACTGAAGTGGATGTTATCCTTCACATTCACTTTCATCTCCTCTGCAATCATAGTTGCAAAAGTCACAGTTCCATTAATAGTATTAATTCCTGTAGCCTGTTTGTCCTTACTCCATGAGTATCCTAAGAAATATGTTTCAGTTTGTTTGTGTAAATTGACTAAAATTAATCCATGGTTGTGCCTACACTACAAAGGATCCCTGTACAGATAAATAGAAAATTCATCAAAACACAGTTCCTGCCAGATTGGTTCCCAGGAGATTTGCAGCCTGATTCAGGTGAAAAGGGAGTCCTATTCTCTTTTAAGTTCCTAGGCTGAATGCCTCTTCACTCCCTTCACTAACTCCAGCGCGGCGGGAAGCTCTGTTGGTAGGAGGTACATGGTACCCAGGAGCAATCTGGAATACCACACGGGCAGAGGAGGGTGCAGTGTGGTCAGAGCGACAGAGATGATGAGAGGACTGATGCAGGAAGGCTGGCAGGACCTCAGCAGGTGGCACTCTTCCCTCTGCATCAGCGTGGGGAGGGAGCTGCTCCCAGCAGTGCACAGCATCACTCTGCTGACACACCAGCTCAGGATGGAGTGCGAAATCTAAAGCCTTGACCTCTTTTGATCGCTGGGTTTTTTTATGGAGTCGTCCTTGATTCATGTATAAAAATAGTTTACTAAAGGTTCTTGAAATTTCAACTCAGGTAATCTGCCTAATGAGATGTCTATCTATAGCCATGCCTCTGTCAATTATTCCTTGCTCCTTGCTCGGGCAGTGCAATCCTAACAAAACTGTGCTTTGATGCCAGACATCACTGTCTTTCTAGACAGTGGTGATCCTGGACTGTACAGTTGGAGCATTTTGAGATGCAAATCCTTTTATTCTTACAGACTGTGTTCTGTGTTGCACTGGCTTTTCAGGCAGTCAGTCAGTCTGTTTGCAGAGTGAATTTAATGAGAGCTTAAACAACTAACATAAACTCGAAGTGTAACACGGTATGGTTGTACCCTTACTTTTTAATGAACTCTTTAAACAGGGAACCTGATTTGGGTGATTAAGGGTCTCTTGTTCACCCTAGCCCTTGTGGCAAAATAAAGAAAAAAAATAGAAGTTTTGGCAATAAATGGTTATAATGAGTTTTAATCCTCAAATTGTACCTGTACCAAAGCCTCAAGGATTTCTTGCCTGCTTTCTTTAAGTGTTGTTCTCTGAAGGTATATCTGAAATTTTACCAAGGACTTGCCTTTGATTGCTTGTATCACAGGAGGAATTCAACCCAGGGTCAGGATTGTCTGATTCTTCGCTGACAGAGGCTTGCACAGTTGTTGACTTTGCTTAACTGAGGAGCCTCTTTTTGTTACAGTCTCTTCAGGAGTTTTGGGTAGGAGGTAGCTCTGAGTCGATTTATTGGCATTTCTCTCCTCAGGGTATATTTTTATTAAGACATATCAGAAGAATGACTTTTTCTGCTAACCACTGGTTTTTTATATGCCCCTCTTTGGGAGGGCTCCTTAAGACATTTAGCTTGAGTATACTTGTCATGTTCTACTGGGTGGCTATTTATACTGAGAGAGACTGATTTTGGTGCCTGACTGTCCAGCTGTGTATGTCTCTGTGGAGTTCCAGCTGCTGTGAACTGATTGAAATCCCATCAGCAAGAATAGTTTGTGCCTCTTGGGAAAACAAAACGTTTTTCTGTTCCCCAGAGTCCTGGCTTGTCTGCGTCTTACCTGTGGCCGTGTTCCTCTTGGCTGGCGTGCGTGTCACACACTTACTGTCCTCCTGCAGTGCCATTCTCTTAGGATGTGCCAAATGAGACCATGGTGGGTTTTGCTGAGATTGTCTGACACAAAGTACATTGGGACAGTGAATTTTTTGTTGTAGCTCCATTGCAAGTTTGTGCCCTAGCTGTCCGCGCAGTCACTGCCTATTGGACAAGATTGGTCTTTAGTGGGGAGTCTTACAAAGGTGGTTGCAGAAGAAGTAACTTAACCTTTCTCACAGTGACTGAAGCAGTGGTGTCCCAGGAGTGTAGATCCCTAGTTTGGGGGGGCTTCTTGGAGAGTGCTCTCAGAGGAAGTACTTCTGCTTTATTCACAGCAGGTATAAACATGATATGATCTTTTCTGAAAAATCTCTATAATATCCATTAAATATCCATAATTCCCAGATCACTTGAGGTGCAGGCCATAGTGGCTGAAGTTCAAGATTAATTTTTTTCATAATATCAGAGGTTCAAAAGGTTCAACAATAGAAATTAATTTCAAGACTTAATGCATGATCTCAGACTAAACTAAAAACCTGCAGTAAGGACTAGCGTAGGTCCAGATTCCACTGACAATAAAGTCATCGGGGCCAATCTTGATATCAAACCATGTTGATAGGAAGTGCATGTACATGGTAGACATGCTTATATCAAACAAGCCTGTGCTAGGTTTTTTCCCCTTTAAGACATGTAAAACTCTAGGATACTAAAAATTACGTTAAAAAGGTCCCCTCAAGCTCTTAAATGAACTACTGTTATAAGACATTCTCCAGCTCTGAACACATCAAGGTCATTATGGAGTAAGCAAAAATCATGTGGGAAACTAAACTCGTGTACCATATGGCACATCTAAAATACTCAGTAGTCTGAAGAGAGGGTTTGCTGAAAACAAATTTTACAGCAAACCAAGCTGTAAATTTTCTATAGCTTTGAAAAACCACCATGAAAGAAATAAGAGGACAAAATACTGAAATGTGTACCCTGTCCCACTTTCTGAATGTAGGTTTGACTGATTGTATTATTTTCATTGTACATAAGCAGACATGAGACCTTTGCAACTATAAACTAAGGATGATTAGCATTTTAGTGTAGGGACCTGAAAGCATTCTGTAGACATGACTGAGTTCACACCCAGCATTTCCTGACAGGCATTTCTGTAATAATACATTTCATCTGATTCTGGAATATTCACGTTCCCTGCTTTGTCAGGAGAAAGACAGCCACATGCAAAGAGGTGAATTGCAATATTTAATTTTTCAGACCCAAGGACACTTTGTGGTCTTCACTATCTTCATTTTGTAGCTGGAAGGCAGAAGGTCAGAATGTAAATGATTGCCCAGCATCCTCCATGAGGTCTCTCACAGTACTGAAAGGATCAACCAGGTCTTTTGATCTTCAGTCCAGCACCATCAGTCACAAGACTGTCTTCCTTGATGTGCCAGACTCATCTGTGTACTCCCATTGACACTTGCTTTGCTTCTTTCTACCTAACCCAGAATATACAAAATACCATTATTTGCAATACTATTTGCTCCTTCAAACTTACAATACAATAAATCTTGAACCTTGCTGTCTGAGGCATTCAGGGTACTGTGATAGATGTCCCATTAAAATCAGTGTAGTTGCATTTTTTAGTGACTCAGCATCTCAATAACATGGTTGACAGCCAGTAGCAGCCTCCCAGTTTATACCCAGCTCTGTCTGCAAAGGTTGCATTTCCAAAGCTAAGTCTTCTGGCAGCTAAAAAGATCCCTTACTTGGCTGGAGCACATGGTTTCGGGTCTTAAGGGTAACAATCCCCCCAGTCTGACTGACAGGTACACATTTGTGGTAGACATTTCAACACAGCAGATCCCAGGATATCCTGATTTCCAGTGTGTATCATCTGGCAGTTCTCATTCATCTCCTGGAATGGCCTGTTCTTTCTCTTTTTGGTTTTGGCTGGGTTTTTTTTGAATTTGGTTTTTGGAGGGAGAGGGAGAAGTGTTTTGTTTTTATTGCTTGTTTTGTTATTTTCATTCTTTAGAGTCTAAAACGGGGAAAGTGTAAGCATAAATGAGGCTGCTGGGACCCACACATTTAGTTGCACAGATCAGCCATCTGCTTTGCATGCTCTACCATCGCTCCTTGTTATGCACTTATTATGGGAATATTTATTCTGTGAATGACTGGCTGTTTGCTCTTGATATGCTTCCATCTGCATATAAATTTGTTAAACCACTCCCCCTAGGCATATGAAATTTTGGCTTTCCCTTTAAGATGGCTATAATTATACAATTAGATTTGCCATATCATCATCAGTGTCCTCAGCTCCCGCATCCACTGCAGGATGCACATGTGAAGATGGGCTGGGAAAAACAATTTGCACAACTTCTCGGGTATGAAAAAGGTTGAGTCTTATAGTGACAGCCAGTAGAGATAAAACCTGTGTAGGAATTTTGGAAGCCTTAGGGGTAACAATATGATAAAAATAATTGGGGATGAGTGATGGACACATCTGGGTATAAATAAGAGCAGTGGATTGCCAGGAATGATGAAGTGGCCCTGTTGGATGGTGTGTGCCCCATACCTGACAGATTTGCCTTCATTGAAACTGCTGGTGAGCTATGAGGGGAGCTATGTGAGGAGAAGACCCCATATTGGCCTTCCTTCTGAGAGGATCCAGAACAAGACTGAGTTGCAGTTAAGGGTGGGAAAGACAGGTTCTGATTCCTGAATTATTTAAACTTTTCAGAGTTGTACAGTTCATGCACCATGCATGCAGGAGAGGAAAAGCAATCAAAGTAAGGATGGCTTGGGATTTAGGGTTTTGTTTGCCTGCTGTCTGCTGGTTTTGTTTTGTTTTTCCTGCAACAAATGACTCAAAATGACTAAATAGTTAGTATTTTCTCACTAACTCTGCTCCCGTTAAATTCTAACTGAATCCTAAGAGACAAGGCCAGATCCTCAGCAGTGTCCAATCACATTTGGCGTATGGTACCACTTTTCTTGACTAGCTTGAACTTTCAGAAATCATGTGCTTTTGAAAATCAATTATTATCCTTCTTATGCTAATCAATATGGTAGCATTTTGTCTTCAAAAAACTTAATCCCAGAAGCATGGATGTTTTAAGTGCTTGCCAGAGACCCAGCTATCCCTGGGGAAATTAAGTGTTCAGGCATATCTCACTTTAAATAATTTTTAAAATAAACACTTAGCTTTGTCATGTATATGAGTTATGCCCGTAATGACTTCTGGTTCTGAGTTTCCTTTCTCAGAGTTTCCTCCCCGCAGAGTTCTCCTGATGATAATGCTGCACAGTGTGGGAATGAGCCTATGTACTTACCTCGCATTTTGCCGATGTGCTGTTATGCTGCTTTTCGAAAACTAATGCCCTGAATCTCTTATTGTGAAGACCAAAACCGACTCCTCAGCAAAGCATACAGTAGATCAAAATCTCAGTTTCAGGGATGGATATAGCCAGGCAGTGGGCACTGGGCTTTTGGGGGATGCACAAGTAAAACATAAGGCCCAGTGGCTTACTGGAGGCAGTTCAGTCCCTGAACGTCCTTCAGCACAATGAGCTCCAGCAGGCTTTGGCACAAAATTGCAAGAGGTTTGAAGAATGCAGCAGCTCTACTGATGGCTGTGGTCAAGGCATCTATTTTCTCTGTTTTGCCCACCTTATCCAAGGAACTCTTTCTGAACTTTGCATATTGAAAGACAGAAGATAGATCAGGGATTTTCAGGCATAATGGCTTTTATTGTTGAAGATCATCTTTGTTGTTGTTGTTGTTGTTGTTTTACCTCCCAAGATGTTGGTTAGAATTGTGGCTTGTTTCTTCTGTTTGATTCATGGCTTTTGAGTGAGTATATTGATGTTACACAACATCCTATCATTAACCGTTCCTCTGAAGGTTCTCTGCAAGTGTTTTGCAAATCATTGCTACATTATAGGCTCACTGTTGGGACCAATAATTTAAGACATACACTTGCAACTTAAAATTGCTTTCATGTAATGGGAAAGCAGGCAGAATTGCGGCTACTTGAATATTTGAGAACAGTGTTTTCAACATGGTGTGAGAAGACACAGTACAAATGAAGGTTTTCGTTCTAGTCCAGCAGGTTTGGGGATACATTTGTTCCCATGGAGCTTTGCAGGAGTTCTTCCACAGGAATTTCTTCAAGGCCTCAGAGCAGAGTGTCTGGGGGAAAGTTCAGTAGCATCACAAGCACCTAGACCATAGGTTCCCAACCTTTAGGTAATTGATCCCTCACTGGAGTATACTGATAATGTATTGTGTCTTGTTTCATCTCTTCACTAAAATCTCTCTCTGGTCTACTGTATGTCTGCTTTATAATTTTTCTTGTTCCATGACTGCTACCACATCCATTCTTCATCCTTACTTCTCCACTGCCAGCTTTGCTGACAGATCCAGGACTGAGACTGAGGTTAAAAACCTGACTTTATTTGACTAACATCACACAGAGCCACTGGCTTGTCTCTGCACCATGCTCTCATGTGATTATGATGTAGGAATATATAACACAGACATACAACATTGCTTCACAAGGATCTATATGGATCTGATCTCTGTATTTCATCTGTGACATGGTCATGAGTCACCACTCAGATCCATCTCATCCCTCAGAAAACTCAGAATAGGAGTCCTTCACATTTTAACTCCAGTGCAAATGATTTAATGGGTATGGAGTAAGTTTATTCACAGTGGAAAATAATTTATTTCTGTTTAGTTAACGTGCTGCTTCAGAGAAATTAGAAATAATTGCCGAATAATCAGAAAGAACTTGCTGGCAGATGAAAAAGCTAATTTGTGTGAAAATCAGGAGCAAAAATATTGTTTGAGTAGGCTGTATTTTCTTTGGATACATGTACCTCAGCATAAGAATTTCATTTATAACACTTGATATAAATAGTGTGATAACACTTCACAGAACCTACACTTATCAGGGGAATTCCAACTTCTTACAGAAACTGAAGCCTGCTGGTTGTCATGCCATCCCTGTAAATATTTTATGTTGGCTTAAGACTCAAGGGCAGATATCTATTTTTACTTAGTGTTTGTGAAGAATTATGAACCTAAAAAGGTTTTGGTATAAAACATTTAGCAGTAGCAAAGCCAGTTCAAAGCTGTCTCCGGAAACAGAAATTGTGGAGCAGCTTTTTTGTTTGTTTTTATATTATACTTAATGTTTGCCATACCTCTCTGGCAAACATGTCTGTAATAAATAGTTGATCCAAATAACAACATACATTCAAAAAAGTAGCTTGGAAGTCAGTATTCAGAAAGTGTAGCCTTCCTTTTCCCTGAAAGCTATTTGGACTGGTTGTTTTGTTGGTTTGTTGTTTTTTTTTTTTCCAGCTGCAGCTTAGTATTGCCTGCCTGCCAAAATAATGAAATTCACAGACTGACAGACAGTGCATCCTGTATTGTCTGAATTTCCTGGATATCTACTGGTTTCTTAAATAAATTATATAAAACTTCTATTTGGGTCATAATATGAAGTTCTTAAAGCCACAAAAAATGTCATGTGCTCATGATTAAAGTGAGAAAGTTGAAGAGCTAAAGACTATTACTGTGCAGATTAGCAGTGTAAATGTTGAGCTGCCTGAGCCGTATGGCCTGGCTGCTCAGCTGCATCCGTGTGTTTGCACACAGGCCAGAGAGATTCATTCAGACACTTACATTTACCCAGCATTAATACTGATTTTAAAAATCAGATTTCAGTAATTTTGTCCTCTTTCTGTGTCCCTGGCAGGCTCTCAAAGCCAGGCACATTACCAGTGTGCATGGCCATACCTACTTGTCAGCTTCTGCCTGTGTGAGCCCCAGGCTCAACTCGGTGCTTCTGCGAGAGGCCGGTGTGTGACATCAGTACTAATTAAGTTTGAATACAGAGCTATGTTTGAGAGCCAGAGGAAGTGCAGGAAGGAAGCTGAGTGTCAGTGAGTCATGTCGGATGAATTCATGGCAAGCAGTTATTGATAACATACAGCCAAACCACAATGTTGATTTTGGAAGATTTGGCATGGGAACTAATAGCAGCATCCTGACCTCTGTTGCGATTTGTTTGTATTTAGATTTGTTTGTATTTAGATTTCCAATAATGCTGTTTTGGTTTATTTGAAAGAATTTTTTCTTTTCAGATACTCTGTCTTTATTTATCTCACAATTCTTGCTAGAATAAGGACCCTCAGGGACTGGAACGTTTAATCTGTGTGAACAAGGCCTCAGCATTTTTCTGAAGACTGTCTACCATTTTCTGTGTGAAGGAAAAACGTCTCTTTAGTGGCAGGCACCCTGCCTTGTAATTTCCGTTGTGTGAGCTTGGACATCTGTGTGATTACCCTCTGGGAACACTTGCAGCTTGACACACATGCATCTAGTCTAGCTATTTTTAATCATTGCTTTTCAAGTGTCTGTAGTGAGTTTGATGACATGAATGGGAATAGTGTTTACCAAATCCGAGTCCTTTGGTATTTGCTTTTTGTAGTTCCTCAACCCCACTGAAATCTCAAAGTATCATAAAGGTTAATCACTTCCAACTGTCCAGGAAACTTCATTTCTTGAAAATATTACAGTGCCCACAGAACTTGAATGTAAAGCTGCATTTGAAGAAATAAAAAATATCACATTTCTCTTTTAAGTGTAGCCGCAGTTATTTAAGAACATAACATACTGGGAAGCAGGTAGTCTTTGGGCTTTTTAAAAGTTATTTTCATATTTAAATATGATTGTTTATGGTTTTCACTTAATTTATAGGAAAGATGATAGTTCTTAATCAGCAACGGTTACTATGACAGTGGTTCGTCTTGCTGGAGAGTGTTTTCATTTTACTTTTTGGGACAAAACTGATCCCAGGTAGCAATCTTTTTCTTACTTATCCCATCCTGACACAGCTCCAGGGACTATACCTTTACCTTATTGCAAGAAAAACTTGTGTACCGCATCTCCCATTGTCAGTGTGTGAAGTAGTTGTAAACCAAGACCTGAAGAGTAATGATCTACTTTGTAACTGACTCTTATTTTAATCAGTAAAAGACACTTGAAAAAGCACAGCACAGTATTTGGACTCATGAAAGAGTATTTTAAGTGAGGTTACAGAAGTAAAATTTGATGATATAAATCTCATTGTACTGATCAAGTCATGAAGAATACCTTGTTTTACAAGTTATAAACTGGTTATTTGAAGGTTAATAGGCTTTAAAGAATTCCTGTAAACTATATTTCATTTCCTTGGCCACAGTGTAGGATCAGGTAGATCTATGTCACTTCTAAGAGATGTTTGTATACTCTCTTTTTGAAGCCCTCTGATGACGGAGACCCCACAATCTCATTCTGCAACAATTGTTTTAGTATGTTTTAACATTAGGAAGTTCATTCTTTAAAGTGTAGTCTGAAGTTTCTTGCATATTAAATTCATTTCTTCTTGTTCTCCTCAGGTATGAAAAAAAGATCTTTCCTTTCTCATTATAACATACGTTTGGAAACTATTCTCAGGTTTCAGCCCACTCTTTTCTAGATTAACAGTCCTACTTCATCCAGTTTTCCTTTGCAATTAATATTTTCTGTATCCATGATAATTTTTTGTTTCTCTTCTCTGGTCAATGCTCTTTTTGACATGCATTGCCCAAAACTGAATTCTTCAGAGAAATGCAGCTCAATAGGAAGCACGCGAAAGTTCATGGAGCTCTATCTGACATAGGAGACTCTTAACTCAAAAAAGTAATCCCTGTGGATTCAGCAGAGACACTGAACTAAATGCTTTTTTGTGCAAAAGGAGTGCAGTCCTGCCACTCAGATGTATCAAACTTTACTACAGGGATCATTTTCCTCATCCATCAATTCAGTCATATTCTTTTTTCATTCCCCAAGCCGTGCCTGTGTCTTTTGCTGTATTAAATGTAAAGTCTTTATTTTCATTTGCGACTTCCTTAATAGCCTGTTCCTTTCTTATCATGTACACTTCTTGGCACACTTGCTCACCTTCCATCTCTCCATTCCCCAATCCCAAATTGCTAGATTTAAAAGTTCCTTCGTGATCTCGCTTAGTTTGGGCCTCACACTTTAGGAAAATTCTTTGTAAACAGCCAGAGCACAGCAGCAACCTTCCTTTTAAAGCTTTCTTCAAACTGTTTCTGCAAACCTAGGTGGGAGCTGGGCCACTTGTACACCACACAGGGCAGTGCACCAACCCAGCACAGCTGTGGTGCTTCTTCTCTGGTCTGCATGCATGTTCTCTCATCTCTCCTTTACACTTACAAGAAAAGCTTTTTGGAATATAGGCCATGATTCATGTGTCAAATGAGAAGTACTTCACACAAGAGATTGGTCTAGAGTTAATATGATAATCCTGACAACAATACTGGTAAATGTGCTAGAGAGATATGGTCCTTTGCAGATGCTGTTCCTCGTACAAGGAGCCAAGTATTTCCGAGACAGCTCTTGTATCTTTACATATGTTTTTCCAACCCATAGAATTATGCTTTAATAGTATTTCCACAGGAGAGCAAGGTGAGCCAAGGACCGGTCATTACAGAGGCTATTCCATGTAATTGAGTAGTTCAAGAAAAAAAATGAAAGATTATCTTGGCAGAAGATGTAAATGTGAAGAACAGCTGGTAATCCCATGAAGATCCTGCTCATCTATAAATTAATACATGCCACAGGGGATACTGACAATTTGTCTTGGAAGTGAAATGGTTGAGAAGAGATTTTGGCACTCAATCAGCAAAAGATATGACACTCATAAAAACAGAACTATATTTATGATACAGTACAACAGTTAATTTGTTTTGGATATATTTATAAGAAATCAAGCATCTATTTCTGGTATCCATGTGTGTGTGTAAAAAGGAAATTTCAT
The DNA here is from genome assembly GCA_013389985.1 of Dryoscopus gambensis. Taxonomy (NCBI): domain Eukaryota; kingdom Metazoa; phylum Chordata; class Aves; order Passeriformes; family Malaconotidae; genus Dryoscopus; species Dryoscopus gambensis. The sequence continues at coordinate 34,171 of WEIT01006781.1, forward strand.
TCCACCAGGAGACAGAGAAAACTTCCTTTGTTAACTTTTCAGAAGAGCATGGCTTCTACCAGAAGAGCTCAATAAAACATATTTGCTATTTTCACGGGCTTTTCATTGAACAAATGGTTTTCTTACAGCTCTCGTCCTCCACTGCTTCAATTTTACAGCATAATGAAAACAAGATGCAGCAAACTGTAAGTGAAGTAGGATCAGAAGAATAGTTCTAGAGGGGTAACAGCTGAAGACATTGCTTAACAGTTACATAACTGGAAGGAAGGCCAGAAGATATAAATGTTTCTCATTTATCCATGCATGTGTAGATATGCACATAGACATAAAGAAAGAATGGTTGCTAAATATGCACTGGTGCCATAAATATGCATGTGGATAAATAGGTAAGATAATCAAACATCAGAAAAACTAAATTTGTTTTATATTGTTAAATTTAATGTAGATTTGTTGGCAGTAGACTTTCGACTTTGCTATGTGTGTGTGGGACTGTTTTATTGTTAAATGGTACACAACACTTTTGTGCATCCTTCTATCCAGGGACTCCCTAACAGAAATAAGATAGTTCTACGTATGTGCTAGTGAATCCCTTCAAATTAATACCCGTCTCTGTATCCCCTTCTTCCTAGAGTATGTACTCTTCAACAGAGAAGCCCTCTCCACTTATTTGATGCAGATCCCATTTTTTCAACTTAGGAAACCTATTTCATCACCAAATTAGGGTTCAGTGCTCTCACTCTTGCTTTTATATAGCACTACCAAATTCAAAGAGTTTTCATCTCTATATTTTGTATCTCACCTGTCTTCAGGTCTGGTCTTCTTCATAACCTCTTCTCCCAGGTAACAAGTGACAGGATGAGAGGAAAGGGCTCCAACTTGCACCAGGAGAGGCTTAGATTAGGTATTAGGAAAACTCTTTTCACTGAAAGGGTTGTAAAGACTGGGAACAGACTGCCCAGAGAACTGATAGAGTCACCATCCCTGGAAGAGTCACCATCCCTGGAAGTATTCCAAACTGTGTATATGGATATGGCACTTGGAGACATGGTTTGATGGTGAACGTGGTGGTGGTCCAGGGTTGAACAGCTGGACTTGATGATCTTAAAGATGTTTTTCAATCCTAATGATTCTATGATTTGTGTTACCTTGTTTCTGTTAACGATGGTTAGTTGATTTTAGATTTATTTTGTCTTGTTTTTATTACAAGAAAAACAAGAGTCTGTCTGGTCACTAGTTTTTTTTATGGTGAACTTTATACAGTCAAGTTTTTGCAGTATTTTTGTGTTGTATACTTTTTTAATGTAAAAGCACCTTTTTATTGAGTGAGGTATACAACATCTCCAAATGTTCAGGCTTTGTACCTGGAGCATGACAATTTTCTTCTAAGTAGTTATTTTTTTCCTACTCCAGGTTCCAGGCTATCACAGGGTGAATTGTGATCCAGACTGTGACTGTTTCCTTTGTGGTCAAAGGCAAAGATGCTTCTGATTGCAGACCTGCATCCCAGTTTCCATCCTATAGCCTCAGGAAAAAGGGAAAGAACAGCCTTAATTTTACTCTTCCTCCCTTTGAATATCTGGTGGCATTTCCACCAAAGACAATCCATTCTGTACCTGAGAGGAGTATCATCTATCCCTACATCTGCTATTCAGTCCAAATAACCTGGGGGCTTTCTAGAGTTACTGAAATCATTCTGCAAAAGCCCTCCTGAGGTCTTTTGATACAGCATCCCAGATCAAATTGATATGCTGCATCTGCCTGCTCTGACCTATGCAGTGATGCTGATGGATAAGACTCTCTTTCTGTTAGTTCACTTGCTTTAGCAAGCACTGGCTTAAGGGCAGCTTCTGCTGTGTGTAATGGCAGATGCTGCCAAACGTGACTCACATTTTCTCTTCATTCCCTGGTACAGCAGGCTCTCCAGTTGCTTCTCAGCATGAGGAGCAAACTTATTTCATAATTTAAAAAAAAACAAACAAACAAATTGGCAAGAGCCCCAGACATCTAGATGTTTCGGGTAAAAGGCTGTGCTCATTAGCATTTTTTCAGTAAAGTAAAGCAAATTTCCAAACCATGCTGTCTGGGACAGGATCCTAACCCTATGAAACTACATGGCTCTGAAAATATTACCTCTCCAAGAATAAAAAGCTTTTCTATCACATTTTCCTTGCCATCTGTCCTGGATGCATAACAGACCATAGCACAATAGTGTAATGCTTTCCTTTTTAGAAGGAAAGACTGCAATGATGGAACTGCTCTATCCGATTTAGTTTATTGTATGAATTTTCTGTAGGATACGATTGTCAAGAGTAGCAACAAGATAGTCCAATTAGCTAGTAGAGCTATCCACTGCCAGAAACTCTGCCCACATCTATTTACTACATTTACAGTTTCCAGCTTAGCCTCTTTGAGGGTATCCTGGAAAGATGAATTCCTTTCTTCCCTCTCCCCTTCTTCTGGAGAAACCAGGCTGTTCTCTTCTGCTCATCTTGTATAGTACTGCCCAAACAGGATAGAACTCCTGTAATTTCAGAAATACAAGGTGTGGAAATCTGTTCCAGCCACCAGCAAGGAAGAGGGATGTAGGTTCTGTTAAGTCTTTCCTTTTCATCCAGAGCCCTCATGCAGTTCTTCCCTTTAAGGTTTCAGAACCCAACCCAACAGCCTTCAGGAAGCACATTGTTGTCTGTTTGCAGGAAATGTGAATGTGGCTTTGCAGTGAAATGCACTTCAAAGTACCTGCTGCACTCTGCTTTACTGAGCAGTGGTAGAAAGGACACTCCTGCATGTGTTTGAAAGTTGAATCCAGCCCCAACTACTTGCTTTGCTGCCATCAGATTGTCTCACGTGAGCTCTGAGAGTGTAAGCACTTGAACTAAACTGTCTCGCACCTGATTTTGTTTTGTATCCGTGTGAAATAACAGGGAATAGCAACTCTTCTGCTTCAGAGCCGGAGTCTGTTTCCAGGCTCTATTCCTTTTGTTTGCATTGGGCCGCCTTGCATTGCAAATCTGCTTCTTCTTAGAGACCTGAGAAAGCCAAAGCAAAATGGTATGAATGTGATTAGAATAGTCTAGCATGGTCCCATAAAATTCAGGTTGGCAACTGCACTCAAACTGTTTCCTTATGCATCTTACCTGCCAAGTGAAGAAAGTGGCTGGAAAGACAGTTTATTCAGGCCTAGGATTTGATTTCTGAGTGGGGCCAATAAATCTAAAAGTAGTTCTTTTTTAAAGAGTCTTTGCTTTATTTTTTTTTTATTTTCCCTTTCCAATTAGGTCTGCTTACATAACCTCTTCTTTGTCCTGTAGTCAATCCTCATTAAAGCTCTGTTAGATTTTTATTTATACTTTACTAATAACAAAATATAAAACAAAGTTTGGAGAAGTAGGTTTGGGGAAGAAAGCCGTCATTTTTGGATCTCTTCCAGTTTCAGTCTCTAGCTTGGATTCCTCATTGCTCATCCTAGCATGCACAGCCCTCATGAGCTGGCAGCTGTTGTGGTCCGTGCATCCCAGTCACTCTTGAACTGATCTGAAAATTCCTGCCAGTTGCAGGAACTGACGGGCAGATTGGCCTGCTATTAGGTCTTGAGTTCTGTTCTAAGCAGTTGCCAGGTTTGTCTGTTTCTGCAGTGAGTTTTGGCTCCATTTCCATCTTGGAGAAATTTTAAATATTCTTTTTCAAAAGTTGGCATCACTGATACCAGAACAGAGTACTTTTTGTAGCACTTGATTTGATCTCTGTACTTCGGGTTGTTTTCTTTCCTCTCAAATGACTGTACTCACCTACTGATAAAATTCCTTTTCCACAGTCTTTGATTAATAAGTAACATGGCCTGTGCTGGCTTGGGAGGAGAGGATTCAGAGCAAAGCTCTGCATTTTAATATGAAGTAAAATTAATCTATTTGCACAAAATTATGTGGAAAGAATACTCTGCCAAGAAACCACACTATTGAAATACGCTCTTCTGCTTCTATTAGTTTGATCTGCAGGCTTGCTAATTCTAATTTCATGTAGGCTTAAGGTGACCTGTTTCTCAGTGTAGAGATACCCATCCTGCATATGACACCATTTGAATGCAAAGATCCATCCCTGGTGATGATGATTCAGTACTGTACTCNGTAGAAGGTATAGAAATTGCAGAGATGCTTCAAAGAAAAAAGAAATTAATTAAAACTAACAAAAAAAAGTAGGTCAATTTTGGCCTAACTTTGTTCGGGTTGTTCCTTTTAAACATGAAGAGCAGAGAAAATAGGCAGATGGGAGTACAGAAAAGGGAAATAAGCCAAAGTGATTAGCCTGGTGACCTTTCCTTATTTCTGGTGGATTTTGTATGTACGTGCACTGTGCCATTGTTTCTGATGAATAAAATTAACATATTCAATTTATATCCTAAAAGAAGCCTAAATTCAGTAATTTTCTCAGTACTGCAGTTCCAATTTAAGGTGCAAGTTTTAACTTTGGAAATTATTTGTGGTACTTATTTTTCTATATTTTGCATATTAATGTGTTCAGATCAAAGATACCTTAAAAAAGAGAATAATAGTTTTATAAAGTAGCATTAGGACTAATTGAGAAAAGAAAATAGCTCAGAACAATGGCATTCTCCTGGGGTTTTGTTCATATGCCATTTTTAAACAATAGAACATTGAGTCACTCAGTAACAGATTAGCTTATTCATCAGCTTTCTAAGAGCTAAATTTCAATGGATTTCTTCCCTTTCTTATATTCTTTCAAATGATTTATATAAAGGAAGGTTTTCACTATGTTGGTAAGGGTTTCTCAAGAACTTTCCAACTAATGCTTAGTTAAACAGATTCAGTAGAAATTTATACTGTAATTAGTTTGATGAGTGGATTGTGTTGCACAGACCATATTATCTGGAGTTTTCTACTAAGGAAACAAGGAAATGAAAAATGAAGGCAAAGAAAATTAAGGTACTTCACTTGTGGCTGTTATTTATTATTTTAAAACATTATTTTAATTAATGATAACTTTAAAGCACTTAGCAGTGTTCTGTTTAACTCTTCTTTGAATGTTTGCTAGGCATTTTGGGAGGCTTGTTATTTGGATGAGATCCACAGTGTCTTTTTTCAGGGTGGCCAGAAGCAGAAATTTCAAAGTGCATCAATATAGCCTGGTGAGTA
>WEIT01006781.1:39340-70485 GCA_013389985.1 Dryoscopus gambensis
TACATGGAATATGCTGCTAACAATATGGGACTTAACCTCCACCCAGAAGACTTGGCTCCTGCATAGAAATAGGTTTATTCAAGTGATTTCATTTCAAAAATGCAGTGGCTTGAAAAATAATGAATATAGATATTTCTGATACCCAAAACGGTATCTGAGTCCTTTAGTCTCTTTGCTAAACACTAGCACTCAAAATTTCCTGTAGAAATGTATGCCATAGTGTAATTTCCTGTTGCATGAAAAATCTGTTTCCTATTCCCATTTTTAAAATTCATGGCTTTGGATATTGGTGTTCCGGGGTTATAAATTAAGACAGAGGTCGTGGTCTTGATATACCTTTTATACATCTGCACTTCTGAACATCTTCCATGCTATAATTTCCTCCTAGGAGCAACCACTCCTTTCTTTTCATGCTCTCTCCATAGTTTTTTACAACTCTAGGTGGTTCCTCTGTGAATCCTCTCAAACTTTGTGATGCTTTTGGGAGATGATCAATGCTTCCCTGATGTCCTTCATGACACTGCACACTTATTCATAGGAAGACATTGCCTTATTATCAGTGTTATTCTCCTTTATTCTCTGTGTGTATCCCAACATCTCATGAGCTTTTTTGGCCTTGAGCAAGCCAGAGAGTGGAGTATCATGGAGCTGTCATGGTGACAGACTGCTCCATTTATTTAGAAAATAAACACACTCTCTTCTTGCTGCTGCTATCCCAGCTGCAAATGTTTCCATATTGTCCTACACTTCACCACGTGGCCAGTTACTACTTCCCCAGGTCTCATTTTCAAGCTACTCGTTTAAGATGCTGTAACCTGTTTGGGCTGCAGTGGTTTTAATGGCAGGTCTTGGCAAGCCTGCTGCCTTTTCAGTGGAAGAGGTGATGGAGGTGCCTGAAAGAACTGTTCCAACAGCATCCTGGGGAGATGAAGGGGGGAAGTAGGGGTACGTATGAGGAGGGCAGGGTCTCGAGGATAGTATCTGAGTAGCAGGGACCAGGACCTGCAGGAGGAATGTCAACAGCAGCAGAGACTGTGTCAGCATACCGAGGCCATTTACCAGCCTCTATCACATTATTTTGCATTACAAGACATCACTTCTTATTTATCAGCATCTTTTCTGTCAGTTCCTCTGGAATTCACTTGTTTTTGCATTCAGTAAATATGTTGGTAAGGGCTAGCCCTGCTACATGAATCCAAGCCTGAATTTCAGAATGTTGGAAATACAAGTGTTTTGAAAAACTTACACAAATGTCTACTGCCTCCTTAGAGGCAGCTTTGATACCAAGTATATGTTTATCACTCAGATATATTTGCACTGAGGAAAGCAACTTCGCATGAGCAACTTTGTCTATTAGCATCTACTTTCACATAGTCTTTTCACACCTCTCGTGACACTGTTACACTTTTTTGTCTGGTTCAAATTTTCCACATTTATTAGGTACCTTCTCTAAACCTCAGTACTGACTCAGAGAGGTCAGGAAGTACCACTGCAAACTTTCATGGGATTATTCAGTGAGGCAAGACAAGTGCTGCACAACTGCAGTTCTGTGGAAAATGCTGTTTCTACAAAATGCATGTGATTTTTATTGACTTCTTACGTGTAAGGAGAGGTGGTCATCCTCTTTAAAGGCAAAACCAGGCTCATTTAGAAAGTGCTTTATTCAGAAGTTTATTCTGTGAGATGACCAATACTCCATACTGAATGGCTGGCTCAGCTGTAAATGTTTGCATTGTAGACACCTATTACCAGATGAAATCAATCCCACATGTGCAGTGTACTATTAGATTAACTCAAATTTTTGTTACAAGTGCCAAAATCTAACATCTTGATGACTTGGAATATAAAAGGACTTTTTTTCAGTTAAATGTACAAATGAATCACACATTTTCAATATTGGTCTGTTTTTTTTTCATACCTTCCATTATTTTGATTCTTTGTTATTTATGATAAAAATGTTGCAATGGAAATTCTGATTTTCTCTTGACTCCTCATTTTCATTTATTCTGTTCTGGTTTTGAACTGAGTCTCTTCTGTGCAACTGCCTTAGCCACTGCTGAGGACAATCATGTTCTGTAACAGGCATCTCCCTGGGAATAAGAGAGTTTGGGCTACCAGGAGATGTCCCTTTGCAGTACAGATTTTAAGGTGACCTGCACTTTATGGTCCTAGCCCCCTTTATGTTTGTTTAATTAACCACTAAAAACCAATATTACTTGCTATACTTCATACCTCTTCTCCAAAACAAAAAAGGCAAAATCCTATTATCTGCAATTATGAGCTTAATGCTTTTTGTTTTGGTTTTTTAACCAAAATGAAACATAACGAATAAAATTAAGCAGTAAATAGTGTTAACAACCTGCTTTGCTAATTCCAATTAATAATGTCTTCCGGAGTATTACTGCATCAGTATTGTGTTTGTTCAGTATTTTGAACTTCTCCAGCAAAGCTAATTGATTCTGAAATGCCAGATTACTAAGATTTACTAATTGTTTCCCCTGCAAAACTGTTACGGTAGCTGTGGGGTTTTTTTACAACCATGTCAGCATCTCAAAACAAATTGAGAAGACTCTCAGGGGTGACATATTTAGTTGCATAATGTCAGCTATTAGATAAAGGTAGTGACAAGCATAGTGCAGTCAAATACCTACTCTCTAATAACATTCTCTGGGAAAATTAGAAGTATATAAAAATACAAAAGTTATTACAGTGATGTACAAGTATATTGCTCTTGGTTACTAATATTAAATAAGCCTTCTGGCAAAGCAAGATCCTTAGACTTGACCTTTCTCTTTGACTCCTAGAAAAACTTAAAGGCAAACAACCGATAGGTCTTCTCAGGAAAAGAATTTCATTCTTTCTAAGTATACTTTTGCCTTCAAAGTGTATAAATCAGAGTTGAAAACTATAACCATTGCTTAGACACTATGCAATATGCTCATATACCTTGTTCTATAAGTTAACATAAAGCTTGCATTATAGTATCTTCAGAATAATAATATTAAAAAGCTAAACATTGCAACCATAACTTTTAAAAAATCCCATTTTGCTAATGTCTTAGGAGAACAGTTGGTGTTAAATTATTCCTGCTACCAAATGTATAAATCTTTCAAAATAGCACATGCATGTTACATGAATACCTCATCTTTATTATTCTACAAACAGTAACTACATGATGCTATTATTAAACTTTATTATTAAACTATTACACTCTTGTTTCACTTTTATGCCAAAGATCTAAAATCTGTAATGTGTTGCACAGAAACAAAACCAATCCTTCAGGTAGGTGTCTGAGAAGTGTAACTGATTTCTGTTGCATTATTGTAAAATATGCTATAGAAAAATCAACAGCAATCACTAGTGGCACTGTTTAACATATCCTGACTTGTAGAGTCTTTCCGTATTGACCTTTTCCTTTATGTTTCCTAGTTTTCCCTTGTAACACCAGAAGAACAAGGTCTGTAATTGTAATTAGATCAATCTGACAGTGAGTCACTCTCTGGCAGCTAAAGAGGAATCGGGAGAAAAATAATCTAATCTTAAACATGAGTGGTATTTGCTGGAGGGAGGGGAGGAAGGGAGGGTGTATGTAATTTTTTTTTAAAGGGGAATGCAAAACTTGCCAGGAATTCATTAACTTTTTTTCTTAAACATTTTTCATGATCTTGTGCTTCATGATCTAGAGTAGCTGCTGAATGTGTTGAAAAATCAGTGCAGTGTTGAAATCACCTGTAAATACGTATTTCCTTCTGCATGCAAAATGGCATGTTTCAGTTTTTAATTACATTGTTGGGGCAGAACTAGTGGCAGAAAACAAAGCCATGTCTATTTTTGTATTCATTATCCACTGGCACCAGTTCAGAAATTGTAAACATCTCTAGGAGGCACCTGAGCATCCTGATCATAGAATGGTTTATATTGGAAGGAATGTTAAAGGTCATGTAATTCCCATCCCTCTGCCAGGGGCAGAGATGCCACCCACTAGATCAGGTTGCTCAGAGCCCCATCCAGCCTCGCCTTGAACACTTCAAGGAATGGGGTATCCACAACTTCTCTGGGCAACCTGTGCCGGTGCCTCACTACCCTCAGAATAAAGAATTTCCTTCTAAGACCTAGACTAAATCTCTCCTCTCTTAGTTTAAACCCATCGCCTGCTCCTATCACCGTGAAAAGTGGCTCTCTCTTTGTTTTTTATAGGCCGCTTCAAGTACTGCAAGGCTGCCATGAGGTCTTCCTGGAGCCTTCTCTTCTGCAGGCTGAACCTCAGTCCTCTCAAGCTGTCTTGATAGGAGAGGCACTCCACCCCTCTGATCATCTTCAGGCCCCTGCTGTGACATGCTCTAACAGATCCATCCATGTCTTTCCTATGCTGCAGACCCCAGAGCTGAACAGAGCACTCCAAGTGGGGTCTCAAGAGGGCAGAGTAGAGGGGCAGAATCACCTCCCCGCCCTGCTGGCCACACTGCTTTGGAGGCAGCCCAGGTTGTGATTCACCTTCTGGGCTGTGAGAACACACTGCTGGCTCATGTCCAGCTTTTCCTCCACAAGAAACCCCAAGTCCTTCTCCACAGGGCTGCTCTCAATGAGTTCCTCTCCCAGTCTGTGCTCATGTCTGGGATGGCCCCAACAAGTGCAGCGCCTTGCACCTGGATTTGTTGAACCTCACGAGGCTCTTGTGGGCCCACTTTTCAGGTTGTCCATGTCCCCCAGATGGGACCCCATCCTTGTGTTGTGTCAACTGCACTGCTCAGCTTTGTGTCATCTGAAAACTCACTGAGGGTGCACTTGATCCCACTGTCGATGTCACTGATTAAGGTATTGAAGAGCACAGCACTTGTCAGTGGTTTCCACCTGGACACACAGCCATTGACCACAATTCTCTGGCTGTGTCTATCCAGCCAATTCCTTATTGACCAGATAGCCGACCCTTCAAATCCACATCTCTCCAGAGATGAGGGTGTCCTGTTGGACTATGTCAAAGGCTACACAGAAGTCTAGGCAGATGACATTGGTCAGTCTGCCCTTTTCAACAGTTGCAGTCACTCCATCATAGAAGGCCAACAGGTTGGTCAGGCAGGATTTGCCCTTATGAAGCCATGCTGGCTGTCTTGGATCACCTCCTTGTCTTGCATGTGCCTTAACATTGGTTTCATGAAGATCTCCTCCATGTTCTTCCCAAGTACAAAGATCAGGCTCTCTAGTTCCCCATGTCTTCCTTCCTTATCTTTTTTAAAATAACACTCTCTTTTTCCAGTGACCATGGATTTTCCCTGACTGCTATACCTTTTCAAATTTGATGTAGAGTGGCTTTGCTACATCAGCCAGCTTCCTAAGAATCCTGGGATGCATGTCATCAGGTCCCATGAACTTCTGGCTATTCAGCTTCATCAAGTGGTCCTGAACCTCCTTTTCTCTTTTAGTGGGAGAGACTTCACTCCCCCAGCTCCCACCTGGAGGTTCAGGGGCTTGAGATCCTATCGTGGTGAAAACCGCAGTTCTTGAGAGGCCTAAGTACAGCCTCAATCTTGGCATGGAGATCAACAGCTGGCTGTTGTGAAATGCTGAGCTCTGGGGGGTTCTCCTCTCTGGAGCTCAAATGCCTGACTCTATTTTATTGGATGTCTGTACACTCCTTTTTATTGGAAAATGTAATTTTATCCTCCATCCTCTCCAGATCCAAGCTTGAATTGCACTTTTGAGAATAAGGACACAACTGAGCAATGAGTGTTCCCTTTGCAAGATGTCATATTTGCTGTAGCATCTAGAATGAAAGTCTCAGCTAGGCTGTGAGGTCTTTGATCCAAGGATAATCCTTTCATCCTATATGTGTGCATGAGTTTTGACCTAGTTCTCGTATATTGTGTGTTCCCATAAAAAAGTGACCTTATTTCTGGTTGAATCCTGAGTATGAGGCAAGTAATAAATGTAATGCAAGTAATAAAATAACACTACATAAATGGTAGATTGCTGCATTCCCTATATTGCTGTCTTGAATTTGTACTTTAATCTCATATGGATAAAGCTTTCAATATGTGCTCCAAAACACTGTGACTATCAAGAAACTGACAGATAGTCTACTGAAAATTTACAACACAGGATCAAAAACTCTAAAACTTCTGGAGGTACAAGAGGTGGGTACATTCTGGTACCAAATGTGGAGGAGCCCTTGTGCAGAAGGTAATTTGAGTGTCTCCTTCTTTCCTTCAGAACTCTTTAAAATAAAAGTCACCATAGAAATGTCATTGTCTGATTATTTACTAAAATAAAAAGGTTCATGCTAGAATGCATTTTAGTCAAGAGGGAGCTTGGCTTGCCCAAGATTAGCTATGAATTATATTAGATTTGGCATGGAGTGAAGGTGAATATTGCAATACATCATAGAAAAAAACGCAGCAAGAAATCAGACTGTTATCTATAAAGAGCCTTAAGAATGTTTAGCATGAAGACTGGAGGAACTCCAGGTAGTGCATCATGGTGCTACGTACACCCAGTGTTTGCTGCCTGTTTGGGCTTGCATAGCTATGAATTCAGACTAAAGGGGTACTAAGATTCTGAAGTATAAAAAATTCAGTGAAAGAATGATAGTTCCTTAATCCCACAGTCAATTAATATGTAAGGCCTCTTCTCCCTTCTTAAATCATCTGCCTAGAGTTACATATTCTCATTCTTTAATCATGTACATGATAAGGAGGCTTGGCACTGTGCATGGCTGTTAGACTTGGTGAGCTAAAATATGCTGTCATGAAGTACGTCCTTGAGTCTGATTTGATACTGTCGTATTTGGCTTGGTGTAAACATTAATGTGTTAATGGATTTTTTTCTTCTTTTCATCAGCTGTAAAATATTAGTTGGTATTTCTTGTGATAAATGGGTTTTAAAGACAGCCTAAAATACTGGAGGGCCCTGAATGTGAAGGTGCAAGTGGATGTGAAGCCACAGCTATTGCTGTAAGGGATGAAACATTTGAAGTTATCTAATAAGCAGCTCAAAATTCCAGATATTCTATAATTAACTCTAGCAGCTCATAGTAAGGTTCTATGTATTTGACGGTCTCCTTCAAGCTCTCATGAGTGTTGTAGGTCCTAGATTAAATCAAGACCTAGCCCCCAGTCCTGATGTACAGCTAATTCTGGGAGAAAGCCCTCAAACTTTTTTCCATCAGCTGTCAAGAGGTCAGCAAATTTTGAAAACTCATTTGCATGAATTTGCATGCTTCTGTGGCTAAAGAGATACTTATAATTATGTAAGGTCCTGTCTTACTGCAAGTGCAGTAGGGACAAGTCCTCAGATGCATGTCACTATGAACTGTAGCACAGGCAGCAGAATGACTGTAAGGTGGCACCTCTCCTTTCTTCTCATGTCATTACCCCGTGAAGTACAAAATGATTGCTCCAGCTTGTGGAGGAAGGATTCGTGTAGGAAATCTGTCTAGGACATACCACAGCTGAGAATCTAGTCCACCTAAGTCTGGTCAGATAAGTCTGCTTCTGGTGTCTGCTACTCTTGCTGGCAGAGCTGTTTTCTGGGCCTTTTCTTGGAAAGACATTTAAGTCCCATAACAGAGCAAACTGAGCCTCTCAATAGGTGAGAGCTATTGTTCTTTGTACAGACAGCATGGACGTCCCAAGGAATGGGCAGCTGATTCATCTTATAGCCATGAAACTTTGGGAGAGCAACCTTCATGTCCCTCAATAATTAATAAAACAATTACTAATCAAATGTACATTTCCATGGTGAGACAGAATTCAAGCTGTAAAGGTAGAGAGGCATCTCAGCATCCAGTTTTCCAGCAGCTGGTATCACCAAGGTTTTTGCAGATATGCATTCTGACAATAGTCCAGAAGCCCAGCCAGAGGGCGTAGGAAGCAGAAGATCATTTCTTGCATTAATTAGTAGGTTTTTCCCACTGATAAGCCCTTTTTAAATGTTTCCCTTCTAATTTTTTTCCTGAAACATTAGAATATACCAATTAGGAAATACTTTTTAAAACTGAGCAGCAATAACTGCTTTCCAATGCCAGGTGTTGCATCGTGAGTTACATTATTTTTAGTTGCTGTGACTGAGTGAATAAAACTGTACAGAAGATAGATGTGGATCAGTAGGTGCACCCTTTACTATGGGGTTTTTCAATTTTCAGGGTCGACACAATTTTCACTTTAAAAGTTTTTTCTTGTTGGATCTGACTTGTAGTTCATATAAATCAGACCTACCTTGATTTAAGACCAGCTGAAGCAATGATGTCTTTTGTAAAATCAGTGTTTTTTTAAAGATGAATAGTGCCTTAAATCTAACTGTAAAAACAAATTTTAAGCAGTGGCCATTAACTTGAACTACAGAACAGAAAACAGAGAAGAATGATATTTGTCTCACAGTGACTAAGGACAAAAAGGTAAAGGTATGCAAGGTGAAAGAAAAATCTCCATTTATTCCATCAGCATTTAGTTGTAGTCCATGATATGCATGTGAGTGGTATAAAATTTTTTCAACAAACACGTCATAAATGTTAAGCAATGCTATGAAATATTTCTTGTTATTTCAATTGTCTGAAACTTGCCTAATTCCACATTTTATAATTTCAGTTTGTTCCATTTAGAAATCATACTGAGCTATGAGCTATGGAGAACAGTAACACTGTGAAGAGATTGCGGAGTTTTGCACTAAAGGATCCTTGAATATTTCTAGGAAGGTCATGGTGCTTAGCTATAGAAAAAAAGAGAGAGAGAGAGAAATTAATTGTTTGTCTGCATTGCAGAGAAGCATAAAACAAGTTCTTTATATAGGAGCACAAGGTATGGAAATAGTTCTGTGAATATATTTGTTTTGGCTGTCCCTGACAGCTGAGAAGTAATACATGCCAATTTTACAACCCCTCTGTGAGAGTGCAGTTATTTTACTTTTTTTCAAGAAGTAAAGTTTTATTTGGGTTTTTTTGTTTGTTTGTTTGGTTTGTTTTGTTTTTTCTTTAAAATAGCTTTAGCCAGTACTACGTATATTGAAACGAGTTTGAATCTGCTTAAGGCTATGAAGGAATGTGTGTGTCTGAAAGAGTGGGGGGAAGGGGGAGGGGGGTGATGTGGAAATTTGACCTAGTCCCTAACAAATTTCTGCTGTCTCCTGTTGTCAGAGAAGGATACATGCAGGTGACTTTTGCCAATGATTTTAAACATGATATGATGCAGAAAAGTCAAGGTCAATGCTTCTGTACAGACATTTTGCGATCTCTGTAAGACAGTAAATTATAAATTATAAAATATGGTTATGGTTGTGGAAACTCTAGCATCTCTGACTTTCAGTTGGACTTGTGTATTAGAAGTGATATAGATGCTGAAGTTAGAGACCAAACTGCTCAAGGGTTTGCTCTGGAAAACAGTAACCCAAGGGTCACTGTAGCAGTGGAGATGTTCATGACCAGCTGAAGAACATTCATTTTTTTGTTCAGTCAGTGCTGTACTGATTTGCTGGAGGTCACAGATTAAGCCAGCAGCCCTTTCAGTGTGTGAGCACACAAATTTATGCTCTTTCACAACGTCGGCAATTTTTGAAGGGAAAAAATTAGAAGGGCGGGTGAATCAGAGGCACACACACAAATACATATATCTAAATGTGTGTGTGTCTATATATGCGTGTATATACTTACCCGAGGAGGGGAAGGGGGGGTGATTAGGGTGCATGATGTGTATGTCGTAGAGAAGACTTCTAGATCCAGTCTCTCCAGAGCATGTTGAGTCAAATGCAGCCCAACACCACACTTGGTGTATAAAAATAAATGGATTTAAACATAGGATTAACACTAAGTATGCCTAATCGAAATAATTTTAAACCATACATGTCTGTTTGTCCTTTGGTGCACTGCAGCTCTCTTGTTCTAATTTACATGTGCATAAGGGATTCTCAACTCCTAATGCAGCATAATTTCATCCAACTTTTCTCACCATGTGCAGAATCTTGGCAGATAAGTCAAAAAGTAAGGCAAGTAGATGGAAACACAGGGCTTTGAAGTTGTTTAGGTGTTTACGTGGCAGTTACCTGAATTGCACCTGGGCGTTTGCTGGCAGTGAGCCCCACGGCAAAAGGAAATGTATGAAAATATTAACTTTGCAACCATCACACAAATGCACTGTCCTTTATTTATATGGGTTGAAGTGTTCATTTTGAAAATAAACAGCAGAAGTCAGTATACATCACAAGTGTTTGTTCTCCCATGGGCTACACCAGAATTTGCAGTGGAGCAGTCTTTTCTGACACATCTTGTGTGTGTTTGCTGTGGAGGTGGTGAGGCAGGTGGCATCCTCTTACCTGGTGCTGGCACGCTGAAAGGCATTCTGTTCTTTCTTAGAAAGGGAGAACTATGAAACCTCCCAAAGGTTTCCATGTCATTTGCATGAAAAGGTTTTTCTTTAAATCTGGCATAAAAGCTCTGATAAACAGAGACAAAACCACAGAGGCAGTCAAAGAAAAATGATCACAGATTGAAAAGGATTTACAGCAGGTTTCCAATACTGAAATGTTCTATAAAGACTAAAATCTATAAAGTAATTACAAGATGCAAAACAATCAGTATGTCTGCTTCTCCTAAGGGCACTGGCCCTTGCTGGGATGCCAGAAGGGGCAGAGATGCTACCTGACATTTCCCACAGGTGTTCTCATGAAGAATGTTTCTGCTATGCACAACTTCTGTACTTTCAGCAACTCTTTGGAATAAAATAATTTATTCTTCACTTATCCCTGCTTTACTTTTTACTGAAAAATGACCACTCAACAAACCTGTGTTGGTTTTCCTCAAGAAGCCTAAAATGTTGACCAAGATTTTAACTGATTGCTGATACATCGGTTTACTGGGAAGAGTGCATTTTGGGTTGAGGCTAAATTACAATGATGAGTTTTATTGACTGTGAAGGAGAATACCTGATATCCACTTAGAGCCTAGCCATCATGAAACATTTCTGTGGACACTTAGTAGTGAAAACAAACAAACTGCTGCTAATGGCAGTCTGAAGTTCATTCCCAGCTAAGTACTGCTCTGGGCCAAGCTAAAATAACACCACAGCTGTAGCTGGAGCTCACAGGGCTTGCTTTTCATGTTCTGCTATGGATTACTGCAAACTGCTGTTTGCTTTAGCAGTCACTCATTTCCCAGAGCAGGATAGCCGTCCCCAGCTTTCATGCCTCTCTTTGTTTTTGTGTGACCTCTTGTTCCTTTCCCACTTCATTCTATCTTTAAAATAGATATAGCACTTCTTCCTATTCAAGAGGGTAAAAATGATAGCAATGTGTGACTCACTGTATTGTTCCAGGATTGTAAAAAACAGGGGCTACTCTGGCCTCTCACTTTTGTTCATCTCCGTTTGGCAGTCATTGCTCTTCTTTTTGTCTTTCTTTCTCCCACCTCCACTCCACTGCATTTCCACCTGACCCCCCCACACATGTTGTGACAACTGTGTTATCTCCATTTTTTATTCATGTCTTTGTTTATACAGAAGCATGGCTGGTTGTCCTAACACAGGACTGAGCACTAATTGATATTTGCACAGTTCTGAGCATGTTGATGTTAGTCCTGCTGCAGAGTCAAGAGTTCAGAATGACTAAGTGCTTCTGGGACTTGATTAAAAGCATAATGAAGAGGACATTTTTTGATTTTATCAGAATGAAATTTTCTGAGATGTGGCAGAACTGTATCCTGTAAGGAAGTGATCCCAAAGGGTGGGTGTTGGGAATTGGGCGGGATGAACTGAGCATTCAGGACACCATGCACACCAGAAGTGCATACGTATTCCACAAGCTGTTTCCTTGGCTAAACGCTTGAGGTTGCCTGTACCTGCTTTGCAAGAACATAACACCAAACTGTCAGGTTAGACTTTAATTAGATTTTAAAATATTGACTACTATTAAGGCATATCTAAAAGCACAAAAGTGGGAAGTGCTACGGAGAGTTTGTATAAGTGTAAGAGAATGGGGGTACATCACCACTTTATACCGGGTAGAACCAGACCTGTTTGGCTGCCCTGGTCACCTTGAAGGGCCAAGGGGCATCTGTTTCTTCAGTGAAACATCTGTGTTTTGTCTCTCAGGTAAATCTAGCTGGCCACAAAGGGGAAAATAGTGACAACAGAGAACCTGTTCTCACAACTTCCTTTGGTTAGAGCATGGACTTCCACAAGCACAATATAGAATCTCTGAAAATTTAAGAAAATTACCATGGATATATTATGGCCAAGTAACATTCTGGATTTTTAAATGTCCAAAATAATATTAAAAAACTAATAATTTTACCAGATCAGAACTATTTTCTAAAGTAATTCCAGGGACCTCCAAAATAACAGGTATAATAAAATCCTTAAAGGTGAAGCAGGTATCTAAAGGTGCCCTCTTTCATGGTTTCAAGTACGTATATTGGTAGAAATAGTCTTTCTGTCCTGTGAAATGTTTTGCCAGTTTGTAAAATTTTCTTATCTGGTTCAAGACCAGGCTTTGCAAATTTCCTATATAATGTAATACAATGAGTTAAATATTAAAGTAAACAAATTTTCAGCACAAAAAGTATTTTTTCTTTCAAAGCTATCAAAATGAAACCTTTTAACAATTTGCTGTTTTATTTGATAATTCACATTCTCTGTTGAAATGTCAGTTGAATTTTTAAATGGAAAAAAAATGTGGAAAAAGTCCTCAATTCAAGCTCCAACTTACCACTTTTACTGATTCCCATATCATTGCACTCATCCTTCTGTGGGATTTGTGGATCAGTTGCAAACTACTGCAACATTTTTTTTACCCTAATGTGAGTGGTGGCATCTGAGCATACCTGCATATGTGGCATGGCATAGTCAGTAACAAAGAGGCTCTTGTCAACACAGAGGCTTTTTGCTACCCATTAAGTAGAAGGAAAATTTTCATGTTTAGACTTCCACTAGTTGTACTGGGGCCAAATTTAGGAGACCAGATAGTTCACTTTCCAAGACCATGGAATAGCAAACACAGTCAATTATCCCACAGGGGAAATCATAGGAGAAAGAAAGGTAATATAGAATGAATGACAGCAAAAAAAAACAAGATTACAGAGTATTAAACAAAGTGCTTGCAGTAGAGCAACATGTGAGACAGAGGAAATGGAGCTGTAATGGAGCTTTTCTGATGAAAGCAACAAATTAAACAGCAGAAACTGTTTGGGGTAAAATTAATGTTCTGCTGCTTTTGATTCCCATTTGTCAAGATGAGTGCTAGTGCTGGTGCAAGATGAATAGGCATGGCCAGCTGAGCCACAGGGCTGAATGGCATCATCCAATCTGATGCCAAAATGAGCAATTGCAATGGTTTAATAAAGTAAAAAATACCACAGAGGCACACCCTAGCACTCACCACAGGTGGCTGCTCCTCATGTGTTGGAACTGAATCCTGCTCAATAAAAATTTGGTTATAACCCCCCAGGCTGCAATTACTTGACATTTGGAAATCATATTAGCAGCTTCTAGAGGTAAAATCACCCTGGTCTGTTAATGTAATAAATTCTTTTAGATAAGTATGATAAATTACACTTACTGAAATGCATGTTCCTTTACTGTTAGTCTTTTAGCTCATTTTATTCTAATCTCACTTGGAACATTGTTGAAATGGTTTTCATTTTTATATACTTTATTATTGCCCTGCTCCACATATTGTAAACCTTTTTCTTTAATGTCATTCAAAAGCTTTCACTATAAAATAATTTCCAGGCAGTTTTCTACTTGATCTAAGTTTTCAAAACAGCAGCCACAAGAAATGTCACATTACTTTCTAAACTTTTATCAACAGGACATAGGCAAAATATTTGCAGCAAACAGAAGAAAGCAACTGAATAATTTTTTCTTTCTATGACAGTGTTTTTTGAACTAGCACTGATCTTGGTGCAAAGTAAAATAAAATAAATATTTAGACTAAAGTAAAATGCATACTTAAAAACAAGTAATTTTGCCAGCTAAAACACTAAACTAGAGAAAACAGTTTTCAAATGTTCATCAAATGTCCTTTAACAGCTGTGCACAATTATTAAATATGCTTTTATATCTCCAGGCAGTATTTACAGTATCTCACCTTTTTAGAATACACCTCAGAATATTAGGCTTAGGGTTTTCAGAAGATGTCTGTGTCCTCTGAAGTCTTACAGATGCTTGAAGCCCCCCTGTAGGTACTGAAAGGCTGCAGTGAGGTCTCCCCAGAGCCCTCTCTTCTCCACCTCTCTCAGCCTGTCTTCATAGGAGAGTTGTTTCAGCCCCCTGATCGTCTTTGTGGCCCTCCTCTGAGTCCATCCTAACAGGACCACGTTTTTTCTGTGCTGGGGTCCCCTGAGCTGGATGCAGCACTCCCAGCGGGGTCTCATGAGAAGGGAGTAGAGGGGTAGAATCACCTCCCTTGACCTGCTGGTCACTCTTCTTGGGAACAAGCAAGAAGACTTACTCAATTGCAGACTGGGGAGCTGTTCAATCTTCCTTCTTTGACCCCATCATGAATACTTTTCAGCACAGTAGCTCAGGTTCAATGAAAGAAATTGAGAATTTCCCCTTTGCCCTACCTTCTAACCTGATGAGGAGGCCAGCATGTTGTGATGCAAAAGGTATGAGGCAGAATCCCATCCAACCAAGATCTGCCTTCTCTGCTGCAAGTGACTTCTCCAGTAGCACTCAGGCCGTATATTAAATATGGTCTCTAATAAACACCACTGCAGTGGTTGTATTTTAAAGGAAAATTATGAGCCCTGTTGTCAGCCTTTGAAGGTACATCATAAGCACTAAAATCCAGCAGTGGTTTCAACCCTGTACCAAAGATGGGTGCCAAGTCTCTGAGAGAAATCAAATTTCTGACACAGCAGTCTCAACAGTATTTTCTGTGCAATAGCTTCACTATTGCCATTATTCTCAGCTGACTAATGTGCTCTAGGGAACTTGTAAGGGTCATCCAGACTGAAGATCTCATTGCAGGGGCCAGGCAACTTCAAGTTAAGGCTGACATTGCTGAGTGTTATAATATTACTTCCCTTTTGGGGCTGTAGAATTGTATTTTTAAGTAGTAACTAGGATTTTCTTTCCTTCTGTCAACATCTTGCTGAAAGGATCTAATAAACCTGCTAAGCGGATGATTGAGTTTTGCATGTGGATTGCTGTTTTCCTCCTTTAGAACTGCCTATATGTCACTCTAATTAAAGCCTAGCAGGTTATTAAATTGCTAGAATGAAGAACTAGCATGATTTTCAATCTTTATAGTTTGCAGGACCTTCTTCAGTTCAGAGAGCTTTCCTTCAGTATCAGAGAACCTGTAGGAAGTTATACAGATTTATCCTTTTTTCCTCTGAAAGGAGTGTCGTGTTTCAGAGTGGTGCTGCCAGTTGCTCACTGCAGAACATAAGCTTCCAGATTCCAAAGCCTTTTTTATTAACAGCAGATGTAAAGTAGTCCTGTCCAAATGCCAGGGTTTATTTGATAGCAGTGATATTTTTGATACCGTATCTATGTTGAGTAAATTCTCTGGCTTTTTTATTAAATGTCTGGAAGAGTTATTTGCATGCTGAACAGATACACTAATTACCTTTTTTTTTTTTTTTTGAGGGTGTGATTTCCTGAGAGTGAATGATTACAGTTTGACAGGTACTCAGAAATATCAGTGGAAGATATGGGCATATTTGAAATGGGACTATAAAGGAGTTAATAACTAATAGGGGTTGATGGGGCAGAGGGAAGCAAAAGACTTGGATGCAAAATGGTTTGGTTTTGGTTTTTTTCTTTGAAATGGTGTATGATATTATGGGATTGGCTGTCATTGCAGAATCCCTGTGCTGTTGCAAATTAAAATGGTTTTGAAGTTGCTCAAGTCAACCATTTCATAATCTGTGTCAGAAAAAAAAAGCTTTTATGTGACAATAAGCTTTCTGGGATGTTATTAAGTCATTTAATCCAGTTGTTTGATGAGTTCCACGCCTTGATCACTTATAACCATGAAAGATTATGTATACATCAGAGAAACAGTTTGTTGATGTATATGTTTATTTTTCTTGTTGACTTTATAATGCTGGTGTTTTGCTTCTACCTTCACTTCCTCTTCATCCAAGGAGTTCAGTTGAGTAATTTGTTTCCACACAGAATGCCTTTCAGGAAAATCACAGAATCATAGAATCACTTAGGTTGTGTAAGACCTCAAAGATCATTGAGTCCAGCCACTGTCAAGTCCACCATTTAACCATGTCCCTCAGTGCCACATCTGCCTCTACATATCTTTTAAATACCTCCAGGGATGGTGATTCCACCCTTCCCTGCACAAACAGCCTGTCCCAGTGCTTGGCAATGATTTCTGTGAAGAAGTTTTTCTTAGAAGTCCAGTCAAAACCTCCCCTGGTGAAACTTGAGGCCATGTCAGGTCCTTTATAAATGCAACAGGCCTACTTTCCTCCCTCCAGCAGATCCACAGTCTTTCTTGAGCTAGCTGTGCCAACACTGAGGGTACAATTGCCTCATTCACAGCACTGGCTCATCCTGCTCTGATCACAGAGCACAGGGTGATACTGCCCAGGCAAGCTTTTGGAGACCTTTGCTCACAGAGGTGAACGTGGGATGGCCTTGCTGAAACATGGGACTGCTGAGGGGGAGGAATGGACCCAGCACTTAAACATTTCTGGTTTCTGTGGGCTGGTTTACATGCTTCAGCAAATAAAACATGGCTATATCAGCAGAGTGTGTTTATCTTTGGCTTCTGTTTGACACTTCCACTTGCAAAATTGTTACAGCTGGAGTTGTACGCAAATGATTTCTTTATTATTCATAGCAGCAGGTGCTGCAGCAGTCTTTTGGCTAGAGTTGTACTCTCTTGGTCCGTAGTTTCTATATATTTGATTAGCTGGTGCCATGCT
Organism: Dryoscopus gambensis; assembly: GCA_013389985.1. Lineage (NCBI taxonomy): Eukaryota > Metazoa > Chordata > Aves > Passeriformes > Malaconotidae > Dryoscopus > Dryoscopus gambensis. Next base: position 56,208 of record WEIT01006781.1, read on the forward strand.
GTTCAGATGGGTTGCTAGTCCTCCAATAAATGTATTTTGTCACACAATCAGTTATATAGTGCGTTATCATTTCCATAAATCACTTTTAGTTGGCAGCTTTCTGTTGCCACTTGGGATCATTCCAACAGTAATTTGCATCCTTTTTGTATGGCATCCTGAAAAGATCTTGGAAGTTAACATAGCCTGGGTATCATTTTAATAGCTGATGTCCTTCTGGCATCACTAGAACATGGAAACCAACTATACATGAAGGACTGACATATTTATTTTTGATTCACAGATCATTTATGTATTCTTCAAGAAGTGCTTACCCAAAGATTCAGTGTGCAATTTAGGCATCCACCGGGCTTATGCCAGAGTTGTGATGCTAAAAATCAGGTGCCTGTCCCCAGGCAGGGTGATTAACAACACTGCAGCTCACTGGAAAGTGCAGGGACAATATGATATGCCTCATTCAGAAAGGCATCCCAAAAACCTGGCACACTCATGTGGGACCTGCCTGTCCCTTGCCAATTGACACAGCTTGTGCCTGAATTTCCTACTCCTCTGTGGAAATGAGATGCTCTGCCACTAGTGAAACCTGATTTGGACTCAGCCGCTCGTTATCTTCCCATCAGAAGTGACCACTTCACTTGATCCCTGCTGGCTAAAGATAGGTCAGCTTCAGCTGCTACTCAGGCAGACCTCACAATGGAGCAAGAGGCTCTTTTAGAATGAAATTGCTTTGCAGAAGGGAAAAAAAAATGTAGCCTAGCTGTGCTTTTCCTGTTATTAAGAGAGATGCCTAATCAATTCAGTTCCGTGCTCAGAGGAGGAATTTTCCAATATCTTGGTAAAATTCTTCACTAAATAATAGGTAAATAAAAAGCAGGTTTTCATAGACAGATTCCTATCAAGGCTGAAGAGGCAATATTGACTGAAGAGACAACGGAGCACTTGGTGCATCTAATGGAAAAGTGCAGATGGTTGTCCATGTGGGGACAAGCAGATAACAGGAACAGAGAGCGTGTCACTGCAAGGCACAGGAGTGGCTGTGTTTTCAGCTGCCTGCAGATTGGGCACTTCACACTGGTACCTGGAGGAGTCTGCTCACCCTTCTGTTTAATTTTTTAAAAATTAGGTGCAGTTTCACCCATTATGCTAGTTTCATTTACAGCCTGCATTGCTGAGAGAGTTGATGGATCTATGAATGGAAATGCATTTAATCACTGTCAACAACCTCCTCATTTGGGCACTGAAAGCTATTAAAGAGAAAAGTAATGGACCAAGAGGTGCATCCAAGTGTGGTGTTAATGGCACCCCTTTCGTTTAGCATGGCAAACCCAAAGCAGCAAAGTGAAAAATACTAAGAAAACAACATGGCAGGTCAGTTTGCTCACGAGCCTCGGGCAGAGCAACCCTCTCCTGGTCACAGATGAGCAGGAAAAATGCATCTACCTTTCAGAGTCTCAGTGTCCTGTTTCTCGCCCATCAGTAGAGCTGCCCAAATAACTTTCCAGCAGCCTGTCTGCTCCCTGAGCCCCACCAGCATTGCACTCTTTCTAGCATATTCCAGTGTGTTGTACCTCAAATATCCTTGCAGCACATACTCTGCTTGTAGAGTATGCTCCTGGACTCACTCACTGCAAGAAAGGTGAACCTGTTTTGAGAATGGGTGCTAGGTTGTCATTAGCAAGCAAAACTAGCTATTCTGCATTATTTTTATTGATAAGCTCTGGATTTGATGCCTTGTGTAAGGTGGTGATGATTAATAAGTACATAGATTGTCATCTTGAAATGTGAAACTTATTTGAAGGAAAAAATGTACGATTATTAAAGAAAAATCACTTTCTTACAGATGCTGTTTCAGAAGCTGTGCAAGGAAAAAGCAGGTAAGGCTGCATTCCTTCTTGAAAGTTTCTTGGTGGCTTGTGTAACCATGCATGCATTGATGGAGGACCCAGGGAGTCTCTGCTATTAAATGGGTGCTCAGTGCAGTTGTGATGATCGCTTCCATGCTGCGGTTCATGACCTAGGATTTAGGTGGTTCTCAGGAAAGCTGGTAATTCATCACCTTTCGACTTACACCTTGCAAGGTAAGTTCTGAAATAGTGGGGATAAACCTGAGCATTTGTTTCGGTGTCAGAGTGGGACTCAAGGTCTTGCCATGTCGCTGGTGTGTGTGTGTGTGAGGTGAGTAGAGATGAGGAGCGCCTCAGCTTTTTCTGTCTCAGTGATCACACAGCAGCTGAATCTCATGAAGAGGCTCATTCCAGAGGCATATTTTTCAAAAAAATCTAACAAGCCCTGGGACCCACATGTCCCAAGTGGCAGAGTCACAATGCTGGATTTCCCCCTTAGCAGGAGCCCACTATCTGGTTAGAGCATTTGTCAATATTAACAGCATTAGTGAGTTTGACCATGGTGGAGGAACTATTTAGTGCCAGCGAGGCACCAAGCTCAGAGCAGTGAGCAGAGCCAAAGACTCAGATACCCTGAACTGCACATACATTATCATGCCAGGAGCTAAGGAAAGGTTTGGATAGACAGATATATACACACACACACAGATCCTGATTCAGCAAGATACTTAACACACAATTAAACCCGCATTTGACAAAACCAATTAATTGCAACAGGCGTAAGAAACTGCTTGGATGATTTGCTTAATTGAGAGTAAATGTCCTTATTAAATTGTAATGAAGCACAATTAAGAAATACAGAGAAAAGGAACTGCTTCACAGAATGTGGGTTACTGGAGCTTAATAACAGCCTCACAGTTTTGCAAAAAGAAATGTCCCCAAAGTCTAGATGAATCCTCATTCCCACAAAAGTCTTTGCCAGCTAGAAATATTTCAGTCATAGACCAACTGACCTCTGGAGTCACCCATCTCTGACTGCAGTTTCTGTTTTGTTAGCCTGGATGTATGCAGTGTGTGCCAATTAAAAGGAAAGCAATTGGACATTGATGCTGTAATTACTCCCCTGTCCCTGGATGACTTAGCATCTTTTTTTTGGACTAAAGGACTAGTTTAAGCCAGTTTGCTCACTCAGTGATTTCTTCTTGCATCTGTCTCTGATCTAAACTGCATCCACAGTTCATTCCAAGGGCCAGCCTTAACTCAGTTAGAATCAGATGAATGCGGCTTTTTGGATCCAACTTCACTGATTCAGTGGCTCTGCTGGCAAATGTGGTGGCTTAGCAAAATGCCAGAAACCCTGTGCTAGAAAACTCAGGTCTCCGTAGGCAGTTCCACCCTCATGTACTTAACATCAGGTCAACAAAATATGAAGTCTGCTGGGCATAGAGTAAATGTATGTATTTTCATTCAAGCTCTGTGTGCATTAACTTTTCCTGCTTTATGAGTTGGATGTGGATTTATTCCGTGATGGCATTTGCCAATGAAAAACATGCCTGGGCTTTTCCAAAGCTAAACAAATCTCATAAGTTCTGAGACTGATTGAGGAATTGTTTTAATTTTATTCATGGCTGGATCAAAACCTCTCTGTGCCACTGAAGGCTCACTTTATAAAGAAAACATGTCAATGGCACATGCATTTTAAATAAAACTAATTACTTTAGCAGTGCTCCCATTTTATAGTATGATTGATTATTAATTTTTTTACTTTTATGACAATATTAATTTTGTCACTAAAAAAGATAAAGTTTTAGTGCCCATCTTAACAGTAGAACTGTAGAATGATGGTTGAAAATATGATTACTTCAGGCATGAAAGAAGAATGACAGGTCATTTTCTGACACAGTTTTGTCACTGAGGTGAAACTTTAATCATAGAAATCTAGCATATGGTAGAGCTGGTAATAAATTTATCATTAAAATGCTTCTGGCAGAAAATGTCCATTTCTTCAAATAGAACATTTTACAGGAAAAGGTTAGCATCCATTAATTTCTATTTCAAATAATTTCTGTAAAATAGGCACACACGTCTCAACATGCAATGATTTAACATTTTTCAAAGTGAGAAGTTTTAATTTTTATTTGACTTTGAAACTTTTGGCTTTGAAATTTGTTACACCGAATTATTAAAAAGAAAAAGAGAGATATAAAAAGAGAAAACATGACATAAATTACAGAAAAGGCCAAATCTATGTCTTGAACTGAGGGACAAGGGTTATAGGTTTGCAGTTGCTAAACATTTCTGATATTTTCTGTGCTTTCTGGATAAGACATTTTCTGTTTTGGAATTTCTTGCATGACAAGAAAACCCGTCCTGCCTGTATCAGCCACACACAGAACACAGCACTCCCTATTCTACTCAAGTTTGTTTTCTGCATCACTCTCCCCTTCCATCCCCACTTCTTATTCCTTCTCATTCTACTTGTCATTTATTCTTCTGACCTCTTTCTTGGTCAGAGCTCTAGAGCTCTCAGGGGCCAAAAGAGTCTTTTCCCAGAGTACCAGTGGGTCACAGTGGGACATCACCCTACCCTCCCCACCAAAGAGCACCTCTAGCCCCACCCTATCAGGAGCTGGGGATGCACAGGGCAGCTCAGAGCTGCAGCTGGGATGGGACTTCCGTAGCCCTTTCCCCAAGGCTGGGCTGTCCTCAGCTTCCAGCCGTTCTCCATGTCAGCCATTTTTGTGTGTGAGATGGGATGGGATGGGGTGTCATTTTGCAGGTTGGGTCACATGGCTGGGCAGGGCTGTGGCAGAGAACAGCCCTGCCACGGCATCACGGGGCTGGGATGGACAGCTCTGGGCTGGGCTGAAATGAAGTTCCACAAAGACTTGGAAATTAATGTATGTATATAATTTCACACTACTAAGTAAATACAGTGTTATTGGGACTTAGACCTGGGTTGCAAATGTGGTGTTGGCCACACCCTTTAGGATGTAGTTAGCAAAGTGCAAGGAACAGTTGCAAAAGAGGACAAGAAGTTTGGAGTGGAAAAGCTGGTTTCACATAGACAGGCTTACTCTTGGCCTGAGGTGAGCAAGTTGTCTGTTGGCTTTCTGTCGAAGCAGTGGACCGGAAGGCAGTTCACACTTGTACTGCTTGTCTGTGATGGCATTAATAAGCAAGTGTTACAAATATGTAAAAAATATCCTATTCTGTGGCTTTACCAAGACCTGTAAAAACACCAGCTTCATCCACCGAACACTGCATTCTTTGGGAATGAATGTGGCTATCCTGGTGGTACCTGTGGTTTCAGCCATTACACCACATTTGTGCTGTCATTAGTAGATGACTCCTTTAATAGGACTGCCCCGGTCCCATTGCCATGCAACAGGCCACTCTGTTGGAGTCATCATCATCAATGCTTTTCTTCTCATATTGCCTGGCACGTAACACCAAACCCAGTCTGCACCACCTATCTCTTCTGCCCTTGTAACACAGGAGGTCCTAATTGTCTGCTGTGGTACCCCAGAGAACACCTTGCTTAGCAGCTCCTCTTGCCATCAGATTGCTGCTGGGTTTGTGGGTAGCCTCTGGCCATCGCTATTAAAACCTGGCTGACTGATGCTGTGTGTCCTTACTATCCCCTAGTATATGTCTTAGTAAAAAACATTCCACTCAGATTGAGCATTCTAGCTGCCTAATGTATTTTAAAGTTATCACCACATAGCTCAAGATGACTGACACAGAGCACACTTCATCACTGGTAGGGAAAATGAGCCCTTACTTTGCTGACAAAAATTTGAAGTCGGATTAAAAGCTGACACATCCTCTATTTTAGTGGTATGTATGAAACACTAAATATAGCAGCGTGCTCATGTATTTGCTGATGCATGGTAATGTAGTCTGTAGCAGAACAGCAATGGGCTGGCAAGGAAGATGGTGCACTGCAGTAATGCGATAAAATCCTCATGTGACCTTGGCCATTTCAGGAGTACTCCATGGATAATTGTGTATCCCTGACTGATACATTGCAAAATTCAAACAGAGGCAGTTGTGGTCCCAGAGCTTTAATGAGCAGCCTGATACTGCAATATTTGCCCAGGCATAATGCAAACTGACTTCAAGGAGAAGTCTCCATAGTGTAAGAAACGGAACAGTGCTATATAGCAGCTGTATATGAACAGCTGCCAACAACGGGCCTGATTCTGGGAAATGGGAGGGAGCTGCAACTCCATCTGGCTCTTGTTAAAAACTGAAGGTGCTTGATTAATCACAAAATCAAACCTGAGTACAGTACTTCCAACTGATTACATATTTTTATGTTTCCTTAGTCATATAAGGTTTTTATGCTCATGGTTTTGTTTTACCTTTGCTGCAGTCCCTGGGCAGGAATTATGGGCTAATCACACTCTAAACAGGGAAATGGATGTGGCTCACAGAACTATAACCTATTCTGGGATTTTCCTCTTGCTCATGGGGGATGGAGGTGATCTCTTTCAGCTTTTCACTTGCAATGGATGCCTGGCAAGTGTGCTGGTGGTGGAGCTGAGGCTGTGACTGTGAACCCCCTTCTCTCATCCTCTTCAGAGGGGAGCAGCAGCTGGATTAGACAATCAGCAGTGCCTCACAAGACCTAGGCAGTACTTGTGTCTCATGCTGTCATTACTCCAGTGCTAAAAGTTTATCCAAGATGAAAACCTGACCTTAAATAACTGGGGAAAATAAAACATCGTCATCCAATAATCCCGTGCACTTCCTAGAAAGTAGAGTGGGGTCACTTTGACATGTTTCCAGCACGAAGTGGAGGTGCTTACTTTGGACTGAGAAATGAACAGGCTGTTTTCCTGAGCAGTGAAAGTAAACTACTGAATAAACCCAGTTGTTTGGTGGCCTTGGCCTCTTAACTAGTTACACTCTGTATTGCTCAAATTAGAAGTAAGTAGAGTTGGTGCTTGTCCTGCAGTCAGTGCATCAGAGGATCATTTTATTTGGCTCTAGTTCTGACTTCTCTGCAGTGCCAGTTGGGCTCCCAAAATTAGGCAGTGAGATTATCTCTTCCTTTCATAATCAGACATGATGGAACAAAGCCCTTCTTTGTTCTTCTAAAAAGGCAAATCTTTGCTTCTCAACCCTTACTGATGTATTGGAGCAGTTGAGGGCACATTGGGCTCTTCTGCTCTCAAAAGCAAGAGGAAAATGAGATATTGCTGTTTCTCAAAATAACCCCAGACCAGCCAGGTATAATTAGAAATTTATATGTTTGCTGTTTTAGTATGTGAATTATAGACAAAAGCTTGATCTATTAAGAAATACTCTGAATTTTATATAAGACATTTCTAAAACATTAAAGCAGCAATGTATAAAAACACTTTATACACATGCAAATACTCGGTGTCATTCTAAATATCTTTCTCTATTTCCCTGCTCCATGGTTCTTTCTGTGACTTTGATTTTTAGTCAGCATTTTAAATAAGAAAGAAAAATACTGAAAATAGAGATGATAAATGTTAAAAATAGTATCTAGTCCATAATTGTACAAAATATAGGTGTTTTCAGAATGAAGATATTATAAACATTTTTCCTAACTCAGTTTGGTTACAGCTTGGACTCCTAAGGAGAGCTGAACCCTAAGCAGCTGGTAGATGAGCTTGGGTTTGTAACTACTCTCGAGATGTGACAGGAACCTTGCTGTAAATGGTGATCTAATTCAGATTGATAAACAGCTCTGGAGTTTTGCCTTTGTTGTAATTAGGAGGTGTTGGTTTCTAGCAACTAAGTTCATGGAGACACAGGATTCTCAAGTAATTTTTTTCTGTGAGTGAACAGATGCCTGACAAATGTTGCAGACAGACAGCGATATTCAGCTCCCATGCTCCTGAGTAGCCAACTTGTTTTAAACTGGGGCCTTCCAAGTTATGGCAGAGGGCACATTTTTCCATCTAACATTTATTCCAAAAGTAACAAATGCGTGGAAAATTTTCACTGAATGATAATAATTAAAAAGTATATTTGTTTTCTGTTTCAATTAGACCTTTCCTTCAGACCTCTCTGATAGCCGCAATGCAAGCTATGTCCTTGTGTTTTATTTCCTGGGCAAGAAATAACTTCAAAAATTTGAAGGTTCGACATTTTAAAGTATAAAGGCAGCAAAATAAACCTTTAGCTTTTTATAATGCTAACTAAGCATTACAGCTCTGAGACATACACAGACAAAGAATAATGTGTATGGTAGGAACCTTTTACTTTCACAGAAAGCATTTCCAATGAGTAACAGTTCCAATAATTTTAGTGTTTCCCATTAGAAAACACTTCCCTTGCAACAATTCTTTAGGTTCACCTTTTGTTATTTAACTCTTCAGTATCAGTTCCTAAGGATTAATGTTTAAGGTTTTGTGCTGCACCAGAGTGACACGCATCATCTCTTTGAACAGCTCAGCACATAAGATGTATTCTGCGCTGTTTCTTTGTTTGCAAGTCAGGCAGGCAAACACAGGGAAAAGCTTCTGGCTGAAACATATTGCAAAGTATTTGGGTCAATAAAGCAATCAAACAAAGCAGTCAGCTTCTGACCTTTTGCAACATAGGACCTTTTAAGGGGCTGTAGTCAGACCATGCCACTGTTTCCTGCTATTGAGCAACCTGCCACGGTGCAGCCTGTGCTCAGAGGAGGTGCCCACAGCTCAAGGACAGACAGCGACTGTGGAGCTGCAACTCACTATGAGCAAAGGTGCCTCTTTCCACTTCCACGAGCATCACATAACTGTGGCTCATGTCAGAATTGAACATAGGACCTCTAGGCATGAGCCTCAACAGCTTGCAGTTGGGTAATGACTGCATTAATTTGAAGGAAGTAATCACTGCGTAAGCCTGTCCCTAAATATAATGGGACCACTAGAGGAGGACAAAGAGCTATGTAGTGTTGATGTCAACTACTGAGAAACAGGAGGTTTGCTTTAGAAGGCTTTTCAGCTGAAAACCATCCAGTCTCTGCCCTTCCTGTACTCTGTATTAGATTCCACCCAGGCCAGCAAGTTGCTATGACAGAAATGCACATAGAGATACTGGTATTTATCCAGCACTCAGCACAAGGCATAAACAAATTAGTAAATTCCACCATGCTGTCAAGCCACCACTGAAATGCAGCCAAAGGAGGAGACTGAGGCTGCATATGAATGCAAAAGGCATACCAAAGCCGTCCCATATATAATTCCATTGCATATAATGGCATCTGTCAGTTGTGATCTTGGCTCTGTATCTTTATGAAGGTAGAGCAATTGGAAAGGCAAGTTCAAGAAAACAGATGGACAAAAGGTTGCTTTACACGTGGCTATTATTAAGTGGATCTGAATCTGCTATTCCAGCCTTCATGAAGTGTGGGCTTTTGACATAGAGTTTGAGAAGGTAATGGCTGTAATTTTTTATCTGATATTTATTTATATTAGGTACGTACCTACCCTGGAGTATTTCTTGGTTCCCAAAGACACTGTTATATAAGGCTTCTATGACTTAATTCTGAGAAGTAACTGCATCTAGCATAGACTCTTGAAGGTATATCCGGTAGAATATTAAGGGTTTTTCTTTGTAGACTGTAGTTCTGTGCAAGCTGCAGTCACCAGCAACTTTTCAGGATTATGGTTCGTCTCTTAATGATGCATTTATAACTGTAGAGAAAATTATTTGTATCTGTAAAGAAAAAAATACCCTATACTTTTCACGGATTTCAGACTCAAACAGCGTCCCTAAGTAGCTGAGGCAATGGGAAATTCAGGAACATTATAGTTCATAAAATGTATGTAGTTCTTTCAGGAAATTCTTAAAAATGCGGCTTACTTGGATTGCTAATTAAGTCATTTATTATTTTTAAATTTTTTGAACTGAGATAGTGACAATTAGCCTCAGGCCCAGAGTAGTGTCCTTGTGAGTGAGCACTGCACAGGAAGAACAAAGTCCTTCTCTCCCTTACAGCCTTAACATTATCATCAATATTTTTCATACAAAAAGGTGACTTAAAACATTTACATTTTTTTCTAATTCAGTGTTCAAATAATTTTTCAGGAGCTTATTTTCACACATGTTGATCCATGAACTGATTGGTGTCCAGGTTACGGTCCCCATCCTGCCAGGTGCTCTTTGCTGTGTCATTTATCCATACTAAGCTTGGCACCAGGAGGGACTTAAAATACCACTGTGGCTGGATGGAGGGCCTCTGTACCTGCTCCTGCATGCCCAAAAACTCACCTGAGTGGTCAGCATTGGCTTAGCCAGCTGCAGCTCAAGGCCTCACAGTACAGAAAAACCAGAGACTTGGTGTCTATGGCATGGGATGCTGGTGGTCCACTTCTGTCAAAGAAAGACAGAAGGATCTGCAGTACAAAGTAAGAGAGAGAGATTCAGAGAGTTGTTTCTTCTGTGCCCACTTCCCAAAGCAGTGAAGAAGGAATACAGAAAGAAATAATTATAACATTCCCCAACTGACTGATCTTCTTTCCAGCCTTCCCCAGAAGTACCTGCCTTACTGTCCATGCCAGGACTCCATTGAGAGAAGCCACAAATTTTGATTTCCAGGCTCTTTGAGTAGGCAAAGCAGGCATAATGCCATAAGTACTCTGGCATCACTAGCAGACTACTGATATTGGCATCTGTTTGTTTGATAAACATATAGCACATGAAGTTAGCCCTTACTTTCACACACTTTTCTTTTCTTGTCTGCTGACCAACACATGGTCAAAATCTTCAATTTACAGCTCTCTGGACTCTCATGTGGTAAAAAAAAAGGTAAGATGAGTTTCCAAAGTTAAACTAAACTTGTGTTTTATATTTTCACCTATTTATATGACAGACAGAACTGATGCAGCACACTCAATGGCTGGACGATGTATTGGAGAACTCAATATAATCAGTAGCCTAGTTTAAAGTGCACCTCTTCATTTGTTGCTTTTGTTGCTGTGATCCTCTTCTATGACCCCATATCTCTGGGTGTAGCAACAACCTTATAGGGATGATATCCAGAGTATTAAGCTACACCTAGGTAAGTGATTGTATGCAGAAATATGTGAGAGTGTCTCTAATTTGCTGTGATGTATATATGGTACATTGATGTAAGTATAGTATACTGTGCTTCCTTAGCTCTTGATAAACCCTGTGTCTTATGAGGGCTCAGAAGGAAATAAATTTACTCTTCAAGTGTTCATTTGAAATGGCTACGCTTTATTCTTAAACGACACAGTTTGGATGGGAACAGAGAAGTCCTTTCCAGTGGTTTTGTTCCCTTGGGTTTGATCGTTCTTTTAGTGGAGTCTGGCACACTGTCCTTGGCGATGTCAATGGAGGCCAAGTGGAGCGATGAAGTACTGGAGTTCTGGGCTGCCGGGCTGTCAGGCATGAATTGCTGTCCTTTGGAAACAGCAGAGCCACCTCCGTTTACAGCACTAGGCTTATTTCATCAGTATTCTTTTAGATGTCACAGAGAAGCTGCTCCTGGGTTTTGGCAGGAAACACTCCCCCACACCCACTTTAGACTCATTCCTTCTCTTTGCCTCCTCTCCTGTGAGCAAAAACTCTGTCAAGAAAGCACATTTATTTGCGCCAGGAACAGAGGCAGCCAATACTCGCTAGTTATTTTGATTGCCCGGCTGGTAGGGGTTGGGGGAACAGATAATGTCGAGATTTCCTCTGCATTCCAGATCTGTTTTCCTCCTACAGTTAGCAGGCGGTGAGTGTGACTTTTCCCACTCAGCTTTTCCCACAGTCAGTAAGACTTATCTGACAACGGAGTTAGTGTCAACTGTCCAAAACTAACTAGGAGATATCTTCCTTTCACCACTCCTGTGTCGTTATTGCTTATCAATGTCACTCTCCAGCTTAAATGACTGGTTAATTTACAGACATACTGAGACAAATTCACTTCTGTTGCAGCTTCAGTGAGCTCAGTGGAGTTACATTGAGTTTGGCCAAAGGTGTCTGAAAAACACAAGTGGTAGGAATGTGATATTAACAGAAACAAGAAGAACATTGCAACAGTCAAAACAAAAAGGAAGCCCTGAGCTTTGGCAGGATGCCCATTTCAGATTTTGGAGTGTGATCCAACAAGGTGTTCATGTTTTACAGCTGGTGCTGCAAGAGAAAAGTTGTTATTCAACAGCGAAACAATTCCTATGTCTCCACATCAAAACACAGCCCATGTTAAAAAGGAACAAAGGACGAAACAAGTTATAGGCTTTCAGAACACAAATTCTATTGAGAATCATGATGAATTTGCTTTTAGATCTATTAGAGACTTTGAAAAGACTAGAAGGAAACTGAAGGACACTCAACCTGAGATTCTGAAATTAGTCCAAAAGGGTTGAATACTGAAATACTATTACAATTCCACAGAAACAGGAATTATGAGATGGGATTGATACCTCCAGCTTTACCTCCAGTCCAAGATGGCTTTCTAAGAACCTCTTCTGGAACTGGGGGTAGAGAGGCATTTTCAAATTGTAACATCTTTTTTCGCCTAGATCAAGTCCTCCTCCACAGGCCTACTGTAGCACCTCTTCTAGGCAGCTGGTTTGGGATGGAATGAGACATCCTCTCAGGGACATCTGTCTCCAAGCCACCTTCCCACCTCCCTCAGCTCTCTTTTAACAGCGGGTGCCTAAAATTCAAGGAAGGGAGATCTGTTCCTTTTGAAACTTTATTAACATTTCTGATTCACAGATGAAGTTAAAATGAATGAAGTGTAAAACCAAGAATTTCAAAGTTAAGTTTAACTCAGTTAGTTCTGTTCACCTGGACTAGCAGTGCAAACAGAAATCATTGTATCCAGAGTACTTTGTTCATTGCTCTGCTCACTTCTCTACACCACACACAAATCTCACCTACTGGTTTTGTCTCTGACAGTCTTCTGGACTCCCCTGTATCTGTTCCCTTTCTCTACACTTCCTTCTTTGCAAAATCCAGTTTTAGTTTTCCTCCTTACCATTTCTATTCACTGTTTAGTTTCCTCTTAAAGTCACTGCCACATTAAAGTCTGGTTAATCTCCTGCTTATGATGCCTTACAGTGGTTTTCCTTTCTTCTCTTCCTTCTGCCTTTCCTGTTGCCTCTACTCCCTTCCTCTGTGTTGTCCAGAGCATCTTACTCCTCTCTGGTTCTCAGTGAAATGGGCAAATGGCTCTGCAAGATCTCTTAACCTATGCATAATGCTACTTCTCCACCCTTGCAATCAAAACAAATTCTTGCTTTTCCTTCTGCTGGTTAATAGACATATCATGGTCTATCATTGCATCACCTGTGGGTTATGTCTTCTTGACTGGCTGGGGATTAGCCACCTTTCTGGGCAGTAACAAGCAAGGTTTAAAAACTGAGGACCAAAACCTGAAATTCCTGATTCCTGTTTATATTCATGGATGATGAGGTGTAACCACTTCTGAAAATTGGAAAGGGACTTACACTCTAAGACTTAGGGGCAAAGTTTATAAAACCATGAAATTTTTGTGCCTGGATAGAGTATTTCCTTAATGCCTTTTCCTTAACAGATGTAATGCCTGGATGTGAGTACATTCTGGAATCTTTTTTGCAAATAAGAGACAAAGAAATTTCCACTGTCAGAAACAGAGCTAAAAGGGGAAGTGTTGAAACACATTCATCAGGTTCAGCTGTCCAAGGCAGATAAAATGATACCCATATTTAAAGTTGAAAAGAAGTCATTGTGGGCAACAAAAATAATTACAGCTTCCCATATGAATTATCATATGTTTCTGAAAACAACAAAGCCATCTATAAGATTCCCAAATGAGAATACCGATGTAGGATCCAGTATGGCTTTGTGAAAAGAAAAAAGAAACTGCACAGAAAAACAGGAAGAGATAAAACTTATCTTGGCTTTCCAAACTAATATTCTAGAGATATTCAAAACAGAGATGAAATAATGTGAGAAATCAGTGTGGGAAGGAAACTTTGGTCATAGAACATAAACTTAATAAAAGATCCAAAGACACACAAATTGAACTTGTCAGTTTTCAGAATAAAGGGAGGCTAATAATAGGTTGCCAAAAGATTTTACTAGGACAAGTATCATTTAAAGCTTCATTATCTTGACAAGTGAGTGAACAGATGGCAAAATCTGTAGCAAATTCAAGATTTCCTAGGGTCCTGAAGATTAGAAAGATTTTTGAAAACCAAATTCAAATCACCAAAATAAGGTGATTTGGCAACCTCAGTGAAGATGGGATTTCATTTTATCTAAGTGTGAGGTAATGTTCAGGAATGATCTGAAGTGTTCACTGATACCACATACTTAACGAAGTGTTACCAGCTCAGAAAAATATCTAGGCAGCATTATGGACAGCTTAATTAAAACTGCTCAGTGAAAACAGCTGTTCAATTTGCAGCACTAGTTGTGAAAGCAAATAAAACACTGATTTATATGAACCATAAAAACCAGCATTGATA
>WEIT01006782.1:2503-25561 GCA_013389985.1 Dryoscopus gambensis
AATTAACTCTCAGCCATTTCTTGAGTAATGTTTTTAAGGTCACTAGCTTGGCTGAGTATTTGGTAATAAAAATTACACCCCATGTCTGCAATAGGACCACTAATTTAAAATAGCCATTTGATTCAAACTGACCTGTTTGCCAGCATAACTAATGAAGTGTCACTTTAATATTTAAAGTACTGTTCTTTCAACGTAATTGCTATTTACTGGTAATTCTTCTTCATTTGATGGTTTATTAGGTACCTGTAGGAATTTAAATTGGGCAACTGAAAAACTGTAATTGTTTAACTAGCGTAATTCTTAGCTATAAATAAGCCTGGACACCTGCTTAAGGAAGGTTTTCTGTTTCTGTTTTTAAGGAAGTTTTTTATTTCTGTTTTTTTTATACCATAAAAGAATGGGGAAGGCAGATTTGGAAAAGAGATTTTACCTATTAATAAGATATTAGGAAAGAGCCAGAAGAAGGTGCTGACATCCAGAGGAATGCAGGGACTTGTTTTGGCTAATTCTGCACCCACCCGCGTGGGCGTCAACATTCCACTCAAACGTGGCAGGACTTTGCCTCTCCTTGTGGCAGGGGGATAGCTCTGGGGAAGGAGACAGAGGGAAAACAGCCAGGAAAGAATTGATCTTAAAAGTAATTGCAGAAAAAGCATAAAACCAGTGTTCTCTTAGGAAAAAAATCCAGTGTAGTTGGAAAAAGTAGCTGGTAAAAGAAATACATTGTTTGCTTGTTCCTATTCTGTTCTAGTTTGTTATTGAATATCTTTTGTCCTCAATGCATCATAAGGCTTTACTTTGTCCACAGAATATAGCTATATAATTCTTCTTGCTAAAAAGATGTGGAGTTTTGTCCTCCACAATCTGATAAATGCATTAGAAAGGAGACAGGAAACACCTCTTTCTGAGAAACTCCTACTTACTTTTGTTGATACTTGCCTCTTAACAAAAGCGCTTTCTGAGTGGGCACTGCAGGTTACAGTCTTATTAACCTTTTCTTTCTTCCTACTTGAAACTGGTTCATTTTTGTTAAAGCCCAAGTCCCCAGCTCAGTGTTCTTTAATAACTTCCAGGATTGTTTCTGTGACACATGTTTTGTTGTTAGCCTTTACCAGTAATAGCTGTTGAAGAACGTTTATATTACATGACCCTAAAAGCAAGATTTCTTGTATCTGCCTTCATGTTTTCTTGCTATAATGTGAGTTCTTCAATTATTAGTGAATTTATCCTTTTTGTATCTGTAGACTGGGAGCTAAGAGCCAAAGCAGCCCATGTTTCCTTAGCTTACGCAGATTTTTTTCATAAAGTGGGTATCTCCATTTCCCAGGATTAGAAGATGATTTCTTTTATCATCTTAATTTCAAATGAAAAAAACCCAACATTTGGAAGCAGATCCTGCCATGGAAATTTCACGCCAGATACCTTCTGTTTAGTCGATACATAGTCAACCAAAAAAGACATACTTAGAGTGGGAAATGGTTGGTAGCTTTACCAGTACTTTTTTTCTGCTGGAATTTGAAGTTAAGAAAGATAGCAGTAGTGTTCCCTCCTCCACAGATGCAGCACATTAGGTTTGATTTGTAGCTTGTCCGTGCTTGGGCAATGGGGATCATTGAAATGTCTGTCTGCACCTGAATTCCAGTCCAGTGGTGTATCCAGTGGGTGGTGTGAAGATGCCATGTCATTTGCTCCTAGGCGCATCACCCTGTGGAGATTTGCCAGATGACTTAATCATCCCACTCAGTCTTGCTACTGTATTCTATACTTTTGCAGCATGGAGACAGCACAATATCCTGGCAATCTGTGTGCGCATTAATGAAGTGTTTGCTCGCAGTTCTTAACGTAGGGTTAGTAACAATGATTGCTAGCATAATGCACTATTTACATGGCCTGTGTGGTCTAATGTAGCTATATACCTGCATAAACCACAAATTATTTTGTCATGGTTGCTATACTACGTGCAAGCATTTAATGAAAAGCACTGTTGCAATACATCAAATACTCACTTATATTTTTTGTGACTGAAGAGCTTAGTTCTTCATTGCTGTGTTACTGTTTGGTCCACAAGCTTCATGAGTTGATGTTGACATAATTGATCTATGACAGATCCAAGAAAAGCCCAGACACAGTACTCTTTATAGTCAGGCCCAGAAGAGGACTGAACCAGAATTCAGATTTGCTGTTGAGGCCTGTTATTATTTCAGATCCAGTACTGGAAAACTGATTCAAAAGTGGATGTTCTTACTGAAAGGTGCTGTTCTCAAAAGCACAGATGAAACTCCCCTAGAAAGAGTGGTAGTCACTGCTTCTGGGCATGTGCATACATGAACGAGATGTGTGTTTGTGTACATGTTCATGCATGCATGTGAACACACATTGCTTTTGTGTGATGGGTCTTGTGTCAATTCACAGCAAAAGCTGTGTACTTTTTGGTTTTCCAAATGTGGAAGCTTTTCTGTATGCTAATTGAGAAGTCAGTGTGAAGAATTAAAAAGAGAGTTTCTCTGCATTATTAAACTGATTTTCCCCCTCTTCCCCATTCTTGTACTTCAGGGAAACCCTCTTGTAGAGTAAGAGGGAAACAGGGATGTAAAGTGAACTGCTGTGAAAGAAGCCCATGGTATCCAAAACTGTTGTGGTGTTTGATTTTTTTTTTTCTCCTGTCATAGCATGAGCTCACAAATGCCATTCCGAGCTCTTGAGGCTCTCTTTCTTCACTGACTTACCTTCTTTTATGTACAGACAATAGAAAGCCTTGTGAAGGCTTAAATAAATACATACATTTAAACTGAAACCAAGCTGGCTTCCAGCAGTCAGGGTTCCCATTATCTCATCTTGTTTCAGTCAAAACGCTGGTATGAAGCAATCCAGTGGTATCAGAGTAAACATTGTTGCATACAAATTTATAAATACTCTGCCTTGCCCGCAACAGTTCTGTGCATGAATAAGGAGCTGCCCTGCCTTGAATGGATACTGTGTTTTGGAGTACCGAGTAGGTGCCGCTCATGTGGGTGGTTTTATCTGCTGTGTAAGCTTTGAGGGGAAGGTGCTGAGAAATATCACTTCTGTCCATCCTTTGTTGATATTATGTCTGTGTTCAGAGAAAGTAAAATTGAAGGATATTCACTAGGGTGACAAATCCTAGCATAGAGAGCTACTGGAAGATGGTTCTCAGGAGCATATTCTTCTCATGATGAACAGTGCAAGTGGCAGAGTTTCTTGGGAGGGAGGGAGTGAGTTCATGAAGGAAATTTGTCTTAACCCTTCCTTTTTCCCTCATGGACGCTTGGGGTTTTGTGCCATTTCCTAATGCCTTCCCTTTGTGTAATCTAATGTGTCAGAGGTCTGTGCAAACATCTCTCACAACATGGAAGACTGGCACAGCTACATTCCTGCAACATTTAGCTCCTGGTAAGTGGAAAGCTGAGATGTGGAAGGCCTAGTCAACAGGAGGCTGCATGAGGGATCTGCAGAGCATGGAGGCTGGTGTGAGTAGATTTCTTGACAGTAGTTCCTAAGGAAAGTTTGTGCTCTGGGACTCATCCACTGGAGTCTCAATACATGCTGGAAGAAGAGAGGATATGCTCAGTGCTTGCTGTGTGTTTGGTGCTGGAAATTCTCCTGTGAAGCAGCTGTTGCCTTCTGCTTTCTAACTGCTGTCAGATCCTGAGCTTCCCTGCTCTGTTGCAGAGGGAATGAAAGGTTCTACATATATTGGTAAGCCCTTGCTTGACTACTTTTCTTTCACCTAAGCACCTGGGCCCTTTTCACAGGATTTCCATGCTTTGATTTCTCACCATTCCTCACACTTATGGAGTTAGCTGAGTGTGTCTCAGATGTTCAGCCAGTCTTTGGCTCCTGCCATCTCTCTCTCATCCTGCTCAGAAAACAGTGCTTTTAAATGTCAGCTCCAGTTTCCCCTACTCAATGTCAAATTAACTTATCTTAAAAGATTTTGAGGTTTTTTGGCTTGTACACATAGCACCATCTCCCAAACCTGTGGCACAGGCAAGTTTTCCTTGCAGTGTTTGCTCACAGCAGGAGCATGTGAAAGGAGCGTGTTTTGGGAATGACTAAACATCAAAGTGGTTGTACATGAGCTGTCCTGAGAAGCATAATGCTTATCCTGGAAGATGGAAGAAGTGTTTATGTTATGCTAATGGCCAGAGATCTCAGTTCACATTTAGTTTCCTCTCTACCACAGTTAATAGACATAGAGATGAGAAACCTGTCTTATGCAGATACAGATTTGTTGATCTCTCTCTGCTTAATTACAGTAAAGAGAAGTCAGGAGTATCTGTGATTGTCATCCCTGCCTGGTTGCACTCTATCATCTCTTAGAGAACTGCATTTTTGCAACTCTAGAGAGAAAAGGCTTTTTTTTTCCCCCTTTACCCCTATGGGCTTGCCTAGGAAGATACCCATCTTTAATATGAAGCTTTGAAGCTTTATTATGGTAATGTCAGGTAACTGCTCTTCAATGTAGATTGACAGCTAGCTATTAAATAAGGGTAGGGAAGAATGTGGCATCTGTGTAGTGAATGATGCATGTGGTTATTTTAAAATGTTTTTTTATAAGCAGAGACACGGCAATTGCAGGTTTTCTTTGCCTTTTTGATTTAACAGCATTTCAGAGTCTTTTGCCAAACCACAAGTAAAAGCAACACTCAGATCAAACTGCAGTCTCAAAATATTTTCCCCACCCTGATTCAAGCACAAAGGATTTAATTTCTAATCAATCACAAAATGGGCTATTGGAAGACAGTTTCTTTTCCATGTGCCCATTTGAGCCTCTGAAACAAGCAAAAATGTATTCGTCTCTAAAGTCACTCAATTTCTGACCAGTTTTCACTAGGGTTTAAATTGACTGGTACCTGACAACTGTAATGGATTCATTTTCAATAACAAGTTGAGCTCTGAATTGCTGCTCATTGGCACCTGCAAGGATACCATGATGAGCTCACAGAGCTAAGTACGTGTGCTCCTTTTCACAGTCGAAATGACATGTTCTGCCAACCCAAAGAAAGTTGCCAGCAGCAAAAATAACATTTTCCTCCATATCACGGGTTTTCGGGCTAGCATCTTTTTCCCATGTCTGGTTAATATACTTCAATATACTTTTTTTTTCTTTTTTTTCATGTAGCAGAGGGTATAGCAAGGAACAGGACTGGACCATGGAAATAGTGGCCACCTGCAGACAGAATATTAAAAATGAGATAGGGAGATTTGTTAGTGACATGCTTCTCTCCTTTAATTCCAGATGACTCCTGTGAAGAGCCAGCCAGTGCTCCCATATCATTTGCATAGCCTTGTGTAAGTCTTCTGAGCAGAAGAATGTAAATTCTGTACTCATTATTTGGCTAAGAAAATTGTGAACTCCTGAACTTTTTTCCCTTACAATTTTAACAGAATTTGACCTAAATATAAAGGTTGAAACTGGCATTAACTTTAACTCTATTAACATTAACTCTATAGTCGAGGTCAGGAAAGGGAAGGCAAAAATATCAGTGATTGCTTGTTCTTGCAGCTTGTCCAGCCTGACAGGCTGGTGGGAATGCCCGTCGGTCTCCCACCCAGCTTGCTGGTTCCTTGGGGCAAAATATGAAGCGGGTCTAACGTGGTGTAACTTGGATTCCAACCAGCGAGCAATTGCTTACTAAAGTACTCCTGAAGTTGTTTGTTGAGTTTTCCTTTTTTGCAGCAACTTTAACAAAGCTTGAAAAGTCTTCTTTCAACTCTGTAAGTCATACCATTGCAGAACTAAACAGGTATAAAAGCAAGTTCAGGGAAGTCTCTCTTGATTTTTAGACTGGAATTTGTTAGAGCATGGGAGCATAATGAAATATCACTGTGTATGTTCACTGCCGAGTCTGGTTCGAGAGAAGGACTCCTGTGAGATCTCAGGCCCGCTGCAGACAAGACTTCTTTCCACAGGTTTCTTTGATTTTTTTGGCATTGCCCATGAATGCGGCACATTCAAACACTTAGAGATCCAAAGACAAGGAGTGTGTTGAGAGATTTTAAAAACAAAACAGATCAGAGAATTGGCTTTAGGTGTTTTTTCCCCTCAGGAAGAGAAGAGAAATATGACCATGATTAAAAAGTCATTATGAAGAAGACAATGATCAATCTTTTGTTGTGCTCACTGAGAAGAGGAGATATTGACTTTGTTAGCAACAAATTTAATTGACGTTGGCTTAGGAGAAGTAGTCATCTTCTGATAGATGCTTAAGCATTGCAACAGGCTACTTGCACAAGCAGTTGGCGCTCTCCCTTACGAGAGAATTTAAGAAGCAAGTTAGATAAACCTTTGCTTGGAATGGTCTAGGAATATTGTTTCTTTTTCCTGAAACTTCCTCAGTTTTGTTTTGGTCTGGTATTCCTGTGGGCTTCAGCTTTAACCCTGTAACTTCTGAAAAGGAATTATCAACATATGCCAATAGAAAACTGCCCAAATAAATACCATTAACACAACAGCGCATTTAAAAGACCTCCCATGAATTCTCATCCTTGCATGGTGAAAAGCATATCAGTGTGTACCCACAATGCTTTAGAATGCCTCTAAAGTTTATTGGAAAATAAAGCAACGATGGTATCTAATCTCTTAACCCTAACAGATAATCTGTTCCTCTGCCTCAGATTGTAGGCATACCATGAAGCGCAGAGATTGGCATGAGCAGCGCACATTTTTATTTGAGGGGAACATAAATCCTAAGTATCTTGTTTGTGTATAATTATTCTTGCCCTGAGGTTGCAGCATCTTGTGCGCACAGCTGCATTGTGAACATTTTTCCAAGTTTATTTAGCACTGAGTGCAAGTACTTTACATGTCAGAGCTGGGAACGCTCCTGTTTCAGCTGACTCCACTCCTTTGGGGTGTTGTAGAGTGCTTAGGTGACTAAGCGAGAGGCGGTTGCACAACCCTGGAGAGACAGGGAGCTTATTTAATCACATTAGAGAAAGAGAGAGTAGGCGCCTGGGAGCAGACAGAACTAATCTGCGAGGAGAAGCGAGAGTGAGCAAGTATGTCTTATGGAAAGGCTCAGGAGGTCAGTGCACTGGCAAAGGCAGTGCACCTTTAACAGAGGATTTCTACATACTTTCTCAATTCACATATCTCCATACCTAAGAACCTAGCTAAGGGCCTCAACTCCTCTCAACACACAGCAGCTAATGAGCTAAAACTGTGTTCCAACAGGACAGTTTATTCCTTGTTTTGTTTTGCTTCTCACCCACCTCAATTTTAAAGAGATCAGCAAATATATTGGTGGCAGTGGACTGTGATTTGATTAACCGAGTATCTTGGTGGTTTCCTGTCCTCTTTAAATGGCTTTTTTCTTGTTAAATGGTGCAGAGGGCAGAATGAACCTGCTGTGTGGCAGGCATGCCACCAGAGATCTCAGCAGTAGCATGGGGATTTTTGAGGCTCTCTACCCTCAGTTTTACTGAGGATACAATGGGCAGGTTGAGGGGCTGGGGTGTTGCTTCATAGAATCAACCTGTACTGTCTGCGCTTTCTGGAAACAGACACAAGGTAAAGATGTAATCTCTGTGATTCTGACAAAATGCCTGAAAGAGAGCACGTCTGAAATGCCTGTATGTATATTGTAGAATCATCTAAGCAGCCATATGTTATGGCCCTTTCAGCTTCCACTTTTAATATTTCAGGAGTAATATTTTTCTAGTAAATTAATAAATTAATTTTATTCTCATTCAGCCCTTTTATGATTTGTTATTAATGGAAGTACATTATATGGCCAGACCAGGTGTACCCCTAGACCAGGTCAATATCTAGTAGTATACGTACACTGCAGGCAAAGAGGGCCAGTACAGAACACAGGAAGGTGAAGACAAGGAAGACATTCCAATTGGATGTATGCATCCCTAGCAATGCTTCTGGTTATGGTTTGTACTCCTCTTTGTTTTCAGTCAGATGTGGGACATAACCTGTAAATGAACTCCATCTTTCACTCCCTTTTCAGAGTAGAGCTTTGAAGGAATCTCCTTTTTTCGTGTGTATGTGTGTAGCATGTGTCACTTCTTGACCTCCAACCTGCAGGCAGTCCAGGAATAGTGTAATTAATTTAGACTTGTTCGGGAAAAAATTTCATCATCGTTTGATTTTATGTGGTGACTGATCTGTTGGATGACATCAGCGTGCCATGAGGCCAGCCACATGAGCAAGATACCATGTTCCAATATGGCTTTGGAAGTAGAGGGAGCAGTCAGACCTGTGTTGGAAACAATGTTGTTAGAGCAGGTATGAAACTGGCTCACATGGGGAATTCAAAGAGCTGAAATTCAGAATTTGACTTTTGTCTGATTTTGAACAGCAGCAGTTCCTTGTAAAAAATAAATAAGGATGGCTACAACAGCAACAGGTGTGTAACAGTCATCTCTTCAAAACTCCCAACACAGTTTTCTGCAGGTGACAATATTGGAAAATCTGTTCCTGTTGTTCTTCTTCAGGGAGTCAGAAGGACCAAGGAGGTAATTCCATAAAGCAATTGTCATAAACATTCAAACTAGATGAATCTCCATGTCAGGTTTTAGTGCAGCCTTGCAGTTTGGGCTAGGTTCTCTGAACTCTGCTAACCTTGGCAGATCTACAGGGAAAGCCTGAAAAATCCTTGAGTTCAAAGCAGGCAAAATATATGACACCTTTTGAAAGTTTGGCTTTGAGCATTGAGTTTATTTGAACTTACGTTAACCAAAGCCAATAAAAAATGGCTTGCATGAGCTCCCGCAAGGTGAAATTCCACCAGAGAGAATGAGAATAGACAACCTGTTTGCCAAACACAGTTATTTTTATTTGTGTTAAAGGAAGAAAGCTGACAGAGTTTGAGTACTTTTATATTTGATTTAAAGTAGGAATAAGGAAGATTGTATCTTAAGGATATTATGTAAAAAATATTATCCCTCTGGGAAGATATCCCAATCAACCTGAAGTGTATCTTTTAGATAGATAAAAGAGTCCTCCTTCCGGATAGTTTATACTTTATTTTGCTAATACCTGAGGAAGACAATAGAGCACCGAGGCAGAGATCAAAATAGCTAGTACCTATATTATTTAAAAAATAAGTAGATTAAAGAGAAATAAAATTTGGCCAAAATTCATTGCAGTTTGCTGTGGCAGAATCAGTCTGTGGACAACATCACACTTAAATGAGGAGATAAGGTTTTACTAGGTAAGACATGAGCTTGAATAGCCAGTAGTAGAAATAGATTCTATGGGTCCAAAATTAAAGGCTGGATACCTGGGAAATGAGAAGGATTCCTTTTTTAAAGTATTTTTAGTAAAAACTCTGTTGAGGAATGATAGATGAGTATATCTACTGAGGTGCAACAGGGATGGCAAAAGAATCATGGACATAGCTAAGATGGTTGCTGGTTGAGGAGGTGCTTCATATAAACTTTTCAGGTGTGACGTGTCACGGAGCATATGTGCAATAAGAGTAAATCACTGGACTGCAGTTTCACCTGGAAATGGTGGGAGGGGTTTAAGCGTGTATTTAAGGACGTGACAAAGGAGGTTGGGCAGGGGACTATGTGTGTATTTGTATATCTGGAAATAGTTACTGAAGGAGAAGGGGAGGAATAGCTGAAGTGCGGGTATTGAAGCACACCTGACTTGTGAAAGACAGAAGTAAACAGTCTGATGTTACTGTAAGCCTTTAATGAGATAAATAAGGAGAGATAATGAGTTAAATAACCAACCTAATAGAGCCAAAGGTATTCTGAGGAGTCTGATTGCTGAGGAAGTGTGGTATATCTACCAATGACCTCAAGAACTGGATTTGGTAGATACCAATCTTGCTTGTTAGAGGTCTGTCATTACGGGAAGCTTTGGCTTCCTGGATTATATAGGGGAACAAATACCTAAATTCAGACACTTCTGAATACAAACCAGCAGGGTTCCTTACCAGTCACTGAAACAGCAAGAAGCAATACTTTTTTAGATCTGACACTAAGTTGTAGAATGAAGTAGAAAATAACCTTGCTTTGAGGGATTTCAATTTCAATTAAAATGAAGGATAAACAAGTGCAGATCTATAGCTTAACTTTTCAGCTCCAGATGGATGGCATTTGATACATTTAGGAAACTAGCTAAAGCTTGAAGAGCTCAAGAGGATGGGATTGTAAAGCAAAGCTGGTCCTTCTTTGGATCGAAGGTGCAAAAATTTTCTGGAACAGGCATGTTTTGTGAAGTGAAAAACATGGAAGAAAAGTTATCAGATATGACTGAATAAGGAGTAGAAAAAAGAACAGGTCAGCAAAGAAAGCCACATGCAAGAGGTCAGGAAATATATGGGTAAAATGAGAATTGGCTTGAGACAAGCTGAGTTTGACTCTACGAAAGAAATTAAAACAAATAGCAAAAGATCCTTCAGCCACATAAATAAAAGGGAAAAAAGAAAGTAGTTTTTCATGGCCCAATAATTTATCAGATTTTTTGTTTCTGTTTCAGTTAGGATGCTTATTCTGAATATTCAGGCATAGCAGGTTTTGAAAACCTGGAAATTGAAATGGCTTCAGCCAATGTGGGAGAAACAGCTTGAATCAATTATTGGAGAATGGCTGGATCCATTGTCATCTTGGTATCTTCAAGGAACTTACCCATGTAACTGCAGGCTTAAGAACAATATTTTCAATAAGACTTAACAGAGGAAAAAAGCCCCTGTTCAGCTGCAGAATGTGAGTCTGTCTTTAACAAATGGGCAAGGATGGCCCTGTTGGAGTGCAGGCTATTCATAGCAGCTATTCTACTCTTTTAAAAGTAAGAATAGGACATAAGGTAGCAGAAAAAGGAAAGAAAACACAGGAGGCAAGATCAAGCATGATCTAGGTAAACCTAGTCACTCTGATAAAAGCACTTCTGTTTCTAGTTGTGGAAGTGCAGTCCTCCTTGCTTAGCTCCTAGTGTGGTGTAGCATGTGAAACTGAGAGACAGGCTGAGTAATGCCAGTTAAAATTGTGACTAATAGGTAAGCTAAAGGGCAGATTTAAGTGAAAAGAGACCTTTCCAGCTGGAGGGAAGTTGTTATTGAAAGCTCTTCTTAATGACTGATTTTGGAACCAGTCTTCTGTGCTAATTTTACTAGAGGCTGTTGCCTAGTAAATGGAAGTGTGCTAGTGAAACTAGCTGCAACAGTTAGGAGGTAATGGTAGAAGGACTAAACATCTGTAGAACACAAGGCATAAAACGTGAGACACAGAGAGAAATAGGTTTGAGATTAGTTATAATAAGTAAAAGTAAATGCAAGGCCCTTGCTAAAAGAATTTTTTCTGTAACTGTGGGGTTCACCAGTCTGGAGTGGCTGAAGAGGAGGAAAATGCTGCTACAACTGAATGTCTCCAGTGCTCTGGGTGTGTCAGTGAAACAGTCATCCAGCTCCTGGAGCATGGCAAGCAGGTTATTTCAATGTGCCAGGTATAAATGCTACTATGCTATGTTATACTATATTATCTAGTCTGAATCCTAGGGTGGGATACAGGCCGAGGGATTTCTTTAATGACAGGCATTTCTGATTTGTGTTCAAATATGAATGCAGCTATTTGCATGCATTACTCACCCTATTCCTTCTCCTTTGTTGCTGATCCTGGGATTTAGAAGAGCACAGACCTGTCCAATGTTTCTTAATCCAAAATTTGGTCTAGACTGTCATTGGCAGGCTGTATTTTTAAGAAGCCTGCTTTGAAATGTCGGATCTTATCCTAATTGAAATCCTCTTACCTGTTACGGGATTTGTCAGACCAATTCACTTAGGATGTCTTGGCATGAGAAGGTTACCATTGTTGCCAGTGGAGAGGAGTTCCTTGGGCTGCAGCAAGAGGTAGATGAAGATAAGTCAGCTTCAGTGCTGTAGCCATTCCTCTTCTCTGCTGTCCTCTCTTCTTCATAGGACATATTTTTATTTTTTTTCTGGTAGTAGCTGTCAAGATAATATGCGAGACTGATAATATCTAGCGTTTATCTTTTCAGTGTTTCATCACATTTTGAGATATTGGAATAGAAACTCTTTCTACCTCTATCTCTCTAACTGCTGGCAGCATAGTCCCTCCCCATGGGCTAAGACAGTGCTTTATGCTTACAGATTTACAACATCAGTTGCAAAATCAGATTCTGCCACATGCTGGGAATTAGCTTCCATTTGTACCCCTTTTCCCTTGGATGAGGATGATGTTCCGCATGGTAAATCTGGTCAAGGCTCTGCAAAGATCTACCTCACTGCTGGTTTTCATTTTTTCTTTAGATAAGCAATTGCTTATGTTCACCACAAACATTCTGTGTTTGAGCAAGAGTGGTTTCTTCAACAGGAAAATGAAAGGGATGAAGCCTGGCTTGTGGTGCTGTATAGCTTACTGCCATAGGAGGCCTATGATGGAAGGGGAGAATTCTGAGTTAATTTATGATCCTCTTGTGCTTTGGGAGAGGAGGGACTTTTTCTGCTTTGAGAGATGGCACCTGAAAATGTCTGTCACTTCCTTGGTGTTCAGTAGCAGGCCTGTTTGTTCCCAGTCTGATCAGCTGCCACTGCATGCTGAGCAGGTACAGCTGAGAGGAGTGCAGAGGATTTCAGTTGTTTGAGAAGAGGTGGGTGGGGGCCTTCAGAGTCCGTGAATTCATTAAAATTCCATGTTGAGTTGCAGTGTAAATGCGTGGGCCTTAATGTGCTGGGCTCCAACAGGTAAATACTCGAATCTTGGATACAAGATGTAGCAAGTTTTTACCTGCCCTTCATCCAAAAAGCTCACCAAGTACTCTATACCCACCCAAAAGGCAGTGCTCACCGCTACCTGAATATAATGCAAACTGATAGACGCAAGCACAGATTAGGGGCAGCAATCCACCTTTAGATGGATATCTGCCACAAGAGTGTGCATTGTTTACACTTAAGAAAACTCAGAAGAAATAAGACACTCTTTACGTTGCTGTTCTGTTTGAACACACTTAACTTTGCTGACAGCATCCATTTATGCTGTGCCTTGTATAAACCACTCTCAGTGCCTCAAGCTGCTCTCTGAAACTCCGAAAGTCACAAAGCTTCCACTGGGCAAGTAATCTCATGGATCAGAAGCACAGAGAATAGGGTCAAAAGCTGCCTGCAGGGACCCTGCCTTTGCACACTCCAGTTGAACCCTGTGAGGTAATTTGGCCCTTTTCGGGAGCAGTCTGCTCCATGTGCCGCGATCCTCTCATACCAGAGCTGGTAACTTTGCTCAGAGCAATTTCACTGTAGACTTGACTGCACATCCACCAAGCCCAGGGCAGTGCTTCTTGCAGCAGGCGTGGGATGAGGGAGCCATGGTGCTCTGTGTCCTGTCTCATCATCCAGATGCAGCTCAGTAACTTGGAACTGAATTTGCTCTTCTTGCATGAAAGGATGTGAATATGCAAAGGTGACTCCTGGACCCTCACGAAAAAGGGACTAGGTACTCTCAGGAGCTGTGGTGCTCACCTGCTCATCTGCAGCTGCAGTTCCCTGCAACTTGTGGGGTATCTAGAGGTCTTGTTCTTCAGTCAGCGCTCCTCTTTTCCAGTTACTTGCTCCTTTCAGTGGACAAATCAACTGAGGGATATGAAAGCACACAGCTTTAGATCTCTTTCATTTATTTCTCTTTTTAAAAATAAAATGTTAAAAGAGAGCTGTGGCCACAGGAAAAAAAAATAATTTCTCTACTCTAACAAGGGAATGAAAACATCTGCATGAAGAGAAAACACTGAAAGTAGAGAACTGTGTTATTCTTTGGAGAGAATGTTGGGATTAAGGCTTAAAAAAACTTTTTTCTTTTTAAGGCATCCAGTTTTTACGGGTCTCAGTTACTTCAGGGATCAGACATTTAAAAGATATTTTCTTGATCTGACTCTTTTGCAGGACCTGAGTGTTTTGAAAGACTTCCTGCACATACATGCCAGTTATTTGATCTGATCATTGTTTTAATAAAACTATTATTTAACTAACCACGAGTTAATTTCTTTGGCCCTTTGGGAGCCAGCCACAAATAGTAGCAAGTTATTGTGTAACCTGGCTAAAGCTGAGCTCCTTGTCTTCCTTGCCAACTCCCACCATTGACAAAACCACTTACAAATGGATTTTTTTTCTTAATGGAGTTAGACTATTACGAAAAAAAAAAATCTTGTGAGATCCTTAAAATTTGTCTTCATGTAACCATTTTCTAATCCCTTTTAATCTGATCTTTTTTTCTGCCGAAGGATGTAAGTAGATGTTCTGTAAGGACAGAAGGGATTGTCTAAGATCTGTTGTGTGGAACGATTGGCACAGAGAAACACTAACCATAACTGGAGTGTGCCTGGTCTCTACTTCAGTGAGAGGATATTAGAAAGCTCAGTGAAATTTTTTCCTTCCAGTAGCCTCTAAATTGGGATAGCTTTCAAGGAATTTTCCAAGAGGGGGAAAAACTACTCAAAATGAAAAGATGCTTATTTAAAGTATTCTTGAAAATTTCAGAATTTTGGTTCAGGAGTGGGTAATTTTGTTTTCACTGTGACGTGAAGTGTCCCAAAACTTCCTTCTCTGTTACTAATGAAACTTTGAAACCAAAAAGATGACTGTGCAGATAAGCCAATGAGAGAAAAGCAATGTTTACTGGGAATGACTGTGTGAGACTTTTAAGTTCCACAGTGATGTGTTAGTAAAATATGCCTGACGTACAAAAGAGGCTGTATTTGTTGCGAACACATTCCCCTGCACACAAGCATTAGCTCCGGTGTTTACTGCTCACTGAGTCAGAACAATTGTAGGCTACAGCTCGATTTCATTGGGACATCATAGCTGTTGCTCCAGTGACCTATTCTGGCTTAGATACTTAGTCTAAATTCAAAATAAACTAATCATTTCCAAAAAGATGAGACAGCCGTTGTGTGGTCTGTGAGTGTGTAGTGTAACACAGGAAACTGCAGCTTTGTTTTAAGGAGGACAAGGTGTGTAGAGTCACCAAGACCCCTTTGAAACAGCCTTGCACTTGAGTACAAGCAAGTGCAAATGGATGCGCCTGGAAAAGAGAAGTGCTGGGCCAGGGTGATGAAAGGGGGCTTGGGGTGCTGGGAGGAGTCTGGAGGACAAGGATTTCAGATCAGCAGGCAACCGACTTCAGAGGCTCTTCCTAGGCTGGTGTCATGGCCAAAAGGATTAAGGCAGCCTTTGAATATCAAAAAACCAGGTAGGAGCAGTAAACAGAGGCCTAAGTCTTGTTTTTACCTGGGTGAAGAGAGTTTTACCTGGTGCAGACCACATGGAATGAGATGTCTTCTGCTGCAACCCACATCCAAAGAAATTTGAAAAACAGGACAGGGCAGAGAAGACCGAGAAAAGCCCTGTTGGGATGGGGAAGTTGGAAATACTTGGGAAAGATTTTTTCATATTTCTCTGTGGTTGGAGTCATCTGGTGATCAAAAATTTTCAGAACAGTGCTGAAGTCTTCATCTCCAGAGATGACCAAATGAAGACCAAGAGGTACTGCTTCTTTGTTACAAGCTGTTTCCCAGAGATATTTTGCTGTTGAACAGAGCATTTAAGCTTAGTCCAGTGACAACAGAGAAAACCTTTTCAGTCTTTTCTACAAAATGCCATTTGTAATAAATATTTTTGGCTCAAAAATATATCAGCTCTAGACACAGAGCTGGTAAATTTATTTAGGCTAGCATTTTCGGGATGCATCTTTTGCAAAAGTAGCCTGGAAGTATTTTCAAATAGTGGCATGATAAGGCATTTCCTGGCCTTGCAGCTGTCTCAGACACTGGAGAAAAGGAGTTTTCTGTTGCCATTGGTCAAAGCTAGGCAGACCTGCCTGGTTCCATGCAGTAGATGAAGCTGATCACGGAAATGCGAAAGAGCAATGCTATACAACTTGTCCAGGGTTCCAACAATACTACTGGGATTTAGGTAAACCATAAACGTTCCCTGGAATGGCTTATGAATAGGCAAATGAAACAAAAACAATTTAAGGATGATAAAACTCTGTTGACAAGTATTATGTTCAGCTGGACCACCTTAGACATATTTGCAAACAGAAGCCAGCACCTATTTAACTTTGTCCCAGGAGGATGAAGCTGTTCACGCAGGAGGCTTTGCAAGTATAGCAGGTCTAATTCACTTACAGACTCTCCTGCCTGACAGCTGTCATTGACAAAAACCCCTGTTTTTTTCAAATCAGCTGAAGAAGTTCTGCCTCCATGAACATTGTTGTTGAGCCTCAGTTGGGAGGGAGATTTTGAGAGCATCACTGCCTCGGCACACTGTTGTCTGGGGCCAGTGCAGGTGCTGGAAGGATCTGTGCCACTGGACATCCTCTCATCGGTGGCCCTGAAAGCTTTGTTTGGATTGAGAGGCAGAAGTAAGAGGTTTTTGACACTCTTTGTGAGAAGAAAGGAGCCAAACTTGCTGTAACTCTATTTGAGGGTCCTCCAAGGGCTGCTTGGGAGACCTGAAGCCTTTCCAGGTTTAGTATCACTTTTAGGTACTGCTTCTTTGTTACAGAAGTACTGAGAATTAAGTAGGAATGAAGATGTCCTTTCTGAATCCTTCAGCTCTAAGGAAAAGGCCCAGCACAGTGACAATGTCTGTAAGTTTTCTCTCTTAACAGCGTAGAGCTGCTGCTGGAGTTTCCCACTCTGACGGAGCAGTGCTATTTTGCTTTGCAGCAGATTTCAATGTCCTGCTCTAATCTTCAAGTGAGGCTGCTTCCCCTGGGAGTGCACAGCTCCAGTTCACACCGAGGAACTCCCTACACTGGGAAGCATGATTCTATTTTAGGATTTTTTCTCTTGCAGGTAGCATGATGGATGGGGGTAGAAAGTAGAGCCCTGTTTCCTCTAAGTGTGTGTTTTTTCCCTGGGCGAAGATCTAGAGTGGCTTCACTGCTGCTGGGCAATGAGTCTACAACTCATATTCAGGTAAATGAATTTGTCTCAGGATGCTTTCTTCTGAAAGAGGGCAGGATAATGAACACATACTCAGTGGCCCATACACATTGCTTTCTGCACCCATTGCTCTGATCTTACTATTCTATTTTTGTTCAGGTAAACAGCCAAGAATTCACCATCCTTTTAGGTATCGTGAAAAAGTAAAAACAACAAAAGCATGGTCTCCTTGATATACAGGCTAATTATTCCTCAGGGACAGGAATGACTGATGGGTGAAGTTTAAGATTAAAAGGGCAAGCACATTTTAGACAATGAAGAAATTAATTTGTGTAATTCAAAGGAGCTGGGTTGTTTTCTTGTTTTTGGTCCTTCTTACCTCTGTTCATCAATTCATTCTTTTTTGTGTTCTGAAGGGATACAAAACCAGCACCTGGGAGGAGATACACCTTTTGAAAAAAAAGCTAGAAATTGAAATGAATGCAGAATTTGCAAATTCACCTACCATAGAGAGTAAACTGTGCAGGTGCACTGCAACAGGTTTGGCTATGGGGGATATTTAGAAGCCTTCAGGAACAGGTACAGAGAGATACACCCAGTAAATTACCCCACCATGGGGTATTGAAATGATATGTAGGATTTCTAGGGGTCTTCTGAAGGTCTATTCCTTCCCTGCTAATAGCAGAGTCACCCAGTGATCTTCTCAGTACGTGAAAATCTGGACCTAAGGTAATGAGGTGGCCTTTTTCTTTTAATCTTTACATCTCCTGTCCTCATGGTAAAGCATTTTGTTCTTGCAGAATTTATTTCCTCATCTATACAATGGGGATATTTACAGCACTTCCCCAGACAGCTTGGGCTAGTGTCCTAGAATAGTGCCAGTGTCCCAGTTGTGCAGGGGTTAGAGTCCTGCTCACAGGCTGTGACTGCTGCTGACCGAAACAGGGTCAGGGAGGGAGCTCTGGGCTGCCGATTTCTCATGCTGCTCCCCTCTTCACCTCCTCCTGGGCTTCATTTGGGCTCACACCACCCATCTAGGACCCTCTAGGACAAGTCCCTGACTACAGCCCTGACTTCATTATCTGTGCTTATCACTCTCTCACTGAATTCATCTTGGGCTTGACTCACAAGTTTGTTAATGCAGTCCAGCTTTGGTGCAGGCCTGCTGAAGTCACTGGTTTGGAACAAAACACAGTGAACAAAATGTTTAACAGGTTGCCTTACCATGCTGGCCAATACTTAGCAGGACAAATATTCTAAAGCAATTTTTATCTGCGAATGGCTAGCCACAAATAATTCTCATAGTACTATGTTCTAGATTTTTCTTGTGTCTCTCTAGTGTTGGTGGCATATTCAGTCCAGAAGTTTCTTGCAAGAGCTGGTGTACTCTATGCACAATACCAAACTTAGTGGAGAGACTGGGAATTATTTGGGCTAACAGTGAAAGCAATGCAGCCAGAGCTGTATAGCTGGTGATTTAAATCTCTTGGCTTTGTTCCTCTGCCCTGGTTGGCTAGTAAAGTTTTGGAGGATTTATACTAAAACTCTCTTTTTCTATCATTTTCCACTTTGATTTGATATGTTCTGAAACCTACAAGAGACAGTAGGCAAAATATTTTTAGCATGACACATTTAGATGGACCTAAACATAGTAAAACATAAATTCATTCGTGGACAAAGACACAAAAATATGTCACATGTATGTTGAAGGCATTTAAAATATATATGCAATCTGGGACAGTAATTATAAATTGCATATAAACAGAGAGACACACATGCACTTGTTTGCCTAACTGCCTGTATGTGACCATCTGTGCAAATTTACAGGTTAAGAAAAGAATATTAATAACAACGTGCATGTGAAGAGAAGATATGAATGGTGCCATTCCAAAATGTGTTCCATATTTTTTAATTTTTATTTTGTTCTATTTGGAAAATAGTGGCTACAATGCACATATTAGATAGTCTGTCTATTATCCCAATCTGGTGGTGTAACAGTGGATCTGGGTTCATAGGTGGGTTTCTCACTCAATTCTACTGCTTTAAAGAGATGTGTCTGGGTAATTCTCCATAATTCCTCTTTGGATTTCAAATGCTAAAGTACATGAGTGCTGATGTATTTTGTGTGTGTATGAGTGTCCTGAAGTTATGGTCTTGCATATGGCATGAGAAGAAGGTAGAATCTGCAGATGTGGAAAGGGTATGGGTCAGAGTGCAGGAAGAAAGTGAGTTACTGGCTCTCGCCTAACTTAAGCCAGGCTGCTGTGAGCACAAGAGGCTGTATATGCAGATCAAGGTTACCAAGGGACACAGACACCTCTGGCTTAAGTTATTTTCCTTATTAAACTGGCAGTGGAAGAAGTGATGTAAAATTCTCTAGATCAACTCAAAAGCGCCGAAATATCATCCGTGCCCTAGAAAATTAAATTGGCTTTATGGTCAGACAATGCCCAGCAGTGTAATCCTGAGACACAAGAGGATTTGGATTGTAAAGTACTCAAATTAAAGGAGTGCTTATATTCTGGTAGTTTGATTCTTCCTACCACAAGAGGTGTTTGGTTCTGGGATTTTTGTTTGGACCTGCCTGTGCCTCTTACAAAACCAAAACAAGCAAGCTGTCATTTTTACTAAAGCCCAGATGTATTTTTACTTTTTCCAAAGACAGAAAAATATCACTAGTAAGGTATTAAAGTATATAGCTACTAAAATGTGTCGCAATTCTTTTTGTTCTTTTCCCCCCCTTTCTACATTTGCTTGCTTTCTTGTGCCGTTCAACTTGTTTGCTTGTAAAGTCTTCCTTGGAGCCACATTCGTGCAGACAGACTAAAACATTTTTGACTCTGAATGAATCCCCTGAGGTAAAATTTACTGAGATAATATCTTGGTTACTACCTAACCTGTTTGGGTTATTTTTGAACACTATAAAGCGGTAGCACCAACAAAGGATAACTCTGCATGGTACGTACCAGTAGCGGCTCACTTCAAGTATCTTAAGATCTCTGCTTTTGCGCAAAACACCTACATCTTGTGGCTCTCTGTAGATGTCAGAAATTAGAAACTAAAATGTTTCAGGAGATTCCCCCCAACTCCCCATCCAACATTTTTGTTCCTTTGTGCAAAAGCAAAAAAAATTTTGATTTACCTGATCACAGACATAACTGTTAAAGAATGCCAAGTATACATAACAGATGTGAATGAACTGGACAAGCGGTGCTGAGTAATCCCCCTATAACCAGCTGTGATTAGGCACAGGTCCCGAAGCAAAAGCCAGGCTCTGAACAGGCCTGACTTTTCTGGTTCAGATCAAAACCTCATGGCTCTTTGTTTCTACAAAGCATTGAAGCAAGTCCCCGGTTCTTCAATTTGGAAACAAATTCAGATTTGGATTCCAAACCTGTAGCCTAGCTTCATCTCTAATAAAGCTGATGTTCCACAGATTTCCAGCCCTTTCTCCAGATGCCTGTAGTAAGACGGATGCTGTTCCAGCGGAGGCTGCCAACCTGGCAGCACTGCTCTTTCTGCTGTGTGTTGCACATGGGCTGAGAACAGCAGCTCTGCTGACCAGCTCTGCCAGCACTCCCTGTTGGGGGAAAGGGGGGAAAGAGATAAGCAAGGATTTCCTTGCCTGATGGAGAAAACATATTTTTTCACTCTCTGCTGCTGCAAACTTAGGAGAGCTCATAAATCAGAATTTATCTGCTTAGGGAGTGCAAGACAGGTCGTGAAATGGTGGGAAAGTTTTTAAAGGAAACGCAGATTAAAAGAAAAGCTATTGGGCATAGGAAAAGACCACGAGGAACAAGTCTGGACACATTAGTCAGAATGAATTGAATTATAGCTATGCAACTTCTAAAAAAAATAAATTTATATTAAGCTCTACAGACCTATTCCCTAAGAGGAACTCCTGTTGAGTGGGAGATTTTGGGTTGTCTTAGGAAGACTATAAAGCATAGCCTTGTTAGTCTCCTCTGTGGTGCTGAGGCCTTTATCCATCCGCTGGCAGATAAAGAACTCAAGGCCTGGGGAGCTCAATTGACTTGATGATGTTCATCTGCTGAGTCCTGCTGGGTTGTCAGGGGAGAGCCAGCTTCTCCTGCAGAACTCTCTGAGGCCTCTGCACAGCAGCTCTTCTCCTTGGGGTCAGCATGGACACGTTTTCAAACATCAAGCATGTTCTGTTGTGTAAGGATGGTGATAATGAAGTTTTCAAGGAGAGCTGCTGTCTTGCCTCTTTGTTTGAACAGTGCTGGCAGGTTCAGGAGAAAATGGCTTGCTCCTGCAGCAAGAGAGGTGAGTAAGAACTGGGTGCCATGAGTAGTTGCATGCAATGACAGGAGCTGGCCTGGCCAGGTGTGAAGGCTTGTCAGCTGGGAAGAAGTTGGGCTTTCACTTTTTGGCAAGTTTTTTAAAAATAGGGGTTTGATCCTACTCTTGATTCAAGTACTTTTTAACTTCCATTGATATAAAGGCTGGAGAGGCAGCACAATGTATGTAAGGATTTAGAGTCAGTTTCAATTTCCTTTCTTTTTTGTTGTATAAGGACTTTCTCAAGTAAAATCATGGAACAATTTGCACAGTAAGAAGCTGTTCCTCCAATTAGTTGCTGGTAAAGTTAGGATAAGCTCTATAATTTTGAATATGAAAAGAAACCTCCAAGGATGAAGTGTGCTAAGAGAAATTCAGAGAAAATTCTAGCCCAGAGCATTTTGAAAAGCTTCTTTATCTATCAAAGCCCGTAAGCAGTAATCCTTCCTGGACCAGTGCTAGTGCTAGTTTTAAAGTCTTGGCTACATCTGTTCCCTGTCAAATGTAAATAATGTTTTTCTTCTTGTATATAGGTTCTTTTGCAAAGATTCTGTGCTTGTCTCTCCTCCAATTTGAAAGTTTCTTTTATTTTTCTTCTCAGGAGTCTAGATTAGAAGGACTAGAACCGTTTTAGGACTGGAATGCTCTTAGGATTATTTCAGGGATTCAGAGACTTGTCAGACTGTTCCTACTTACTAATCTCTGTGTGAATTTAGGGAGTTAAATTTAGGTGCCCATCATAAAATATGGGGGTCAGAACTAGCCAACAGGGTAATGACACCAATTTTTCAGGCAGACTCAAGCTCTCTGAAGTTTCACAGAAGGTCTTGTTGAAGGTCTACAATGTGATCCAAAGCAGAAAAGGAATTTTAAAAAAAAGTATTTCAGTTGATAAAGTGCTTGGTGTAAACACCAAACTATTGTAATTTGCTGAACAATTAAGCTCTAGTTCTGTAAAGCGAGTAAGTGTGGATGTGTGTTAAATGACCTTAGTAAGTGCTTGCATGCCTTGCTTGCGTCTGTTATTCAGTCAAGACCTCTGGGTTGTTTTGTGTGCCGAAGCTGTGAATGCCCAATTCAGCAGACACCCTGACAATGTGTGTGTTCATGCTTTGGTTACTAACCAAAATGAGCTGTTTTATTTAAAGCTGAATTAAATTGTATCAGTTTGGTTTATGCTTTCAGGAGCAGTCTGAGATACGTGCAGAGTGCGTTACAGACATTGACGTACTCAGTGTTTTTCTGTTATTTTATTATTTCTATCTACCTAGATAAATTCAGGGTAAACTTCTCCTCCCTCTTGAGGAACTTGGGCAGTTCCTCAGATTACTGCGCCTTGCTTTAGCTGGGTGTGCCTTTAGTTTTTAATTAACGCTGTTAAATAAACAAAACAACCAACAAACAATTCCCAAAGGGAAGTAAACCACAAGAATGATGTTGAAATGCTCATAAGAGCTGAACCTCGCGTCTCAGGAGATACAGTGTTATGACCACAGCTCTGCCCTTGACTTGTCCTTTGGCTTTAAGTAAGAGGAGGTGTTTGTTCCTGAGCAAAGGGGGAAAGGTGGTGTAAGTTTCAGTGAAGGAAGCAGCAAGAGTTGCTTGATGCTGGTTCAGGTACAGATTGTGACTGCCCTCCCAAAATCTACAGGTGGGCATTGGCCTCTTTTTCTCAGTTTCTCATCTGGCAAAAGGAAATACTTAGAAACATTGCTGTTCTTCATTTCCGTGTTTTGAGAGGGACAGAAAAGTGCTCTCCCTGCCTTCTTCCCCTGTCCCTCTGCAGCATCAGGTTAGGAGGCAGCGCAGTGCGTAGGTGCCTTGTTGAAAACAGCCAAGGAGAGGTGACTCCTCAGGCTCCCATTTCTTTA
>WEIT01006782.1:28556-60875 GCA_013389985.1 Dryoscopus gambensis
CATTTACAGTGTGTGAAAAAGGGGAAAAACGTAAGTCAGCTCCTTTGCTGCTAAACTACTCCAGGTGAAATTACCTGGGAGGAGGTGGGCAGTTTTTCTGTTTGTGAATGAGTCCGCCTCAGCTGTGTGCGGGTGACCTTTTTATGGGCACAAAGAAGAGATGTTGCCCATACACCCGGCAAGATCAAACTTGCCTGATTCCTGAGGCAGGACTTCTGTTGACAAAATTAAGAACATCAAGCTCTACATCAAGACTTATTTCCACTTTCAGCTACTCTTGGATCTCTGTGTCTAGCTTCTGTTTTTCTATGTCTCCCTTCCCGCCTCAGTTTTATTGTATGCAGAACAAGAAGCATGATTGGAAGGTAATTTCAGTGCAAAGTCTGTCCCCTCTTTCAGGGCAGCCTTACATTTCTTCTCCTATGCTAACTTATTATTACATTTAGCTATTGCATAAAATTTGTTCTTTTCAAGCCACTTTAGAGGTTTAGAACCAGTGATCTCATTTATTTCTGGATCATATATATTTGGATTTGCATCATTACTTAGAACTTAGGGAAACCTTGCATAGATT
Source organism: Dryoscopus gambensis (assembly GCA_013389985.1). NCBI lineage: Eukaryota > Metazoa > Chordata > Aves > Passeriformes > Malaconotidae > Dryoscopus > Dryoscopus gambensis. The sequence goes on from WEIT01006782.1 coordinate 29,131, forward strand.
AATCTTCAAATAACAGGCATAATTTTGTTGTTGGTGGTGGTGTTTAGATTTTTTCAGGGGTTTTGGTTCTTTTTTTAATGTGCAAATTCTTGTCCTTGCTATTTATTTACTTATAGGAGCAGTTACAGCATCTGAACAACACTAGGCCAAAATCTTTGTAGGAAAAATCCTGAAGATGTTTTCTGTATAGTTTGTGGCCTACGGCTCTAATCCTACAGGACTGTGTGAAATTTCTTCTCTTTGAGCCATTTTGAAGAGACAGTAAAACTAAAAGACTGTAAAGTTAAGTTCATGCCCTTTCCTTATGAAGATTTTTTTTTCTTTTTTTTATTCTGCTGATCATAGAGACTGTATGTCATCTATGTAAAAACTGGTATTAGTGTCATAGCCTATACTCAGCTTGGTTTCAGTTAAATTAAGCATTTCTGTTAGCCATTCTGACCAAAAAGGGAACTGTGTCAGATGAACAGGGTCTCTCAAAAGAGTGGCATTAGGGGCATGTCTAAAAATGATCAACCTTAAGAAACTGTCTAATCGTTTCTAGAAGACTGTCCCTGTTGCTCACGCTTCTCTCCAGAGAATTTGTACACAGCTCTTGCATAGTTTACGCTTGACTTTTTGTTCCTGGTTGTCCCAGAGCTGCTCAGTTGTTGTTGTTCTGATACAGAAGTTCTTTGATGTGCTTGGAATTAATCCATCAGTGGTGACATGAGAATATATTCTCCTGAGCTAGTGATGTGAACATCATGTACATGCAGACACTTACAAAAATGACAGCAGATTATTAACTGAGATCCTATCTTACCATCTGCCCTTCCCATTCCTTGTGGAGTAAGCTCTGAAGGAAGAGGAAGTGGTAGACTTAGGGATTTTCTAGAATTAGTTGCACAGAGACACTGTGCATATCACTGCTTGGAGGAAAGTGACAAGGGGGTGGCAGGGGAAGTTTCATGGTTTTCATGGAATAGACAGCATAAACTTAATTTGTCATGGACTTTCCAAGTTAAGGGCAAAGGCAAGCAGGTTGTGTGTGCCAGATGAGCAGTGTTAGGTGGGCATGCCATGGGTAAAGTTGAGAAAGTGACCAAAGCCACTGTTCTGACAGATGTGGAGTGCAACTGAGATAGGAGCAAAGCTAGGTTGGTTCACACAGACGATGGAGTGCTTACCAAAACTTAGAGTTACGAAGGTTAGGCTTGGGAGGCTGCTGGGGTACAGACTAAACAGAATGAGGCGTCCTGTGGCCATGATGTGATTGGACTGTGAAGCACAAAACTTTCAGCAGGGGAATCTGAATAAAAGGAATAAGGCCACTGGAAAGTTAAATTGGACACTTGCAGCAGTGCTGGCACTGGTTTGCTTTTTGCAAGAGCTCAGAAATTATGATTTATCCTTAGAAAACTAAAATGAGAGACAATGTACAATGAACCACTTTTCTGAACTGCTGAATTAAGTCTAATGTTTAAATAGCTTCACTTATGAACTTTAGTGTAATTTGGAAAATTTTATTTTGCTTACTTCTTTTCTATTCCTTAACCATTGAATTCTGAAGATTCTTGGCTTGTCTTAGATTAAGTCATCTGAAAACAGAGGCATCACTCATCCCTTCCTCTTCTTCACGCCCTCCTGCTTTCATCTTAATTAAGACACAGAGCAGATAGGCATTATTTCACACTATCTTCCACAGCAAACAACCACAGCCAGCCATGCTAGCATGAAGAGGGTATATTTGTTTTAGCAGCATTTTCATGCTTATGTATTTCTGTCATTCACTTAAAAAAGATTGGGGCATCTCAGATTATGAGAAGCTACTTAACCCAAAAGACTACATGCAGCCCCTGGGTTTGCAAAGTCTCTAAACCACAGATTTCCAAAATCCAGAAGGATAACAAGTAGGGTGTATGTTGCTGTATGTTTGCCTTGTTCTTACATTCTTTCTCAAATAACTGCCACTGGCTATGAGATGCAGTGCTCTGATATCCTATGCTATCAGATAGAAGATAGCAGCTGGATGTCATACAGCTTTTTTTCTCATCTGTGTACAGCTAATCCAAACACACCTGACCACGGAAACATGTTAAGTAACATAACACGCTTTTTTCAGAACAGTGCACTGAGGAACTCCTCAAAATCTTCCCAACTCCTGTGTATCACGGAGAAAAAGGATATAGCAGATGCGGGTAATTTTGGTCTTAGCAGTTAGCCCCCTTCTCCTCCCAAGCAACAAAATGCTTCTCTCTAAGGCAAGATCATTCAGCAAGGCTTGCAGGTGCCATTTAGCTGCCCACGCACAGGAGGGAAAGAAGCCAGTGTTCCTTGGAGTGGTGATCCATGTGAGAAAGGGCATACCTAATGTAGCAGGATGGTCCTGCAGCTTGGAAGTACCACCATGCAATGGAAGGTGCCCTTTCTAGTTTTTCATGGAGAAACCTGTTTTGGCTGAAGCCCTCCCTGGGACATATAAATGTAGGCTGATCAGCTATTGGTAATAGGTCACTGTTACATATATACACAATTCATGAGGAAAAATGGTGAGGATTTGCCACCACATCCTACAGGTGTGGAAACACCGATGCATGGAACTGAAATGGCTAACATGAGAGCACAGAACATATGAATGATGGAGCTCAGCTTCTCCTCTAGAGCAGCTGGCAAACCCCAAGTAAGTAGAGAACTTTCAGTATGCAGAGAGCCGGAAACACCTATTGCTATTTGACCCATAATCAGTTTACTATTTTCTGCTTCTCAGTCAGACTGTTTATTTGTTTCAGCTGCTTTTCGGGATGACGAATTGTCTAAGAATGTGCTGGTGTTTAGCAGGAAGGGGGGTTGTCTTATAGCATGCCCAGCTACCTGAGAAGTACTGAAAAGTGAACTGCATTGCTGAGCTTGAACCTTACCCACGGCCTGATGAGCAAAAATAATTCAAACGTTGAGTAGTGTCTGACCTTGCATCTGTAGGTGTTACCTGTTGTATGACTGCATTGGAAGGGATCACCATGAGATTAAACAAAGTCTGGTAACAGGGCTGGCTCAAGGAATTATCCTATCTGTCCTGGTCCATAATTTTTAGAGTCTTCCTCACACTGATAAGTTTAACTCTTGTAGTACTTTTGTTACCTAAATGATGATGGCTCCTTGGGCAATGAGAAATACAAAGAAAAATTATTACTTGTGTACAGAGAGGTGAGTCAGGCTCTGTAAGTACAGTAAGATCTCTTTATATGTAAGTAGATAGTATGAATTGGAATACAGAAACTAATTCTCCCAACAAAACTCTCTTGCTGAAGAACCAGGAAGAGAATGTATAAACAAAGGTTTAGGTACCACCACTTAGATTAATGACTTCTGACTTCTCTGCTTTTCAGTCATACTGTGCTAATGCCCTTTTTGCTTTGAGGCCAAGTAGGTTTAGGGGAAGGTGCTATGACTTTGAGGAGTGGAGGCCTGTGATCAGAATAGGAGATGTCACTTAGAGTCACCACAACATAAAAGCACTGCCGCATCTGCTGTGAAATCAAAATAGACTCCCAGTGGTTTCTGTTCTTGTCGCTTCTGATTACAGGAGCCTTGAAGTCTTTTTCCATTTTACAGGGAAAGGGTTCTCCAGTGCAGAAGGCTAAAATGGCTTCAGGGTATGCTGTATTAACTTTCTTCCATCATTCTCCCTGTAAACAGAGATGCCAAGTCAGCCTTAATCATGAGACATACCTGGTTTGTCTCCACCGCCTTCAGCCCCTCCAGAGCACCCACAGAGCATGTAGGAACAGCCCAATATTTTCTTTGCCTTTAGACTGTGCCTGGTGTCAGGTCAGAAACAGGAGGGATGACCCTTGGGGTAGGGTCCTCTGCCCAGACAACAGCATAGCACTGAATCCTCTCCTCCTGTTTGGGACATGCTGTCCAGGAGGGAGTCCTGCCCAAGACTCTCAGCATGGTATTCCCCTCAGCTGACCTGGAGTCAGTGGCATCCAGAAAGGGTGCAAGATCTGGGTAAAGTTAGCTGTGGAAACTTGGAGACTATTACTGTTACTTCTGGCTTTGTGACTTTGAAATACAGGCTGTACATAGGGCAGTGGAGTGGCCAGGAAATTATGGTGATCTCCCCATTTTTCAAAGAAAGTGCCTGTCCAACAGAATAGTGATTTTTCTCCAACATTTCCTCTAAATTAAAAAGAAAGGAGAAAGGAGGCTTTTTCCTACAAGTTTTCTTTCAAATACCAGAGGAAAACAGATAAATATAACTTAGTTCAAAGAGGAGGTGAAAGATAACATATTTCAAAAGTAGTTTCACTTGCCAGTTTGTGGTCATTACTGACAGGTCAGTGCCAGTGGGGGTACATCTGCCACTTTAAAGTGCTTTGCATCCATACAGATAAGGTCTTGTGTTGCACCAGGTGATATGTTGGCCACCTCTGTCATGTCCTAGTACAATAATAGTTGTTTTCAGAAATATTTGGAACCTTTAGCTTTTAGAACAATTGATAATTGCTGGTTCAGGCATTGAAGTCTTATTTCCATTACTTCTAGATGGTAAAATTTTCTTAGAAGATCAGCAGAGTCTGAGAGAAGAGATAAACAGGTTCACCTGAGTCTAAGCAGTCCACAGGTAAGTAAAATGTATGATTTTCAGTAACCAAAGGAGCCACATGAAGTGATATGGCCAGAATCAGCTCAGGCTACATTTGGTTCTTGAACATCAAGTAACTGTTTACAGGAGCACTGGTTTAAGGTAGTTTTAACGTGAGCTTATAATACATTGTTTGACTCCTAGTTGCTTAAATCTGTTCTACTTCGATATGTGCTTAAAGTAATGTGAAAATGCAGGTCTGATGGTCATTATGATGATTTGCAAAAACCATGAACTATTGAGAACAGAGTATATGGAAAATCTGCAGTTTTTCTCTTGATACTACTTCATCTTTTTCTGGTATAACTAAATTTTGTACTGTTTTCATCCTATTTGTACTCCAGCTCACTCCGGCAATAAGAAACCTTTAAAACAAATAAATACATAATAAATTAAAACCAACAATTTTTTAAATGCATAGGTGTGACTAGAATCATTAGATTATCTTGTTCTTTCGGCCCCATTTGTTCCATTAGCAGTGTATTTTAGTGTACACCAAATAATGTGTTCTACTGTGTTGTAGTCTACATGGGTGGGAAGAAACAAGAAACTCACAAGATCTATCTGGTGTTTTTTTATAAGCAGGAGCAGGTGTGCAGAAGCCCTTTTACAGCTAGGCAGATGTTGTGAACTTTGTCAAGCTTCCTTCATGTGTTCTGCCTGGGCTCAGGTTAATGTTCATGGCTGCTACCATTAAAGTACAAAGCATTTCTTCTCTGTCCAGTACATCAATCCATTAAATATGAATTAAAGAGAATGCTTCAAGATAAGAGTCATGGAAACACCAGGAATTTATTTCTGACTTAAGCTGAATACAAAAGTGAAGGCCCAATTTAAAAATGGAGTAAAGCAAAAGCTAGCTATTCACATTAAAATCAAACACACATCCCTCAAACCCTAACAAAAAAAACACCCCATGGATGTGCTGTGATTAAAAGAACATTTGTTACCCATTCTTTAGGTCTTAGTCTCGGGCATTAGAAAAGGTTGTAAGACTGTGTAAATTCACTGAGATCACCACAGATTTTTTAGATAAAGTTCTCAAATCCTTAATACTGAATTAGGATTAAAAACAAACAAACAAACAAAAATTAAAAAACCAAACAAACAAAAAACCCAAGAGACAACCTTTCCTTTCCTCTGTCTGTACTTCAAATATCTGCTAATTACAGGAAATAAAATCACCTGTTTTTCTCATAGGCAAGCTGGGGGTGGATTTTTCCAGATCGATCCTTGCTCTCTTGGCCACCAGCCAGGGTGGGGAGCCTGCTTACTGCTTCACAGCACCCCAAGCTTAGAGCTGTGTTAAGAAGTTTTACTGAATGTTTAATGACTGCAATGAATGTAATGTGTGTAGCCTCTCCCAGTCTGAAGAGGATTGCTGTTGAGAGAAATCTCTACGTGAGCTGAATGCTCCTTTGCACGCATAAGCATGATCTGCTCACCTTCTTTCAATCTATGTAAATGTGAAGTTGGATGTGTTATGTTATTCTATAAAATTGATTTCTGATTGTCACATATTGCCTCAGAATGACCAAGCCTCTGAAACAAATTATGCAAGTGTAAACTAATGCAATGCCACTGACAGAACTGCACTCATCTATACCTGCACTGCTATGGCCTTAAGTCATTTTTTTCCCCATGTTTTTTAATGATGATAAAGCTTCTAGCCTCCTCTCCAGACAGATATGCACAAAATTACTTTTAAAACATTAGATTATAAGGACTTGAGAAATCAGTTTAACAGTAGAGCAGTGTGAAATTTCCATTACAATGGAGAAAATGTAAACATTTTATAGCTCTTTTCATTACACAGATAGGTGTGGTTCTTATATTTCAGTTTCCCTGTGGGGGGAAGAAAAAGCTGCATAAGATTTTTAACTACAGAAATATGAACATGTGCAGTGAAATCAGTTGACAGATTTGAAATCCATTTTTTTCTTTTATCTTTAAAGAAAGCAATTAAATTAAAGACATGTACATTAATATAAAGCTAAAGTTACAATTATGATCATGAGAGTCTTTGAAATCAGTGGCAGAATTCCCATTCTGTAATGATGAAAGGCAACACTCAGGATAAAAAGTAGCAACAGGCGACTTGGCAAAAATCTCTGTTTTCCTCTTGGGACTCTAAGGGGAAGCAGCCTGAAAGTGTTATCACTCTACAGCAATGATGGATAAAAGGCACGCTTATGCTTGCAATAATATGATGACTGATTTTTCTTTTGGAAGTGTTGTCTTATAGAAAATTGTTCCTTGTTACTGCCCCTTCTTCTCCCCATTCCTTCCACCCTGGCTTTTGGATTGGGTTTGGGGTCTTCTTTTCTTTTTTTCCCCCCCTCCATGAAAAATGTTCTGTATTTAATTTTTTTTAGAACTGTTGTAGTTTTTGAGAAGTTGATTGTTCTTTAGGAGTTTGTAGCTTGTAAGATTCACAATCTTGTTCTCTTGGATGAATCAGGCACTTTTGTCATTGCACAGAGTGTTATCTCCTTATCCAAGACCTAGTCTCATTGGGAAGCTTGATCAGGGCTACAGAAAAGAGATGGGAGCAGTTTTCTGGCTTTCTAAAATACAAGGATTGAATCTGCTCCTAGAGGTAGCTCTTTGCACTGACTAGAGAGGGAGCCTGGACAGCTGGTTTAACTCAGACATCTTTTAAATGGCTAAAGCCAGGTGAGATGAGTCTCACTATTAACCTCTGTATCTGTCCCTGTATTCCAGAGGGAATCCATTTAGTTGAAAAGTAGACAGCTGTGGAGTGGGGAATGCAGTGGCTTGAGTCATGGGACATCTTCTGATCAGCAGATGTTTCCATACTGAGATTTCATGTAGGTCTCTTGGGAAGAACCTTCACTAAGATTGTGGCCAATTGTGGCCAGACTGATGATGCAGAGGGGAATGTGGATTAAAGTGACACAGCACTGAATTTATTGGCTTACTGCCCAGGGAAGAGCCTCAGTAGCAGCCCTTTTTTTGTGGTGTTTGGGTGAGTCAAACTAGACCAGTTTGATTTATTATTTGTTGCAAATTAACATCTACTCTGTGGTACCACCTTAAGGTCTGACCAGGTCAGGAACTCAGTGTGCTAATCGTAAACATAAGGCAAATGACTTTCCTTGGTTCAAAGTCTCATTAGACATTTTCAACAAATTCTTTCTTTGTGTTCCAGCTCTCCAGTGAGTGTTTACTGGCAGGGATGTTTAGGAAAGCTGTGAGTGTTTAGCACAGATGACGAATGCAGAACCACAGTATTCCCACCAGAAGCCAACCTCTAGGAGTTAATTCATCAGAGAAGAGAAACATAACATTCCAGATGACCTATATATATAGCTTGAACTACAAATACCAGCTAGTTACAGCAAATTGTTCACATGCTCTGTCTGAACAGGGCAGGGAGTACCCAGGTGTAAACCACAGCCTGTTTGTGGGCAGACCAGGGTAAGAGGTAAAACCTAATCTAAATTTTTCCCCCTTTTATCGATTGATAATTCATTCATCCTAGATCAAAAAGAGAGAATGGCTAGGCTTCAGTGCCCTTGGGTACTTGTTACTGGCTTTTTAGCATTAAAAGACACAAAGAAACTGGGCAATAAATGATAAAAGCCTTAAGACCACAACTTGCTTTCTGTTTCCCTGTCCAGAGAAGACAGTGAAACCTTTTGGGCATTGGACAGAACATAACCCAAGGATTCTGGTAATTGTGGCAGAGCAGTCCTTGAGAAAACCCTTGAGTTTTCTGAACTCCAGAGTCAGGAAAGTAAAAGTTACGGTGAAATTTTGGGCTTGCAGAACATGCTGTGTTTGCTATGCTGTCTAGGAGAGTGGGAGCAGTGATAGATACTGCTCTGCAGAGCCTAGTCCCTGAGCTTCCACCCACTTACTTGGGAATTCATGTTCTCAGAAAGAAGTGCAGCATCATATGTAGGATTCAGGAGAGTATGGTCTTTTAGGCAGTTATTATAGATTAGATGCCTTTTTATATAAAAATTTATGCACATATGCTCATTTATCTATTTCCTCTCTCCCTCTCAATCTTAGTATACCTTTTCTGTGGTGTCTAGGTTGCAGATCCAGTCTTTGGATTGAGTCTTCGTCAGAATTTACAGTTTGGACTTGTAGCCTAATGCCTCCAGTTTTCCACCAGTCTTTTTGTTTTCAGAAGAAGTCATGGTGTACCACAGGTAGAGCAACCACTTGTATGAGATGTGTTTAGTGGAATGCATCTGTGAAGTAGTCCAAGGAGGATAGAACATTCTATGATTGTATGAGCTGTTTTTGGTGGAGAGTACATCTGTGGAGTAGTCCAAGGATGATTAATACTCATTTACCACAGATGGAAGTTAATTCTTTTGTGTGTATCATAGCTGACCAAATGAAATAGCGTCAGTCTGTGTAAGTCCAGGAGATTGTGTTGTAGAGCTTGGAAAGCTATGGAAAATGTAGAAAAGTTCATGCCTTGAAGAAACCCATGGTATTTCTCCAGCTCTTTCAAGCAGTTACAAACACTTCTGTCCTAGATGAATCTAGGCGTAATCTATCCGTTTGCATAAAGATTTTAAGTTTTTGCAAAATCTTTAAAATCTCTGCTGCTGAAAATCAGAAGATGGATTTTCTACTAGGGTAGCCAGTGTTAATATTTGTCTTTCTGTGGATGGTGAGATATTGCACACGTAAACAGTTCACGTTCTTAGGATGAAGAGAAGTAGTTCCTCCAAGTGGTCTTGCAATGTATGCTGTGAAACACTGATGCAACGTGCCTCTGTAGAACATCAGAGGTGGTGAAGCAAGGGCATTTCAGGCAGTGAATCCGGGTATTTAAATGTCTATTCTTCATTTTCAGTTATGTGATTTTCTCTTTTTGCTCTCTTGCATGGTACTCAGATACAAAACAGGACCTTTGTATATGAAGAGTAAATCCATGTACACATTCACACGTGTGTGTATTATTCTTTCTCTTTTACAGAAAGCCAAACTAGAGCACAAGCTTATTCAAGCAATGATGGGCCAGTTTCTCTGAAAACCTTTGTAAATGTAAACCTTGAAATAAGTATTGGATACATTAGAGAAGTCTCTAATTAGACTTGGAAATTGGAGACATTGCTGTCTTTTTTTTTTTTTTCCCCAGGACTGAGCAATTGAGTTTGAACTGTTTGTTCAAGGGTTCGAAATCTGGGAATTCAGACTCTCATTCTGCTTTACTGTATGTGTTTACAGTTTTCCCTCTGGTTTGAGTTAATGAGAATGGTGTATCACCATCCACAGAACTGTACTTTGTAGGGATAAATCCCCAAGAAGGACCAGTTATTAGCTGTCATTTGAGTTAGTTTTCTATCTAGCCTATGTTTCTGCCTACCCAGCAGTTTCACACATTGAACCAGCAGTGGAAATAATACTGCCCTGCAACACTAAGTGGTTGTACTTTCTGGCACAATGCCACAATGCTCTGTTTCTGACAACTGTGAGCGTTGTAAAATCAAATGTTGTAATAAGCTGCCTAATGCCATGTCCAAGAAGGACTATACCACTATTTGATTTATTCAACATGACACAAAAAATGGAGGAGTTTTGCATTTAAAGATAATTTTTGCACACTCGTGAAAGAAGTGTGGAGATCTGCATCTGCTCACTGAGAAACCTTTGGGATCATCTGCATGCTTGTGACTCATCCTGCTTGATATTAGACACTGTTTGTTTAAATTGCACAACGTACTGATCCCACCGTGTACCAACTGTTTCCTCGTGTTATCCGTCTGGATCTGCTGTCATGCCTCCTCATGTATGCATATTGAACAGTGAAGCCAAGTGACACTAATTGCTAATTCCAACCTCTGGTTTGGCATGTCACTCCTATATTCTGGCTGTGCAAAAAAAAAAATGGTGTTAATTTCAGCCCATACCTTGTCAGCATGTTTAATGTTGTGGGTAAGCAGTTTGTGCTAGAACTTGATTTGGAGAAATTGCGTCTTGTTTCCTTGCAGACCAGACACTTGAGTATTCTGCTTACCTGCGAATTAAAGAAACTTTTCTCACAGGCAGTTATCATCAGTCCATTCTTAGATGTGTTCTCAGTACCAGGAGCCATAGGGGCTGGGAGGTACAGCTCAGTGCTGAGCCGGGGCCTGCTGTCAAACCGCATGGCAGGCAAGCGTCTAAAACTTAGACCAAGCCAAACCAAATTAAACCGCTGTGTCTAAAATGCCATTGAAGTTTCGGTGCCTGGAATCCATTGCCAAGCTGCGTGGTGAGGATTTAAGTGAGCAGGCCAAAAACTACCCCTAGGTGCACAAGGAACAGTAAGCCCACTGGAACTTGGATGCTTGTGTTCAGCACTGACAAACTCCAGGTCACGCTGGCTCCAGTTGCTAAGGACCTATGTCAATATTCAAGTAGGCCAGTGGGTGTTTTTCTTTCTCTCTACTTTGGAATAGAACCAAGACTTGTGGAAAGCATTTCCCCCCTCCTCTGAGTTTATGCTAGAAGTGTTACAATAATCCACATGCAATAAAGAAACACTATTGCATGAGAAACTACCCATGAAACAAAGTCTTTGAGGTATTGAAACCTGATGGTATTGGCATGGACAATCCAGAAAGTACCACTTCTTTTCTGTAGTGTCCACTAGAAGATAATTAGAATTTTAACCATTGAGGGCATTCCATTTTCTGTGCTTGCGAGAATACATTTAGCATATCTTTAACAGACATCATGCTCTCTGTGTTACTATTACTATGTGTAACAGGCAAGTGAGCTTTGTGTACCGTAATCCCTGACTTAATTCAAATTGTACTCAGATTTTTTTGAGTCACTTTGTGTTTTCTTTTTGTTGTATACTTCGTCAGATGAGCATACAAAGTAGGAGGTTAATCTTCACTGCATCAGGGAACAGACATTCTTCAGTCTGTTGCACATGTTTGGGATCTAAGTCCAGCTTGAACATAAAGTGAAGCCCTCCGAAAGCCATGCAGGTTTTGCCAAAATGATTTTAATTGAAGTCCTCTAGTTCTGCATTAAACTGTTCCAGATAGCAAACACAGCAATGTCTCCTTCAGATAACTCAGTCCAAGAGTGAAACTGTTTTCATGCCCAGAAAAAATTCTTGATGTCTGGTCATTAGCATAGTTCGAAGCTGGAGCTGTTCTATAGATACTTAGCATTTGGAGCAGTGCGTGGAACCAGTTGGGGATGAGAACGCAATGTACTTCCAAAAAAAAAAAATCTTTTTCCTAAGCAAATGATAAGCTAATTACTGGGAATTTCTTTCTCAAATCCCAAGTGGTTGTTGTTGGGTTTTTTTCTTTCTTATTAAAATTCCAGCCTCTTTAAAACTCAGTATCAAAATGTTCATTAAAATCAGAGAAATTTCTAACTCAAATGTCAGTTATTTGTGTTTGGATGAGCAGATTTTGGTTGACTAAAAGGCATCTGTAGACTGCTACAATTTGTTTTAAAGTTACTTGCTTGATAGAGCAAGCTGATTGGTATTATCCTTGCTAGGGCCATTCTTAATTTTCTTTGCTGTTATATAAATTCAATACTGCTAAAGCATTTATGTAATATGAATTGTATTCTGCAGTGGAACAGATATTTGTGCAATGTGTAACTGTAATGATGTCCAGCTTCTCTTTGGATTGACTATTTGAACGATAAAATAGAATCCCTCTTCACTGGCTTCACCTTGGTGAACCTGAGGTGGATTACAAGGCTGACGGTGAAGATGATGGCAACGTTGAGGTTTATTATTAATTGGGTGGAAAAAATCTGACCATTGGAAAATTGGATCCACATGACAGGACTCTGCGTTGTTATGATGGCCTTCTCAAGAGGCGTCCTGAAGCAGAAGGTCCTTTTGGGGATCTGCCTTGCAGGCTGTAGGGCTCTTGTTGTCTCTCTGTCCCAAATACACATCCAGTCCTTCCCTGCCCTTCCTCAGGGAGCATACAAAGTGCCCAGCAGTTAGGGCAGAGCGGGCTTCCTGAAGAGCCCCTTCGCATCTCCCAAGGGTGTGGAAACAGCCTGGCACAGGTATGGTGGGGCTAAAGCAACAGTGTAAATGCACTGGATAAGGGAACCTCTATCTAGCTGTTGAGTTGGCATTCATTCATCCAGGACTAAAGTATCCCACTTGAAACAATGGTTAAAGAGCAGCCTCCTTCCTCCCTGTGGGTCCTGTGTGACCAAGCCACCGCCAACGTGTGGTGCTGAATACAGATGCTTTATCTCGATATACCATTGCCTTTAGGCAAGTGACAGCTGCAGATGTATTTGGCTTATCTTCAAAAAGATTATCAGGGATTTTCCTCATGACAAAATCATTTAGATTGGAAAATACCTTTAAGATCATGGAGTCCAACCATTTACCCAGCACTGCCAAGTCCAACACTAAACCATGTCTCTAAGTGCCATATCCACACATCTTTTAAATACCCCCGGAGACTGTGATTCCACCACTTACCTGGGCAGCCTGTTCCAGTGCTTAATAACCCTTTTAGTGAGATTAACAGGGAAATTTATCCATGTGAGGAAAGTATGTTTTGGAATATTTCTCAGTTTGAAGTCTTTGGTCTCTGTTAGTGGTTTGCTGTGTGTTTGTCCCTTCACCACCTCGGTTTCCAATGAAGAGGTTAAACAAACATCTGCCAGAAGTGGTTTAGGCATTGCTGATCCTGCTTAGATGACCTTTTGGGGTCTAGGTCATCCCTGTGCTCTCTGATACTGTGACTTTCCAGGCTTACTCTTACGAGCTTCTAAAAATGTTTGAAGATTAATGGTTAGCAATGAAATTGCAACTTCCACAGAGCATTAAAGCAGCTGTGATACAATAGGATTGAAAATTGCCAGCAACTTAGTGTATATCGAATTTAGAGAAAGTAAATTGCTTCTGGTAAACTTTACTGCCGTGTAATTGTCTAACAACTTTTAAAGAATGTCTCCTGAGAATGTAGAGTTTTTTTTCCTTGTTCTGTGAGCTAAACTAAGACTTCTAGATAAATTGCACAATACTAGTTATATAAGACGGCAACCCCCTCTATTTTTCATGAATTTTATGTAAATCGTAGAAGTCTTGCAGAAGCTGTCATTGCCTGCAATAGGAGTCACAGAAATAAAGTACAGAAATGCCTGCTCATAGTCAGCTGCCCAGGTTAATGTAGTCAAGGGGACAATTCATTGAAAGGCAATAGGATCCCTTGCCATAGCTGAGACAGAACTCTGTTTGTAGGTAGTTGCCCAGAAGTTGGGGCCCTTTTTTCACCAGAGAGACTTGCTCTGCGTTACGTGACTTTGCTGTTCTTATCTGTGGTCCCCCCACCCCACTGTTGTTTAATTGGAGGTTTTCAGGTGAGGACATATTACCACATCCACGAAAAATGTTTTTCTGCCATGTGATTTGGTAGTCAGTCATTACCTTACTATCAGATAAGGTCTATCTGATTTGAGCATTTTATTCACTGTTGAATAAACATTTCTGATAATTGTTTTTTTTAATGGGAATAACTGAAAGAGTAAAACTCAGTTATTGCCCTTTGGAGGCATGCCAGTTTAAAAGGCACCATTTATTTCCTTGCAGTTCTCCAGCAGGATGCAGGCTGATTTTTTTGGTGAAATCTTAGGGCAATTCCTAGCTGTTGCAGAGACGCTTTTTTCTGCTCTTTGTAGCTGGTCGCTCTGGGCTTATCAAATGTGAGAAACAGGTGCTACTGTGACTACTATGAAGGGTCAGTGTGGGCAGAATTAGGTCAGATTTCTAATGCCTTTGAACCAAGACTCTAGTCAAATCAGAGGAAATAAAAGGAAGTGGAAAGCATGTAGCAATGCTCTGCACATCAGCTGGAAGTTCTGCTCTTCCACGGAGGCATGAGTTGCTGTATAACTCCAGGCTGGTTTCCAGGTCTCTTCCTCCTGATAAGCAACATCACACTCCTCAGTGAAAACTCATGCTTTTGTAGAAAGATAGTATTGACACGTCCAACAATAGCCAGGGAAAGCAGCACCAGCGGCCCTAAATCGTCTAAGAAACACCATCTGCACAGGTGAGTTTGCAGTTGGATGGAGATGAGACCCAGTTGTAGAAGCAGGCCGCCGTTTGCCTTGTCTGAGAAGCAGGGTCGTTAGTTATGCAGGCTGGAGTTTAACAAGCAGGAGTTGATGGGAAGAGAGATTTAAGCAGGATTTCCAAGCTGATACTGTGAATGGCCTTATCTTCTCTCCTCCTCCTCATATACATCACCACGAGGTGTCAAGGATGTAGTGATCTCTCTGCTCTCCAAAGAGTGAGGAGGAGGGAATGTGTGCAAACTGAGGCCACCAAAGCAAGGTGTTAGAAGCATGGTTAGGCATGAGGGAACACTGTTTCATTAAAAAAAAGGAAAGTGACAGTGTCAAATTTTGTTTCTGATGGGAAAAAATATATATGAAAAAAGGCTCTTTTTTTTCTGTTGAAGGAATCATTTGGAAATGTGTTACTTTTTCTTCCTTCCTTTCTAAGACATGTTTCATGGGATTTGTCCTTCTTTCATATTTTGTTTTGGTTTTTTGTGGTTTTTTAATAACTGTGGCAAAAGAATTTAAGGGGACAAAAATACAATTTTCTACTTTTCTTACATACAGCTATGTCTTTCCAACACCGTTTTTCAGCAAGGGAGGGGGAAAAAGAAGAGGGAATTTTTTCTGTAATAATTCCCCTCTTTCAGGTCTCTTCTTTCAGCCACGGTTTCTTCAGCATTTTAAATGTGGAAAAGCTTTCACAGAGGGAGAACCTTCTCTTTTTGGTAAGGTTTGACAGAAAGCCTTTAGTAATCTTTGGCTGGAATGACAAATATCATTATACAGCCTATGCTTTCTTTTTTCTTTATCCACTGCAATTCTATCTGTGAGTCAGCTATTCTTTCAGTACATTGCATTAACAGATGTTGCCAGCCTTTTTGTGTTCATGGCAGAACTGCTCTCTTAATCTGGTTTTCCTGGGACAATGAGCTAGTACAAGTATGGAAAGAAAGCAAATAGACAAATGTTTCAAATGAACAACTTCATCAATAATTATAAAAGCTACAGTGTTAACTGCACACTGCGTGCATTCTTTATTATTTACTGCAAGAACTACCCTCAAAGTTGCCTAGCTGTTTTAATTCAAACCCCTTCTGTTAGTTGGACACAATAATCCATAGCTTGCACCCCATCCAACATCTTCCAGTCTTGATCCCTGTACAAATTCTGTATTATACTTGGAGTCTAATGGTTCCTTCTTCCATTCTAACAGTCAAGCTGCAGTTCTTTTTTTCTTTCTGCATTTTTAGTGCTGGTATGATGCAATGAAGTGGTTATTTCTCTAGCACAGTTAGAAGGTATGTGGAAACACGTATAACAAATCCATTACACAGGAATGGAGACAGGAGTGAAGTGTTGACAAAGGGCAGGGCTTCACGACAGTGTTTGTGTTAGCTCATTCTGCTGCTGGTAAAATTTAGTTTGCCGTTTCCATAAATTGGGGCTGAATCTAGGTTAGTGATTGCAATCAGGTTGGCTGGCATTAATGCTGAAGTATTGTCTTTAGAGAGATAGGCTGGGCTGATTGTTCCATGGGATGGTTAAATTCAGGTTGGATAAACAAAGAGCCCTAAGGCAAGACAAGAGTGCTTGTGTTCTCTTCTTCCTTTTTCTTTTTTATGTTTTCCATAAACTGTTGCAGCACTTTTTTTATCATGTTGAATGTTCCCATTATGAAAAAATGCCTGATCTCTAAATGAAACTACGGAAAAAAGAAGCACTATTCCAAGGACATGTCTTCAAAAAAGTAGCAATGGCTTTGCAGATATTTATGCAAAGGTTCTTAGTGATATTTATCCTTAAAAATAATTGAAATATTGTAAAATATATTGAATACATTGAACATTCACACTAAAGGGTGTTGAACCCTCTTGCATTCTCACTGCACCTCCAGATTTTCTGTACCCTGGTTTTCTTGTCTGCTGAAGGGGTTAATGTTATTTGTTAGCTTCTACAAAGTGATTTTAGATTGCTGCAAGAACACTAAACACACCAAGAGCACTAATCCAGCTAAAAGTCCAAAACTTAAAATCTACAAAAATCACTCAATAAGATTTTAAGACTGTATATAAACAGGTGGCAAAATAAAAGGACTCCAGAAAAAAGCTTGTTTCTATTCCGTGAGAGATTGCCTGGGAAATCTTCTCCTTAATTGCTGCTCTTCAATGAAAAGATTTCCAATGTGTTTGTGTAACTCGGACAGGTAGGAATGATGGTGATCTTTCTCTTACAAATGGTTCTTTGAAAGGTGATAGATGTTCTACTGAGGAACAAACCAGATAGGAATCTGGAGTCACATAGCAGCTTTCCTTAGAGTGATGAAGTCTGCTTTTGTTAACATCTGGATGCTTGTGTAGTTCATCAGGTTGGTTCAAATGCATGTATCTGATCTCTAGCAGTGAAGAAGCATCTGCCCTATGATGACCAAAGAGTAACAGGGTCTCTAATCAGGCAAGAGAATGCTGCTGGGCAGATGTTTTCCTGTGTCCTCCAACATCTGCAAACTCCAGGGCTCTCAGAGGAAGTTTACACAGAAGTTGCATACACAGGTATTTTTTTTTTTCTTTTCCCCCACCATCTCCTTGGAGAAGCTTTGAAAGTATACCTGTGAAGCTAGTAATGCTGGCTTTCTGTAAGAACAGGTTTTTTTCCCTGCCCCAAAATTTCCTCCTTCTCTTCTGCAGTTTAGCCTGCTCAAAGCCAGCAGTTTGTGTAGTTGTGTCTCCCAAAGATACAACTAAGTGTAAAATATCTCCTTAATTAAACAGCCCCCTCCTACAAAAGGCAGGTATGCCAGGGGACAAAAGGGCCATTTCTTTGTTAGATTTCCCCCTCTCACCCCAAGCTGGAAGTTTCCTGTGTGAAATTAGCCTACATATACATGCTTATATGCATAGAAAAGCTTATTTTTTATATATGGAGGGAGGGAGGTAAAAATATGTGCATACTTGTCTATGTACATGTATATGTGTTTGCATGTATATATGGCTTTTTTAGCTAAAGTATGGGCAACCCCTGGTAGATGCAAACCAAACCCCATAACTTCCCAGCCAGCCTTACAGGAATGCAAAGTCTGTTACGTATTAAGTGGATGGAGTAAAAGAGGTCACAGTTTATTGTTTGCTCTTGGGTTGCTTGCTCAGTTTTGCCAGGGTGGAGGAGAGCAGTGAGAATTGAATGTGAAGTAACTGGTAGAAAAGGTCCCTGGTAGCACATGAACTAGGAGTGAGGACCTTGGGATAGGTCTGTGAGCAGGGGAAATGTTTTTTGGTTGGGTTTTTTTTTTATTTTTAGCAAAGGGGTGTAAGCTTCTGGAATATGCCCTTCCTCGCACCTATTCAGGATCTCAGTTCTGTGTACATCGGGCTACTTGGAAACATTTTGTTTCCCCATGTCACTGGCAGCGCATGTCAGCGAGAGTGTGGTGACACACGGACCACGAGCACATCAAGCTCTTGTGATTACAGCAAGAGCTGCTGCCTTTGTCTCCGCCCAAGCGCTGAGATCCAGGCATTCATCTGTGGGTGCCATGGCAAACATAAAGGGTGTGTTTAATGCCATGCTAGTTGCCTGGGAGAGCCAAAGGATTTTGCAGGGGGAGCAGGGCATGTGAAGAAACCCCATTCTGGTATGTGCCCTCCACTTTGTGCATCAGGAGGTTGTTTAGAAATCCTGAAGGAGGGGAAGGTGGGTTGCTTAAATCTGTATAGCATCTATAGTTTATCTGATGTTACTTGGACAGCAGGGTCAGATAGAAAGATGGGAAAGCAGCAGTGGTAAATCACTGAACTCTTTGCTATGCTGAAATGAACATGGAATGAGCTTGTAAACATCTGTGTAAGAGTTTTTCTTAATATGAGGGGCTTCAATGAGCAGTTATACCTGAAGAAGTTCATCAAACCCAGTAAAGCTGGACTGCCCTGGCTGAGAGCAGAGTTTAGCTTATTTGCTGCTCCTAAGATATATCAGCTGATTAGGAGTTATCAGAGGGGTGTGAGGGAGGTGATCATGTGAGCAGCTACATGCACCCCTTCCATCAGCACAGGACTCCTTTGCAAATATATTTTATTTAATTGCTGCAGGTTCAGAACAAGATGGGAATGGGGATGTGAGGGGGAGAAGCAGTGCTAGAAGCGGTGCTGTGTCCAGGGAGTTGTAGTAATCATATTTTCCAATTCAACAGCTCAGGATAGAAGATACAAGAGATTTTCGTTCCTGTGGTTGCACAGGCAGGCATAGCCTTTCCTTGTAGGAAGGAGTAAGTAGGTAGTCCTTATTTTTTTTATAGCCAGAGGGATTTGGAACTGCTGGAGATACAAGTCTGTCTTGGCAATTTAACCTCTGTAGAAAGCAAAAATCCAGCAGAAAATCCAAATTGCAAAGGTGGCTTTTCTGCCCTCTATCTTGCCACCCCCACG
Source organism: Dryoscopus gambensis (assembly GCA_013389985.1). NCBI lineage: Eukaryota > Metazoa > Chordata > Aves > Passeriformes > Malaconotidae > Dryoscopus > Dryoscopus gambensis. Next base: position 48,223 of record WEIT01006782.1, read on the forward strand.
AAATTGGGGGAAGCTGGGCTATCTCCTGCCTCTCCAAAAGGCAGCGTGCTCTGTACACAGAGCACCTGCAAACCCAAGAGCTTCTCTGCATGTGAGCTCAGGGAGTCACCTGTAGTCACAAGGTGATGAGGGAAAAATACCCCATCACCTTTGAGCTCTGTCATTGGTGTTTCTCACTCCTCCAGTTTGATCTGACCTCCTTACTGGAGTGGGTGCTGCTGCTAGCCAGAAGAGTTGCCTTCCCCCTGCCCACTTTCACTGCAGAATGTGTCCAATGAGATCCATTTTATCCCTTGAGTGAACAGGTCGCAGAGCATCTCTTTTGTGGCAAGAATATGGCAAAACCTCTCTGATTTGTCAGCGTTTGTTGGGAGCATTGGCAAGGCTGGCACTTGTTAAGCAATAGCTGGTATGTGAGACTTCTCCATAGCAGTGTACTTCAAAACACAAGTGTTTTTCTTTTAACATAACATCTGTGCTGGTGAAGAGGAAGATTAACCTAAATAATTCAGTCTGACTAGCACATAGCATCCCTTCTAGAGTTTTACCAGTCAAAAACTCTGTAACTCAGTTATCCCTGCTTTCACGACAAATTTAATGACATTGATTTCAAGTTATTCCTCATTTTCTGTGTAAATGAAAGAAGAATCAGAAGAACTTCCAGTAATATCTTACTAACTGAGTAGAGGGTAATAAAATACAGTGGATAAATGCCCTCCAAAGAACAAGAAATTGCTTATTGGATTGCCTACTGGTCTGGAAGGATCAACAACCTAGCAGCTGCAAGTGTCTGAAAGTTGTATCCAGGTACTTTTAAGATACAAACAAGAGAATATTTCAGTTTGGATTGGTGGACTGAACCCTGGAGCAAACTGGCAATACACTGGTTCTTGATTCCCTCAAATCTATATCAGAAGTCCTTCTAGAAAACATGAGTTAGTTAAAAGTAAACTTTTCATTTCATAGTAGTATGAAATACAATGATTGAAAGTAGTAACCTGGAAGGTTTTTAGACATGAGGGCTATGCGTCTCTGAATTAAATCTCTTAAGCCTTGGGCAGGCTGAAGCTAAACAAAATAAAAGGAAAATCATATTCAGCTTGAGAAGCAAAAAAATGAATTGTGTTATTCACATATCCACAGATTCCCACACAATCTGTGCAGTTTCTGTTTCTTGTCTGGATCCAAGGCTATGGTGAGTAAAAATTTCTCACTGTAATGTCTTGTACCATCCAGTAAATTTCCAGTTCTCATTCAGGCTATTTGAAACCAGAGGTGTAGCACTGGATAAACAGCATATATCAAAGAGTATTGCATTCTTTGCAATGACAGATACGTTCTAGTTTAATATCAGACCAAATAGTGGTTAGTGGCAAGGTCAACTCTCCCAGCTCCTTACAAAAACCAGGGTTGATAACAGACCTCCACACCGGAATTTTAAGCTGATCCTGGTTATCCAAACAAGGACATGGATGGGAGAGCGTGTGAGAGGCCCTGGAGACCATTCGCCATCTCTGCTGAGGGCTCCTTCCCCCCAGTTGTATTGAGGAAAGCTGAGGGCACACTTGTGCTTGCAAGTAGTCCCTCTTGTTACCACAGCATCACTGTGGTGTTTGTTGCACACAGGGGGCTCCTGGGGTGGCAGGACTCATGCGTACAGTAGGCTTTGATCCAGCCAGCACCCCTCTCAAATCACTGTGTCACTCACCTATGAGCCTTTACCTTTCCCATGATACAATGTGTAGACAACTGCAAGGACCTGCCAAATTCAATTTATTAGGAAGGAAAATTTTAAGCAGTGTACAGGAAAGCACCACTGCCCCACATCAGAGAAATGTAAACAGAGAATAAGCTTCAAGGTTTTTTTGTATGGGAAGCCTGGAGATATGAAACATCACTCAGTGACAACTACGAGTTGTTCATATGTAAGTGGGTTATTATAAGGCTGAAATGAGACTCCTGAGGCATCAAAATAACACCAAAAGCGATCTTGGAAAAGGTGGGAGTGGTGTTGTACACTCTCATCACTTTCACAAAAAACACATCTTCAAGGAAGAGACTATATTAAAAATTGCTGAGCCTTTGGAGGGAAGCAAGCGCCTCAGGAGAAATTTTACAAATGGAGCTCACTTGACAAGACAAAGTTGACTCTCCCACTTGACCCAAACAGGATATCGCTATCTCAAATCATGTTACAGCAGCATGCTTTTCATAACCAACAATATTTGCAGCTTACTTTTACACTTACAGATGTCCCAGTTGCTGCCTGTATGCTCATCACCATAGTTCTGCTTTAATTACTTGTGGTGTGGACTTTAATGGGATCTCACCTGTTTGTCCCTGTAGAAAATTTCGCCTGTGGCTTTCACTCAGGACACTTGAAAGATCCTTTGAATCTTCCTTAGGGAGCTTGGAGTTTAATTGCTGTGCTTTGAGTGGATTTACTGGAGGGTGGAGAAGTCCAGGTTTTAAAGGTGAAGGCATCCTCCACCTGCTTAAATTAAAATACACAAGATGTGGTAACTCAGGAGCAATTAATTTCAATAATAATATTAGCTAGTTATTTCAGAATCAAATCTGGGGGGATGGTGTGCATGTCAGATTGTGCAGCCATTCTTCATCAGATGTGATGTGACGCAGATGCTGGACAGATTTTGCTGTAGCTTGGCTGACTTGCATGAACTGAAAATTTGGTCTGTGGCATCTCCTGTGGTTTCTCCTTTGAAACCTCAGTTATACCTTTGCTCAGCTGTGCTGGTTGCTTGTGCCTTTTCCTCTCATGTGCTTGCCACAGTCTTGCCTCTCCCATATCTGAACAAGACAGAGTACTCTCATTGTAAGATTATGTTTGTGTACTTTACCAGCTCCAGATTTTGATTTGCAACAGTGGGACACCCATAATGGCAAAGAGAGATATTTCATCTGTGAAGGTGAGATGTGTTTGAATGAACGACTCAGCTTACAGTTCAGATTTGTTTAAGTGGAATCTTTTTCTCCCTGCCTCTTGTCCTACCACTATCACTCCTGCAAGCAGGAGAGATTTTGCCTTCAGTAGCGGTGGTGAAGAGTCTGACTCCCTTGCTCTCAGTAGGGAAAGGAGGGGTTTGCTTATCACTTCACCTCATCTACAAAGTCTGGCCCGCTAATGCTGTTGCTTATGAACTCAAGTGTGAGAATATATTTCACAGCTCATATAAGAGTTTGCTGCTTCGACTCTTGAGTTCTTGTGGCTGCTGGTGATGCAATCATCTTGGGAAGGTGCAGCTCCAGGCAGAGCAACTTTTCTTTGAACTCCTCCTGCTACAGCTATTAAAAATAGGTCAGGGTAGAGAAAAGTAGGTCTAGCTTTCAGAAATATATTAAGCTAATTTATCTTGCATTTTAGACTGATACATGTTCAAGGCAGCAGTGATAGAACCAGTCTCGTGAACAGTAACAATCTTACTCAAAACCAGTTGGATGTGCAAAATACACTTTCATACAGTCGGTGGGAAGGGTTAAGAGTCTGATGTTTAATATAGCTAGTTCCATTTTTTCATGTTCCACCTCCCCAACCTCTCAGAAAAGAAAACAACCCCAAAAAACCCCGCAGAAACCAAAATCCCAATGTTCTGACGGCCAGCTTCTGCCTTTCTTTAATGAATTACTTTGTGCAGTGATAAATTAAAAAAGAAATCACAGAATACCCAATCAAGATGAGCCGATAAGCAGAGATTTAAGAGCTATAAAGGAGAATTATTGTAAGCTAAACCAAAGCATGAAAATGGTAAATACTGGATGGCAGAGAAATCAACTGTTTGGAGCTACTGTCTGAATGATATTTAGGATACTGATTAGCCAAAATGATGCATGGATGATTTCTGTGAGACTTGCACACAAGAAGAATTGAGTTCTTTATGTTGTGTTGTACTTTTCCCTTGTGCCAGATGAGTGTTAAATAAATGAACTCAGCTCAATTGATTTCATATGTGTTTGTGAAAGTTGCATCTCACTGTTTTACACTGTCACAATCCAAAAGCCCAATTTTTTGAAAAAGCATCTCAGAAATGGGATCTAGATACTTTTGTTATGAGGCTTGTAAAAAACATGTGAGTTCCCATCTCAGAGGAAGATGCTTCAGGGTGGTGGAAGACATTCTTGCTGGCTTCCATCTTGTTGTTTGCTCATGCTAGTTAGAGCAAAAAAAACCAACAAAATTTCTGTCGTCTTAAATGGATTCAAAAACTCTCCCTTGTGGCCTTGTGTGTGCTTTTCCTGTGATGGGATCTAGGACACAGGCACAGAGGGAAGAAGGAAGCCAGGAACTGAGTCCATGATAAAGAGCTTCATACTCTGCTCCCGAGGAGGTCATGTAGTTTGGGATGGCTTTAGCTGTGTTATTTTGTGGCAGCTAGGGTAGCACTATCCACAGTCATGGATGAAAAGGAGGAGTCTGCGAGGCTCTGATGAAAAGCCAGGTGACCCTTCTTTCTTCTAGAGGAATAGAAAATAAATCCCCTGCAGAGTTCATAAAAAGTAAATACAGGTTTTCAGGGAATGGGAATGGCTCTTTGTTTATCCTGGTGCTGATACAAAGTTATTCTGTCATGCTTGGTGGGTTTACCTCAGAGTGATGTGAGCAGCAGCAACAGCCCAGTTTGGGGCGTGTCAATTTATCACTGATGCTTTCATAAATCACTTTCAGACTTGGTGTTACATCTGGATGCACTCAGGTAACTTACAAAACATCCCTCTACTTGACCATGCATGCTTTGAGCTGGTAATAAAAATACATATTTAGTAATTTCTAGTTTATCACAGTATTTTCCTTTCTAAATTTACAGCAGTTGGTGTAAAAAACCAAACAAACAAATGAGAAACTAGTCCCAGCACCCCTTCACCCTGTACAGCTACAGAACTTGTGTGGTTTTGGTGAGGATGTGTTTTGCTAGAAGCATAATCCAAAGGTACTTTCCAGAAATGTCGGCAACTGTTTGACGCATTGCTTTAATTTGTTGTGGCCATTATGGTTGCTGTGATTTTCTCGAAGCTCCCAAGGGATGACCCTGACCTGTGTTTCAGCATGGCCAGTTCAGGCATCTTTCTGGTAGGTCTGGCAGAATTAAACTTGCTGGCCCAAGGTAAAAGAGCTAATGCCTGTCTGCTCCTGCCACCAAGCTGGGGAAGTGCCCTGAAGAAAATCCAGGCTGGCTGCCGTTCCTTCTTTTGTATGATGAGAATCTGGGGAAAGTAACAGCTGTTTTGGGGAGGCTGCTCTTTCCTCCATCACCCCTGCATGGTGGTAATTCTACACCCCCACTTCCTGCCCACAGCAGCAACCTTGGCTTTCCCAGGCTCTAGCATAGGCAGGAGCAGAGTCTGCTGCCCTAAGCATCTTCCTTTATTACCTGGGCTGAGACAACATGCTCGCTAATCCTCACCGCACCACAGATGTCTTGAAATGGCTTAGGTTGTTTTGCTTCATGTGATTGTAACAAAGTCAGAATTACCCAGAAGCTTTGGTAATCCCAGGTCTTCTCTCTCACCTCGCAAGGGGAGCAAAGGGGATGCTCCTGTAGTGACTGTGCTGTGGAAGGAGATAAAAGCAGGGATTTTTATTCTTTTTTCAAACTCCTGGATTGAAATATCGTTGCACCTTGAATGTCTCAGGGAGAGGGGAAAAAACTGAGAGACAGGTTTCCTGCCAGTAATTATTTTACATAGTCCACGCAGAGGAAAACTGGAAGGAGGGGAAGGCAGTGCAGAGAATGATCTCACTGAGGCAAAAACAAAATGCAGAAGCTAGAGCTTTGCTTGGAGCCAGCTGGCCCCTTAGCTGGCCTGCTGTAGGGTTGTCTCCAGAGGAAAAGCAGTCTGTTGCTCTTCTCCCCATTTATTTGAGAAAAAGCAAGTGGCTGAATGTTGGATGGTGTGGCAGGGGCCTCGTTTCCACTTTACAGATTAAGGAGTCCTGCCTGAGTGAGTCCAAGAACAGAAGTATAACTTCTTCATCTCATGTTGGCTGCAAAGGTTTGATTCTCTGGGGGGCTGTCTTCCAGGAACTTTTCAGCAAACAATAAAATAATGAAACAGAGCTAAAGTTATTGGTTCTAAACTGAGCAGATCTCCCCTGGAATGAGTGGGTTGTTTACTGCTTTGCAGCCTGTACAGTTTGATCCAGCATTTGCTTTTGGACTCAGTTTGAAGAAAAAACGGAAAGAAAAGGAAAACAAACATGACTTGTAGAATCAATTTTGAGCTGAATTCTGCTCCCTAGTGTTTTTTTGCTTCTAGTGGATTGCAAATAAACAAGGAAATTTTCCTCACGCAAGAAGTTCTCACCCAGCATAGCATCTACCTACCCAACTCCTCTCTTCTGTCTCTGCAGCACCTCTTGTGTAGGATAGGAAAGAAGAAGGTGAAACTGATACATGGTGTGTTGGATACCAACAGAGTTTGACTGCCAGGCAGGTCTTTCAGAGACAATTCCACTTATCATCAGCTCTGAGATGGACAGATGATCTTGGGACAGATGGAGATCACAATTTCCTAATTTGGAAGTGATATTGGATCTTTATAGCCCTTAGATATTACAATTCCTTGACTATGAGAAAGAAATGGCAGGTAAATAGAACTGAATCAGGGAAGACAAAATTTACGTGATCAAGCTAACACTAAGTTTGCACAGAAAAGCTCTTCTTTGCGCCGAAAATACAGATGAATGTGGGTCTGCCTGAAGCAGCTTGGTTTTGCCCTCATGACCATGAGAGTTAAAGTTCCCCATTAACCCAAGCAATCTAGAAAGTAGGAAGCAGATAATGGAACATTTCTGTCACCACTAAGGAGGGCTCCCATTAAATTGCTTGTAGGTCTTTGAAAAGGTCAGTCAAAGCTTAAGCAACCCCCTGTTGTTTGACAACATCAGAGCTCAAACGCTGTGATTCTGGAGAACTCTGCTCTTTGAAAGAGGGGGATGTTTAATTACCTTTTGAAAGCTGGCAGCAAGACAGGATGCAAGGATGTTTTCTTTCCTTTGTGTCAGTTGAACAACTTGCTATTTTGGGACATGAGAGCAACTAACCTACTGCACTAGAGGAGACTGTCCCTTCCTCTGGCCTGCTGTTGGGAGAAAAGCAAAGGCAAGAGGATATTAGTGAAGGTGAGCCTGCTGCAGGAAGGAAGCCTTGACACAAGAATGTTTGTGGGAAAGGAGGCAGAAGATCCTGATGCATTTCTTAACATTGTATCAATGTGTCAATTCTGTTTGCCTTTAAATACATACTTATTTATTGGCCTTGTTTTGCAAGAAGACCTTGGTGCAGTTGCAGGAAATCAACTGCTGTCACTTTAATAAAATTTGCTTTCATCATCAAAGGAACTGGCAAACTGTTCGCAGGAGTTTTAATATTTAAAATTGCATTGCATCTGCTCCCTCCCAGGGGCAGTCTTTTATAGTGCTGGTTTTATGCTCTTCAACTATATATTTTTTTTTCCCAATGGTTTGGATTTGTGGCATCTAAACAAGCTAAACAGAAACTGTGCCCCAGGGAGAAACATCGTCTTAAATAACTGAAAATAAACTTGGGTGGCATGCCTGGTGTAGTATACAAATTCAGCTGTGCACATGGTGGGAACAGAGCATTAGACATGGTACCTGCCACTGTAAAGAGAACACAAACGTATGTGTAACATTTGCTTGTGGTAAATATAGAAGAGATGTATAAGAGGAAAAGGGCATTTGGTTTGGGTATCTCCAGCTAAACCTGTCCAAGAGGCCGAGTATCCCTCATTCTAATTTCACGTACAGTACATGAAGCAAAAACAAGCACTTACTGCTCCAATTCTTCCTTCCATCAGCATTCACGGGGATTTGATGTCGCCTTGGTGGAAAGGCCTGGTCCACCAGTGCTCCGGGGTTATGGCTAAATACAAATTCCGAAGCAGATTTGTCTCACCCAGGACATGCTGCCTGATCAGGAGGCACACCAGCTCAGTGAACTGGGAAGAGTTTGTGCCTACCAAGGGGCAGTAGAGCAAGTGCAGCCTTGTGCAGACTTGGTGGTCTTCGGAAATGAATGCCTGTCTAGGAACAAAAATTGATGCTGTAGATGTACAAGATCTTTATCCTTGGTGGGATATAAACAGAACCAGTGTGGAAGAGTCACATCTAGGTTTGACGTAGGCATAGGTTTATCTCTTTATAATGGGCAAAATATATGCTCTTCCTTTACTCTGTTCTTCAACTATGTACTGGTTTTGTCTGGGAAAGAGTTAAGTTTGTTCATAGTGGCTTGCATGATATTCTCGTGGGTTTGAGGAAAGGGGTTGAAAACACAGGGGTGTTTTAGTTGTTTGCTTGAGCTACACTTGCACAGCATCAAGGCGTTTTCTACTTTGCCTTCTGCCCCAACAATGAGGAAGCTGGGAGAAGACGCAGCCGGGACTGGTGACCGCACCTGGCCAAAGGGGTATCCTAGTACCACACAGCACCATGCCCCAAAACAAGGTCTTGCAGGAAAGAAAGAAGCGGGGAGACATTTTGAGATATGGCATTCACTTTTCTAAGTAATTGTTATGTGTGACGGAGCCCTGCTCACCTGGAGATGGCTGATGGGAAGTAGTGAATTAATTTCTTATTCTACTTTGCTTGTGGACACAGTTTTTGCTTTACCCAGTAAACTGTTTTTATCTCAACCCATGAGGTTTTGCCCTTTTACCCTTCCGATGCTCTTCCCCATTCCCCAGTGGCTGTGTGGGGCTGAGCTACCTACTGGGTTTAAACCACAAGGAGCTGGTAGACCACAATGGTCACTGGCCTTTGCTAACCTTCTGGAGATCTATTTACACAGGTAGCCCAGAGCTCATGTGCCTTCAGTAGCCATTGTCTCTGGTGCTAATGGTTAGCTTTGCTGTGGCCAGGCAAAGCAAATGATTAAGGATTTAAGCAATATTAAGGAAGGTCAGCCATGCATCAGCTGTTCGTCATCCTTCACTGTGCTGTACACATGCAATGACCAGTCTCAGAAGCCCCGGGCGTGATAGGTCTTGGCAGGCTGGACATAGCCACGCCTGAGCTTGCTCAGCTGGACTCCAAGGGCAGCCTGGAAACCCCTGCCCAAACAGTTGCTCATTAGGCTTGGAGGTGCTGAGTGTTCTTACTGAAAACTGTTGTGCTGACGGTCATGTTGGCTGGTATGAAGGACTGGGTGGTTGGGCACTGTACATCCCTGAACTGGAAATGTGGCATTTGCGATACCTGGGTGATTAGTTTTAATGCCACATATTAGGCAGAGGAATATTGGCTAAGACAGGTAAACAGTGCCAATTACATGCTGAAAGAATGCTGCAATCCTAACAGGCGGAAGCAGGCATGTGTTATATCTCAAATCTGTTGTTGCTGCTCAGTGCTAGTGCAGATTGATCCTTTCTGGTACTGTGCAGCTTTGGCTTCACTCACCTGTGACAATGCAGCTCTCTTCATGTCCTCTGCAAATGTCACTGACAACAAAAAGAAAAATCTCAGCATCTGACCGTATATATTGGAATCCATGTCAGGAGGAGGTGTAATTATGTAAGAGGAGTTGTCCTGTAGTATTTTAAACATTCTGTGTAACACCCATTCTATATAAATCCTCACCCATTTTCCTCATCAGCTCAAGCCTAGCTGAACAGGAAGGTTTGCACCTTGATTGCCTTGTGAACAAAGATACAACTCGTGCCCCATCCTTGCTGGAAATTCTTGCATTATAATTTTTTTCTGACAAAGTGAACATGTAAGAAAAGTATTTTTTGCTTTGCCATGCACACTAGCAATTTTGTGATGACCATGTTTGACAACTAATTGGCTTCTTACCAAGAGTGAAAACAATAGACACCTATTTTCAGCTGGGAAAGCCACACTCAGTATGTTCCCTGGCCAAGATAAAGCACTGAAGCAGTGTGACACAAAGTGCTCCAAGCTCCCTCCATGGCTTTTCTTTTTTAACAGATCTACTGATGACCTTGCCTTTTTTTCTCCCATGTCTCCTCTCGTCTAGGGCATTGACTATTGACTGAAAGTATGTTTTCCTATGGCTAGGCTTTTCCTTTGCACTAGAACAAGTACTTAAGTGCATGTTTCTTCCTGAGGACAGACGTGTAGCTGTGCGTGTTACTAAAGGATGTGTGCTCACAGACTTGGTGAGAGGTTGGGAAGTCCTGACATGATGAAAAAATGTTGTTAGCTAGACTGAAAATGAAACCTTAGAAAAATGTTTGACATGGCTGTAGTTATTGTTTCCTTGGTGCATACTGTTGCTATGTTTAATATGTGGAAACTGGTGAGAATAAATCAGATTGCTAGACAGATTACTGATACTTGAAATGCTAACTGCTCTAAATGACAGAGGAATGGTAACGTGTCTTTACATATGCCAGGGCTAAAAGGGAACAGTCATTCAACCTTTGACCACTTGTAGAGATGTTTTCAAAGTATACTTCTCAGACATGACTAAAGTTGGAAAAGTTTTTCAAAATCTCTGTTTGTGGAATAAAAATGCATATGTTTATTCTAAGTTAGAATACTTTACAGTCTTCCATTTTACCTATTCTTTGTCAATGCAGCAGTTTCTACTAAACTCAGTCCAGGCAGCATGTTTAAGTACAGAAACAAAAAACAAAATTGAAGTGGTTCCTGCTCCAAAACATCTTTTGCAATACCTGTATCTTCTTGAATTTCAGTTTCTTTCCTCAGTAGAACAGTCCTGATAGGTCATTTTTTCCCCCTTTGCCCGCCCTGCTTGCTTTGTCTTTGCCAGTGGTAACAGCACACAAAGCAGATACTTCTAAATCTTCAAGCTCACAAGGCTCTAGGAGTTTCATAGCCATGAGTCTCTCAGTGCTATACCAGCATCTTTCTGAGGAAGGATGCAGAAGAGAAGGAGCTGTGTAAGGAGCCGGCTGGATCCCACTGCTCCTGGCTCCCTGGCAGGTGGGGAGAGCATGCAGTGTCCTTGCATTCAGCTGTTTAGGATTGTTTATCTTGTGCTCCTGATGTTTTGTTTAGTTAGTGATGGTGCATAAGATACAACTGGTTTTGACTTCCAGGTAGACAAAAGTCCATGAGGAAACCAGGAGTCCCAAACATTTGTTGCTGGCAGAATGCTAAATAAACAGTAGCAACACCTACCTGTGTGGGTGGCAATTAATCACATCAATCAACCAGATCAGCTAGCAAGGCTTTCTTTTTGCCTTTTCTTCCCTTTTGTTCCTTGTCTCCTCCCACATGCTTGTTTCCTGATTGTTGCTCCTGCTGGCAGTAGAGCTGGGTTACGTAAACCTTGTGTCACCTCTTCTCTGATGACCTGACCATCTAATGCTTTCAGCCCAGTTTAGCAGGGGACTCTGAACCTATCTTTGAGCGAGGATTTCTTCTCCTTCTGTACTTAGAGAACTGAGCCAAACCCACTGCCTGTGGGCCTGTAGACTTATGTGTGCTATATCCATTTGAAGAACCTTCCTGGAGATTTTTGAACTCATTGTTTAAGCTAAATTTGATGGAGGAATAGAATTTTCAAAGATAATGACTCCTATGACTTTTCTCAAATAAATGTGCAGAGGAAAAAGTAAGTTAGTCACAGGGAAAAGTACCATCACAAACTTTTTTTTAATTAGGCACCTGTAATAAACATGGAAGAAAGACTTTCTGAGACATGGGACCATGGGAAAAGCATCCTTCGAAGCCTGGATAAGCACCAGTGGTAACTGCTTGAGACACACAACTCTGCAGTTTTGTTTTCCAGGCTTTTTTTGCCTTTTTTTAAAAATAGAAATGTGATGACAATTTTCTATCAAATTTAAAAGCATTCTTTTTCTTAAAATTGGAGCAGTATTTTCCTAGTCTTCCAGTTTTTCTTTTCTTTTCTTTTCTTTTCTTTTCTTTTCCTTTCTTTTCTTTTCTTTTCTTTTCTTTTCTTTTCTTTTCTTTTCTTTTCTTTTCGGCAAAGACTTACCAATGTGAAGTGTTAGAGATTGCAAGAACTGGTGCTTGCAGAAAAATGCAGAATCCAGGCCAGTAAGTGCAGTGACTGTGGTGGCTGATGGATAAGAAAAGGTGACCCACTGGAGGAACTGGATATGTCTTTAAACACCAGACTCTAGTTTTCCCAGAAGGTGAAAATATCAAATAAAAAGAATCTTTATTTCTTGGTGGATTGTTATTATAAAATGCCTGAAAATTTTATGTGGAGGGAATAATTAGGTATAAAAAAAAAATCTCAAGATGAGGACAGTGCCCAGTTTTCCTTTCTACATATGTTGTTTCAGGTTCCTTCATTTTTTACCTCATAATGGGACCTAGGACTGTTTTTTGTCACAATATCTATGCTGTCATTTTTCCTGGAGCTGAATTCAGCCCATTACTAAAATCCAGAATTTGGCTTTGTATGATCTGGTGGGATCAAGCTTCATGTTCAGTAACCTTTTTTCTAGCCCTGAATCCATTTGCATGTTGTACACCTAATGGACGAGCAACCTAACAGGACAGGCATTTGGAGAAAAGAAAGTAAATAGTGTAGAAATGTCCTGAAGTTGTGCTCTCTTACACAAAGGAGTGGCTGTGCCATGCCAAATTAGTTTTCTTCTGTCCCTGAATCCTGTCTCCAAAGGTTCTAAATGTGGATGTCTGAGGAAATAGT
>WEIT01006782.1:60902-97037 GCA_013389985.1 Dryoscopus gambensis
AGTAGCAGTGATGCACTTCCAGCCTTCTGTGATTTGTGGTTGTGAGATTTCTGAACCAGAGATTAGGTCTTCATATAATTTATACAATGCCATGAAAAATTCCAGCTGTAAAGGAATATCTTATTTGCATATTAAAATATTAATTAATTATCCCTGCAATTCTCCTGTACTTGCCAGGGAAGAGCTGTTTTTGCTCCCTGGTGGTGGTAATCAATTACCACATAACAGGCTAAGAAATACCAGAACAAGAAAAAGAACATGCGGGAAATGTGCAGGTGGGAAATTTTGCCACTGTAGCTGGGCAGATAACAGTTTATTTCCATGCAGACTACAAGCTGAGAGCAGTATTAACTTGAATCTTTTGCATAAGCCTAGGCCTAGGCCAGTTTTGCAGTTGGCCTGATGTGTGGGTACTCAGAGAATGTATAATGCCACGGCATTATATGGTCTTTTGTGAAGCTGAAGGAAGTGAAGAGCTTCACTTGGTGGTTCAAGCTCATATTTAGGCTGGAAGGCTTGAGGTACATGTTCCTACCCAATGTACAGCCGAGGGAGGGTTTCAGGCTACCCTAATCTTCATGCGGTTGGTAACACACAGGTTGTCTTGAGGGGCAGCAGAAATTGTTTCTCAGTAGCTCACAGGTTATTTTTGAAACTTAATCCATTTAATTTCGTTAATGGCTTAGGCAGCAATTGACACTGTGGAACACTGTGGACTTGCAGCACAATACACACTAGTTTTTAGTATATTAAATAGCTCATTTTGATTCTGCCCTAAAATGGAATCCTTTTGCGTCTTCTGTGTTCATTACATAAGAAACAACAATAAACCATGACCTTAATCCTTGGCCCTACTGGAAAGCATATTGAATAAATCTTTCTCTTCATTGTGGTCCTTGGCAATAACAGGTTTAATGTAGTGAATTTAGAGTTTAAGTTTATTCCTGTATGAGTTATAACGAAGGCTGCACATTTCTCAAAGCCTTAAAACTTCACTACAAAAAAAGAATTTCCTAGATTAGAATAGCTGATCTAAAGCATAGGAACCTCTTTGTCTACTGTATAGATTTTATAGTAGATCAAGTTAATGCTACAGGGAGAAATAACACAGCCAGATGAAGAGTGGTGAAATAATAAAGACTAAAATATGAGATTCCAGGTTTTCATTTCTTCAGTGCTTTGTTAAAGTGCCAGTGGTTTTTTCAGTGAGTTTTAAAATTTCAGTAATTTATTAGTCCAGATTGAATCTCTAGCTCCACTTGAATGGCAGTGGCTTAAGAATTCAGCATATTTTAGACTCAATTTGCTAACCAGAGTTTAAGTTAAAAAACCCCAAACCAACCAACCAAAACCAAAAAAACCCACAGAAACGAAAAAATCTCCTAGAAGCCACTGTTGTAAGAATTATTTCAATCACACAAGGGTGCAGAAGCTGGTTTGAAGGAGTATTGCGTCCATGTTTGGTAAAAAACTTACTGTCCTGGAATTTGTTGTCAGCAAAATTTCTAAATACACTTACATGACAATGCTTTAGCAGCTTTTGTCCAACAACTCTGCAGTCTCCTCCCTACTTTGAAATGGAAGGCTACCAGAAACTGAGAGTGATGAAGTTGGCCAGGTCAGCCTGCCTACTACTGAGTCCTTGACTTGCAGTTTCTTTCAAATACTTTGGGCTGTCACCTCCCTTTGCTCTTCACATGTGTGTACTTTCTACGGTCATTTGTCAACTAAAAAATATCCAGAGTCTCATGTCTGGAACACAGCACGCTGGGCTACTGTACTGCTGAAGTAGCTTTTTGTATACTCTTTTTTTCCTCACCAGATTAGATGACATTGCTTCCACTAAAAGTTTGATTCACTTCAGTGATTGACAGGAAGGTGAACAAGAGATTTGAAAGCTTCAGAACATAAATCCCTTTACTAAATCAGGCATGTTCTGCTTTTTACAAAATTAGCTCCTCCAGTTCTATCAGGGATTAACATTTTTTTGCAACTCAGAAGATGGTGTACAAAAAAAGAAATTCTTTGTGGTGCTATTAACAGCTAGCAGTGCCAAAGTAGATTGTGCCATTATTTGCTTAGAAGAAAAACAACACTTGCAATCTGACCCTTAGTGAAGTATTTTTACTATGTTCAACTGTTGAAACATAAGATCAGAACATAACTACGTAAGTGGCAAAATGGCTGGCGTTTACATCTTCTACCAGTTAAGTACTGCTTGTGCATTCTTTAACAATTTGTTCTCCCTTAAATTCCAATAATTCAGTAAATTTTCATGTCAGAGTTTTGTCCACTGATATAGCAGCAGTATTTCTGTATGAATCTAAATGTGTTTTACTTATGTTGACAATGGAAGGCTAAGGGGGTGCAGCTTGGTCTGAATAACCAGTGAGAAATGTGCTGGTTTTTCACTCTCTCCTCTTTCTCACCTTGTCCTCCAGCACATCCAGCAGAAGTAACACTTTTTATAAGATCTCCACTTCTTGTCCAAGATGTAGGGCAGAAGTTTAATGTATATCTAGAGTCCCTTTAGGATAAATAATTTTTAAGTGATGAAGCTCTACACAGCTGAGGAGCAATGATCTTTACAGTCTATCCATCCCTTTCTTTGCAGACTTGCAGAGAATCCTGAAGACCACTCAGAGACCAAAGGGAATGTGCTGTTGCTGGAAAAATAGAGGAGGTTCACAGACAAGAGGCTTCATGGTGCTGTGATTCTGTATGAACACGAAGGTAAGCATCATCTTGGCACTGCCCTTGAGTTTTTGTGTTCCCTGCTTGATCCTTTTGTTTTCTAGAACAGAGAAGGAGGAATATGCCCTGAAAAAGTGGCATCCCAGTAAAGCGTATCTCCTTGAACTCCTTGTCTCCTTCCCACCAGTTATATCTTGTCTGCTTAAAATGCCCACACTTCTCTTTCTAGTGCATATTTATATTTAGAGGGTGAATTTCATTGTGCCTTATATTTAATAATTTTGTCTCTAAATGAATGCAAGATAATTTGTATAGGAACACACCTGTTTCTGTTGTTTTGCTCCTTTGTTTTTTTTTTTTACATAAACTAATCTGGGACTCATGTTCTTTGAAAAGGTTATTTTCAAAATGTCCTTCTCAAGATATTTCAGGCCTTAATTTGGAAAATACCCCAGTGGACTTGCCTTCAGAATTTTTATTGCTCCCTCTCCCATATGACAGTCACTCATGTGGACAAGTTTTCTGTGTTTTTCCACGTTCCCCTGATCTTCAAGAAAGATGGAACAAGTAGTGGAGAAACAAGGAGTTAGTTTGTAATGTTTGCAGATGAGGAGTAAATGAGGAATTTCTGGTACTTGATGTTTGCGAAGGTATTGTGAGAATTCATTAAGCAATTAATTCTGTGATAGAAATGTACTCTGGTTAGGTTTTGCTGTGGACCCAAACTTCAAGCCTTAGTTTTATTATCTGCAACTGTTCTGATCTAATTGCTGAGAAAATACAGGGAAGATTTCTAATTATACAAACCCAAGGAAATGTATCACTGAGATGAGAACATCAGGATTGCCGTTTAGTCTGAAATGCCACCCAAAGATGCTTTTCTAAAGACTTTCTGGTTCTCTCTTGGAAACCTTACAAGCTTTTGTTTCCCCTCGGGACTTCTAGAATTTCCCTGTTTAGACTGGAGGGTCTCTGAAGCGGAGGCTGTTTTGATAAACTGTGTGTACAGCACCTTACACAATGGACCTCTGATCACAGCCTGCATCTCCACGTTATGGCAATGCAAATAAATATATGAACAACTGTCCCTTGAACAGGAAGGAAAATAAAAATTGGACTCCCCAGAGAGTTGACGCATATATGGTAACCAGTCTCCTATCATAATAATGTTGTATTTGTTGAAATCCAAGATTTAGTAGATGCTCAGCTTTCTTAGCATGGCAGAAGTACTCTCCCATTTTGTCCTATATCCTTGTGCAGAAGTTTTTGCTTCTTTGCTTTTTATCCTGTTTTGCCTGACACTAGGGGAGACTTTGTTTTACTAACATTTGTAGCCGTCACTTTGATCTGCAACAGGAAAGCTCAAGATTGGCTTCTTTGCCCATAGGGAAACAGATGAGATCAGAATATGCCAGTTTTAAAAACCTCAATAGATTGGCTCTAGAATAAATAGTTCTTGTTCCTTAGTTAATTGCAAATTACATCTTTATTTTTAACAAAACCACTATGTTTTCTACACATGATAATTCATTTGTGAAGGCTGGAGGCTGATTTCTATTTATTCCTGACACACATGAGGTTCTTTGTTCCTTGTAAATAAAAGAAATATTATAGTTTCCAAAGTCTCCTGTACTTCAGGTTTTTGTGCGTGCTGGTTTTCTAATGTTCCTCTATCACAGTGTTTGTTAGCAAAACTGTCACTCGTGACAAGTACTTCCAAAAATGTGTGGTTATAGACCAGGGTAGTGTAATACCAGATTGGGTGTGGGTAAAGAAGGATTCCCTTCTTTTCAGCAAGCACTGTGCAACTGCACCAGTGATCGAGACTAAGCTGATTTCAGACCAGCTTCCCTCTTGCCTAACAAAGGAGGAAGTGGATGCAAGGGCATTCTGGAGAATCAATTAGAGGAACACCAGAGGAGCAGATAAAGGCCGTGCCAGTTCTCCCTGTGTCTCCTTCCACAGCACTTGCGGTGACTGAGCAGAGAAGTGCTGGCAACTGTGCTTTGCCCTCAGTGTTCAGCCTTTGGAACTGATGCTCCATCTCCCGCTCTGGGATTTTGCAGTCACAGGAAGGGCTCCAGTAAGGGTGTTTCTGTTGCTTACTGAGTCTTCTGATGGGTAAAAATAATCTGGATATCAGTCCGAATGTGCTAAACCACCAGGCTCTGTGGTGGTAGCTGCAAGCAACTGGATATTGCAGCACACCTTAAGAAAAAGATGTCTGTGTAGCCTGGTATAAAAACTGGATGTGCAAAACAGAGTGTGGTGGCTCAGCCATATCACCTATTCACCCTTGTGTGCTTGCTTGGACCTGCAAGGCGTTTCCCTGTTTCTACTTGTTTGCACTAGACATGGGGGCAAAAGTCTGTCCACATTCCTTCCCCTCTACTCTATGACTGTTCAAGGGGGCCTGGATTTTCACATGATAGATAGGAATGGCTGGAGAAGGTTCCTCCTCAGTGCCAGCTTTCCTCTTCCAGACATTTCCTCCTTGCCTCTCCATGAGAAATGAGCAGTTTGCAGGAGTACAGAATATTCTAGGGGCTATAAGGATTCAGCAGGTGCTGAGCAGAGCTTTACAGAATACTTATTTAAAGTTGGAAACAAATTTTCTTTGACCTTTTTCATGCCCTGTTTGTGCTTGTTTGCCACTGGTGTTCATGTTGGTGCAATTTGGGGCTGGGGGGTATAGGAGTGGTCATGGAATAATAATTAAATTGGAGTATTTGCAGCAAGGCTTTTCATTAGCACCAGAGAAGTGACTGACTGTAAGAGAGAACCTTAAGGCATCATGAAAGCAAAACAAAACAGTTATGTCCAGTCAGAACAACACCAGTTGTGAAGTTAGCTTTTAACAATCCTTACAAAGTGTTCAGTCATTATTAACAAAATGATGTAATAGTAATAATAATAATTTTGTTTGAATAAATATGAGAACTCTGGAATAGGTGGCTGCCAACAGTAATATCTTCTCTTTCGTATTGTTCTTTCATCCAATGTTATCTTATTGTGTATTAGCTGGTTACCGAGACAATCTATGATTATAAACAAAAGAGTTTCTTTATTCCATCATAGGAAAAGAGAGGAAGTTATCCATAATTCTCCTTACAGTTTATGGACTATATAATGTGAAGTGGTTGTAGCCCCCTAAGAAAGTACCTTTCAGTCTTCTTTCCCCCAAAGTTTGAGCCAAAAGTTTAGATTTTTGTAGAGCTGGGAAACTACAGAACATACCCACATGAGTTATTCAGAAGAAGAAATACGTCACTTTTCTTTGAAAGTACATTGTACTTGCTGGCAAAGTTTGTCTTGAACAAACATTGTGAAACTTTGGTTTGGGCAGCCATTCAAGAATACCCCAAAAGTCTGTTTACTGAGAAAGATTCCTGTATTTATGTAGCAGTTTCTAGACCAATACAGTCTCTCTCAAGAATGAGGGTATTTGTGAAGATAGCTTTAAAAAATCCATCTCAAGACTCTAACTGCTCTAATTCTAAAATCCAGAAAACAAATAAGCCAGCTGTTAAGGAGTATGCCTGGCAGGTACCAGCGAGTTAGATGGTAGCGTGACTTTCACATGAACTTCCTGTAGATAATTCAGCCTTACAGCAAATCCTATAATTCTCTCCTCTTATCCATCTCAAATATTGCAATTATTGCAAATATGACTTGGGCATTTCATGAGGCATTAATCATCTTTATCAGATATTTGGCTTCAGAAATTATTTTGTAATGCTGTTTACTTTGTTACTCAGAGATGAGTTATTACAGAAAAGTAGTGTTGGCCATGGGAAAAGGCTGAAAGGAGGTGAAAGGCTTTATCCTTTGCATTAAGAAGCAATTGTAGAATGATTATGTGGCTAGGTGTGCACTTTCAAAGGCAGCTATGCCTATTCCTTGCCATCAGACAGCGAATAACGGTTCCATGGTTTGTTGCTACATTTGGTTTACTGTCCAATTCTGCTTTCCACCAAAGTCAGCACACCTGCAAGGTATGGGAAAAGTAGCACCCATCAGCCAACAGGTGAACTGAAAAAAAAAGGAATACAATTTATAAGCTGGACTCTTGCATCCTGTGGTGTGTGCATATGCTGTTTATAGAAGATGCTGAATCTAAATCCTAGGCTTGACTGGAGGCAGATGCAGTACAAATCCCAATTGTTCGAATCCCAACCAGGATGTCTGTCCTGCTTGCAACTGCAAGGTTGCTTAATTGAATTTAATGAGGTTGTTCATGTGCAACACAGTTGGCAGGTAGTTGCCAGAAGCATCTGATGAGCTCTCCTGAAATTCTTCTCCATAGGGCTGGCCTTCTGTAACCAGCAGTGGGTCAGGCGATCGTACAGCTTCTGTGTAGGAGGGTGTCACAAAACATTGGTTCCTAGGGAAAAACCAACCTAACTCTCTGCTCTTGAAACCAACTATTTAGCCGACTTGGAGGAGCTGTCCAGACTTCTCCCCAGATATCCAGCCTGAAACTTGCAGTTCAGCATATTGCATGGAGTTAATATCTCCTGCAACATGTGGGTGGAGTGTCCTCTGATTTTTGCTGTGATTGAGTAGGTGGGCATATTGCAGCCCAGCTGTGTTTAACATTACTTTTTACACAGCATTTATGGCTGAGGTGTCCAGCAACAAATTGCCCTCTAGGAGAGTGTGGTTTATCCTTCATAGACACATGGTCCTCCAGCAGTGTATGGAAGCCATGAACTAGACAGTGAAGCAGAATCAGCTTCTTCTTCAGCCTGCACTCCTTCCCTGCCCTTGCCCTGCTCTGGCTGAGTCTCTGAAAAATTAATTCCCCAGCAATTCCTCCTCAGATGAAACTGGTACTAAAACATGTTAAAAATAAAAGGAATCATTGTTCCAATCCTCTGGAGATTAGTTAACCTATGTGAAAGGTACAGGGTAGAAAACAAGTGTTTTAAGGTTGGCATGTGGTCAAACTGTGAATATGAAGTGGGGTGGTTTGGTTTTGCTTTTTTTTAAAAAAAAATCAGTTTTGTCTAATCTTATTTCAAAGTTTAAGAGCAGCCACAGGGAAATGAGAAGCATATGATCTGCAGTCCTGAATATTTTGTCACCTAAAATAGAGATGGCTGGTTTCTACAGAATTTTTTGGCTTCAGATTCAGGTGTCTTCAAAGAAAGGAATTCTCATTTTCTCAGTTCCCTTACTTTCTTGGTTTGTTACTAAAATAAAGTAAAATACATATAAACAGCTTTTTCATGGCTCTAACCGTTCTGTATTGTTAAGAAAATGAGACCAACCTTGCTGAATGGGCTAGGGAAACTGACAAACAGGGAAAAGCAAAGGCTGGTTTTGCCTGTGGGACATGAGCTGGCCCTGCAAATCCGAGACAAACTTGCATTGCTTTTCTTACAGTGAGGCTTGTACAGCTTGGCTGATTCTTGTAAGAAGTTTCTTGCTTGAGGTTCATGGAAGTTAAAATATGAAGAGAAGGTACTTTATTTTAAAAAGTGTTAAATTAAAGCATGAGACATCTTCAGTATCAAGAAGGCTCCTTCAGAATGATGGAATGAGGTCTGTGCCTGGGGGAAAGTCTCCTGTCTCTCATCTTTGGGACTGTCTTCTGTTACTTAAGCTTGGGAGTGTGTCTTTCAAGATAATTCCAATCAGACGGGAACTACTGGAGGATCACTATGATTTTAGTATATTGGCTGCATTAGTCTCTGTTGCAGAGGACCATGAGACTTGGTAAGCAACCTGGGAATACTTTCCTGTAAGAAACAGCATAGTTCTCATGTCTACGTGTGTCTAGTGTCCTGCATTCGAGGATGAAGAAGTAATTTCTGCCTCTGAGGAGAGATAAATTAATACCAAGCCCAGAGGGAAAGAAGCATTCCAGAACTCGACTATGAGAGGGGTAGTTGCAGAAAAAGGGTGAAAGAGAATGCCTACAAATAGGAGGGTTTCTAAAGGAAGATATGGTTGTGCAAGAAACCTGCATGTTGAAGAAAAGCAGATCATGCAGAAAAACATTCAAAGCAGATATGGAAACAGAGCCTGTGGATTCTGCTGGCAAAATGGAAACAACAAAGTTTCCTGCTGCATTTATGTATATATTAAAGTATCTAGGACTATGACAAAGTCTGTTACAGAAGATGATAGGGGTGGTGTTTGCTTGTTTATAGGAGGAGAGTGAAAGGCTGGAAGAAAGCAGAGAGAAAAGAAGTGAATGTGCTGGTGCCTCTCATTATTAGATAAATGGGGTTTTTTCATTCTCTTTCTTGCTGCTCCTCCATTTCCAAATCATGTTGCATTTCTAGATTGTCTTGCATCCTTTGGTTTCTTCTTACTACATGTCTTGCTAGCCTATCAAATATTTGTATGAATTCTCAGTGCGGTATTGCTGAAATTTCAATCCCCTGAGAAACTTGTGCCAGTAATGATCATAAGCCAATTATCAAAACTAGAGCCTTGCAAGACAGGTAATAATTCCAGGGACAACCTAAAAAAAAAAAAAATCCTGGTTTAAATTAATAATCACTGCCCTACAGTATACAGCCAAGAAAGGACTTCATACCTGTAGATTTCATTGGTGGTGAGGTGTCTAAACAGAATTTAGGATCCTATTTACCTTTATCACAAGGTTCATCACTTTGTGACAATTAATGTTGTAATCATATGCTAAGTTTTTATCCCTTATTTTATCAGCAAAATTGGCAATTACTGATAAATAAATATTTCCATAAAATATTTTTTCTTTTGAAGTTTTCCAGTTGGAAAGTTGAAATTGGATATGTAAAACGGAACAAACGTATGTTGTTATAACAAAAATGGACATCAATTTAAGCCAGTTTTGGTGAGGTTTTTTTGTTCAATATTAAGCTGGAAAGTTCTACACTTTCCATCTGGCTTCCTTCAACAGTTATGTGTTGTAGTAATCAAGTATTGTAACAGCTGAAATTCTATGAAAATCCTATCCATTCCCAACTGGAAGAATAATATCAGGTATTTCATAGAGCTTGAAAGGGTGACATTTCCTTAAAACAGCAGGATGTAAGGGAGCAAACCAAAAGAGGAAAAATAAAGGGCATTTCTTCCCGCTCTTTGATGGAAAGTTCCATGTGTTGGTCTCTAGAAGAAGCAGAGCACAGGTAAACTTGCCATATTCTTATGTCATCTTGGAACATTTCTTGTTCCCATTCTCAGCTTTCAGAGTTTGAAATTGTTCAGACCCACTATTCTCAAATGAACAGAAACACTATTTTAATGTGTGTTTATTATAAACTATGATTTTTATTTTTGCTGTTTCTTGCTTTTTGGATTCATTGTTCCTCCATGATCTCTTGAATCTTTTGGATTCATTGATCCTCCCTGGTCAGAAATGTTTGGTATTGGGGCACTGAAGTGCAGTTATAGAGTAGCAGCACTTGCCAGGAAGAGTTAGGTATTGCTCAAAGGTGGTAGCACTGATTCAGAAAGTGGCTCTCCCCTGTGAGTCAGGATTCAAAAAGTCATTTTGTTGTTCCCCCTTTGGATGAAAAGGAAGTTCCAGTGTTTAAATGCTGCTAGATACAACTAACATCGCAGTGCCCTTGAGGTGCAAGTGACTTATCTCTGTTTCAAAGGACTCTAGACATTTGCATGGCGTGAAGATGAAGCAGGCATTACAGCACTAACAGTGGGGTTAACATAGATGATTACCACAAAAAGACACATGAAAGTTACTGCTTCTCTTCCCCCTCCCTCCAGCCTCCTCCTACATTGCAAATAGCACATGAAGGTCACCTGCAGAACATTGTGGCTGGGTTTGGGTTGGGGGTTTTTTTTATTTATTTGTTTGTCTGGATGGAAAAAGTAAACAAGGAAGGAACATTTTTGTCTGTTGAGGGCAAAGGAGTTGAAATTCTTGGTTTCTGCCTGTTGCTGCTTTTGGTTTTCAAATCCCACTGGCAAAATTCTGAGGTCTGGCTCCTACTTCTAAGCTCATGGTGAGCCCAAGTGTCCTTTCCAATATATTCTGCTTAGTAATGGCTAAATGTCAAAGAACAAAGCTGTAGTGGACCTAGTTGGTTCCTATTAATGAATTTTCTTTTTTTTTTAGTGTTGAGTGGCCATTGCCAGCCACGGTTAATTTTTTGCCTAATGTTTCTGATCATTTGTTAAGATCCACCTTGGTAGGTTACTTGACTTGTCTTACCCTGATTGCAGGTTAATTATGACTGGGGGTTGTGGAGTCAGTTGCCCAACAGAACTCCAAATGTGCAGTCACTGCTGACATTTAAAAGCAGATTGAATAAATTAAAATGCCTTCTCCAGCTATTAACTGAATTCTGTCCTTAATTACTGAACTATTATTATAAAACTATTTGCCAAAAGTAAAGGAAGACCTCTCCAGAACAGTTTTACTAAGAAGTAGCCACACAGAGAGCCAGATGCAGAGGGAGGGCTGATGGATTGGACTGGAGTAAGGATGTTTCGTCAGCACTTGTTGCCACCACATTGCTCAGTCCATAGACACATAAATATAGGACATGTTACTATCGTTCTGTGTTGGCCAGAGCTAGCAAGACCAGTATGAATGTGGCCAGAATATTTGGCACATTCATCCTCTCCCTTGTTTGCTGTGGAGCTGCAATTGACAAAACCAGGAGAATTTCCATACTGACGCCCACATGATAAAAGATGAAGATATGCTTGCCTCTGTGGAGTGGTCCTGAGCATGTGCAAATATTTCAGTCCTATTGACTGCTGGTCATCATTCCTAATCCTCTGCAAAAACACCACTTCACTCTTTCGTTGAGATGTTGGCATTTGTTGGCTTTCTAAAAGTGGATGCGTGGACTGGAGACGAGCACTCTTCTAGGCAAAGCATGGTTAGTTGTGCCGTGGTTTCCCTGGCCTGCAAACCCTTCTTTTCCTGTAGGATATGTGTAAGCATATGTCAAAACGTCCTACTGTCAAAATACAACTGCTCCCCTGAGCAGCAAAGGCCTCCTTGCTTGTCTACAGCAGCCAGCATCCATGCTGCAGAGGGGAGGGATGTACAGCTGCGAGCTGGACCTGCATCATGTCCTTTGGAATATTTATGTTGTGCCAGGCTGCTAAAGGGCCAGTAGTAGCAATTTCCTCTTTCTGCCTGGCTTGGACATTTATGCTGTCCTTTTAGCGTAAAACACGTTCTCAGACCTGTAGGCCTTCCAACACACAATCTCAAGGGCAGGGTTTCTCAACTCTCAGCCTTTGCAAGACTCAGTAAAGTCAACCAAGTATGCATTACATCTGTGGTGGATATGGCATGCACAAGGTGAACACAAAACCACCATTGACCCAGGCTGTATATAATCTTTTCTACTGTGTGATCTTTGTAATAGTTTGTGTCAAATACAGATGGAGAGTGGTTTCCTACTCCTGCTGTTAAAGGGATAAAAACTCATGGGTATCAGTATGTATGCATGAAGCACGCTGGAAGGGGGAAGGTCCGCATCTGATTTCCATTTCTGTGTGATTCTCTGTTCTGTACTAACAAAAGGCACCATAAGCATGATGCCCAAAACTCCAAATATTTGGTTCTAGTAAAACAGCACAAGAAGCAGCAGCCAGCACAGGGTTAGCTAAAAATTATGGAAGATGTGAAGAATGGGAGAAGCTTGTTGTAACACTGCTAAAGGAGCTTCTTCAAATGGAGAAAAAAATACCCAGCACTGTTCAGAAAAGGCTGCAAATAGTTAATAGAAAGAAATAAACCCCCAAGAATTGCAGATTAATAACTCCTGATTCAATCAAGTATATTAGTCTGGCTCACTGCTTTTATGGGGTCTCTATTTACTTAAGGATCCATAATTCAAAAGGTTTTAGGTATCCATAATTCAAAAGTTTCCGTGTTTGTGTTGATGGGAATGCATGTGAGATGCTGTTCTCTAGGAGCTGAAGATAAAAACAGGTTAAAGTTGCCAACTATGAGTGGCAGAAGAGGTTCAGGGCTCTGTTTTTGCCTCCTGAAGAGGATTACAATTCCATCACTCGATTCTGGTAAAGACAAAATATCCCAATGCAGACCTGCCTTGGTCTTCTTATGCTGTGTGTTCCTTAACATGATATAAACCCCTCCACTACAGTTTAACCTAAACTCCTGGATCAAAGATACTTTTGCAAGCTTCTGTTTCATTGTACTCAGTGATGCTTTGTGTCTGCCCAGGAAAGCTTTTGCATTTCTAGCTTCATTCAGTCCATCAGGCCACTAAATTTATAAAGAGAGGTAGTCCCAAACTATCACAGATAATTGGAAAGCATTCAAAAGCAATGGGCAGTGTCTAATTTTAGTGAATTCCTGACCTGGAGCTTTTGCTGAGGACATCACTTTATAGCCAGCTGTCATGAGGTGAAGCATCTAGGTCATGTAATTTAATAGTTTTGACCATGCAATCTAACCCTTTCTGCTTTTCATCAGAAAACGATCCTAAATAGCCATAAAACAATTTAACTAATTAATACTCAAATGATGTTGAGTTCTCGGTCTTCAGAACAGTATCCTACTAGTGAAGCTTCAGGTACTGCCCAGCCACAATTACAAGAAATCTTGGTACTCTAGGGTTCATAAATAACCAGAATCATTAATTTTTTTAAAGAAAAAAAAAATCACATGTAAAGGGCATGGAAAGGTAAGAACAAACAAAAAGAAAGGGTCTATCTAGGAATTCAAGTCAGAGAACAATACATATTAGGCCAAAGACTAGGAAGGAGCAAGAGACTGAGAGGAATTAAAGGATATAAGAGAAAAGACTGCAGAAAAAAAAAGGCTGACATGGAAAAAATAACGAGAAGGCCATGGACACCCAGAAGTTCTTTTGCAGTTCTGACTTTTGAAAAAGCATTTCTGGTGCTGACCATCAGCTAGATTTTTTGACACATCAGTTTTCTGAGAAAAGTGTTTTATTCTATGTGCAGTGCTACTAGCAATTGTTTCTGGCATGCTTGGCTTACCTTTGCTTTGCACTTTGGTTGGAATTATTAGCTACCTCTGTGCCACTGAGAGTAAGTTCAGTACACCAGTAATAAAGTCTAACATGCTCTTATATAGAGGAAGAATTAGGTAGTCTCGTCCACAGCTTCTTCTGTCTGTTACTCTGAATAGTTTTACCCTAACAAATACCTAAATCTTCTTTTCATATCAACAGTAGTCAAGAAACAGTAACCCTAGTAACTTCTTCTGGCTCAGTATTTTTTTTCCAGTTCAAAAAAGTTCTCAGCATGTTGAAACACAGAAAAGGTGACTGTACAACAGAGCCCAAGGCTAACCTTTGTAGGCAAGTGTTAGCTTAGTCATGGAGAGACAGATTAGGAGAGAAAAAAGTTGTAATTGGATGTGTTTTTTTCAGTAATTTCACTTTGTTTTTAGAAGAAGGTTTCAGGCAAAAAGATAATGACAGTAATTTATTCAGTTTATCCAATGAAATATTTCAGATTGTATTAATAGACTGAAATGATGTTTGCATGTGTGGTTTTAGGTATAGTTTCCTATGGAGACAAAATCTTTAGGTCAAGGTTACATGTCAGGAGTTACTCTCCGCCTAGATGCAGTCTACTGAAATGGACATTGCAAAAGCACAGGACTTGCATAATTGATAACGTGGGCTGGAATTTCTTCAAGAAACTGCCTTTTCCTTGGCATGACAAACTGGGACAGCCTCTTCTCTGTGGGACAGACGAGTTCTTGTTTGTCAAAACTCGTGTAACTTTTGTGAAATCTTCAGATTTGATTTCTTACTCAAAGAATGTTTTGGGATATTTCTGATCTTGTTAAGATGACTCCTTAGAATATTTTCAGGAAAACATGTAATTGTGAATTTAAGTTGATCTCCCTTCTACCTAAACCAAAACAAAAAAATGAAACTGTAGTGAGGAAATACAAATATTTTGAACTAGGGGCGGTCATGTTTTGCACTTCCCACCCCCCCTGTTCCCTTTGGCTTACTAATTCAGAAACTTGCTGAGTTTTTTTTTCCCCACATTGTGAAAGAGGATACCTTTTCTTGAGTTTCATGATCTTTTAGGAAAAAGAAAATGTCGTTTTCTGGACTCTAGCAGTCAGGCATGAAACTTGTTTTCCATACGTAGCAATGCAATGTATGTAAAGTATGCATGTCTTTCAAAATGTGGCCCATTCTGGCGTGTGGCCAATGTGTAGATACCTATCAGAGATTAGCTTGGGAAGAAATAGATGAGGAAATTTTATGCAGACTCACATCTTCTCTTAGTTTATATGGGCTTTTTTTCTTGTTATAGTAAGCTATGTTAGCTGAAGACGTAGTTGTTCCATCAGTGGTTGGAAAGGAATAGTCCTGTTCCCATCAAGGGTTGCACTGCACCAACCTGTACAGCTTTTCTAGGACTTGACAAACTGTTAGAGCTGCCTGTGTTTAGATGAACCCCATAAAGTGTCTACATTTGCATAGGCAAATACCCATGCCAGTGGTACTTGCACAACACCTCACAGCTGTATGCCCAGGTAACCTGCCTGGCAGCTCCCGTGATCTCTTCACTCGTGCAATAGCCACTTCCTTACGTAGAGAATCCTGAACACTGAAGTTCAGTGTCAGAAATGGCCCGTAAAAGTCCATGGAAATGCATGTGAACCTCAAAAAGCAGTTTGCAGGGAGCCAGATGGAGTCTCCCTGGAGCGTGGTGCCCTGTTGAATTGCTGCAGCAGTTTTTTGGAGCCTGTACCAAGATCATTCCTTACATCATGCAGTTGAAAATCCAGGATGCTTCCGATTAACTTTGATGTCAGGAACAACACACTTTCACGTATGTTATTTCAAGCTGGAATTGCAAATCCAAATTACTGTGAAGGCAATAAACGTTTTTAGAGCAGATTGACCAAAAAGTTTGAGTTCATATTGCAGCAGTGGAATATGTGGTCATTGATGCTGGCAGCTCACTGCCATTCTGCATGTGTAAATATAAAGAGAGGCAAAAGGAGTGCTTCTCAACATTCTACCTTTAGATCCATCCTTTCACACCTTCAGTGCCTTCAACTAGTTTCTTTGGGGTGGAAATAACAGAATCACAGAATGGTTTGATTTGGAAAGGACCTTAAAAATAATCTAGTTCCAGCCCCCCCCGCTGTGAGCAGGGACACCTTTCACTGGACCAGGTTGCTGAAGTCCCCATCTAACCTGGCCTTGAACACTGCCAGGGATGGGGCATCCACAGCTCCTCTGGGCAACTTATTCCAGTGCCTCACCACCTTCCTTGTAAATCATTTCTTCCTAAAATCTAATCTAAACCTACCCTCTTCCAGTTTACAGCCATTACCCCTTGGAAAAATCTAGGTGCACAGGCCAGAAGGAAGCAACAATTGGTGGAATGCTCCAAGCAAATCCCCTGCATCCCAGAGTAGGTGCAAACTCAACTAAATCTCCTTACAGCAGAAATACTTGTCACCTGCCAAGTGGAGACTCTTCTGCTTTGAACCACTAGATATTATTCTCACTAATTTTATTCCAGTTATCAAGGCTCTTACAGCCTCTCCAATTTTCTTTATGTTACTGCGTTCTCTCAATATTCCCTTTCAGCGCTGGATACTCCTATATTCCCTGTGTCTCGTTACCTGCCTTATAATTCTGCTAATCCACATCTTCTCTAGTTTAAAACAGCAAGTTCCTATATGCCACTGTATCAGATGTCTTACAGGACTTGACATAAATCTGCCACATTTCCAAGAAAATCAGTTCTGAGAAAAAGATTAAAAGTTGTGGCCCCATTTTAATCAACCCAAGCTGTATTTTATGCCATTTTCTATCTGCTTCCATATGTTTGCATACAACAGCAGTCAGACTTTCAGGTCTATAGGGGCCATCAAATTCCACCTTTCACTTTTTTTTTTGTTGTTCTCATCTCATATGGTTTTGTTTTGTTTCCAACATAGGCACAGAGTACAGTAGAGGTATTTAAAAGAGGGAAAATCAGTAAAAGCTCAAATCCTACAGGAGTTCTGTATGTGAACTTCCAAGGTATTCAGGAGGAGTTTGTTGTAGAAACCCTTTACAGGATCAGGTTTGAACCTGAAATTGCTATCAAGTTAGCAATGGCACCAATGTGTTCCTCAGTGCAATAGTAATTCTCTACACAATGGCAGCAAGGGTTTGTCTGTCCAAGGTTATTCTAAAAACATACAATATGGAGGGACCTAGAAGTTGGGGAAGGTTTTTAGCTCTGATCTTGGTATCTCTAGGTTGCATGCTGTGTCAGCAAAGTGGAGGTCATGTACATTTAATAGCTTACTATGCCAACATTACTAGAGAGTATCAAAAAAAGTTTAAAAAAAAGTTAAGCAAGAGTTACCATAATTAGTTATCATCACTCAAGAGACTTAAGTGGGACTTACTTGGTACAAAAGTGTGTGTGAGAATGTTAATAACAAAAACTTGTGGGCATCGTGGTGACCCTGCCAGCAGACACGGCAGGTGCTGGTGCAGCAGTCTGGACCCTGCGGTCACAGCCTGGCCCTGGTCATAGGAATATACACAACTTTAGCTCAAAGCAAAGCACCTTAGGATTTCTATATAATTTCAGTTCATTGCAGTTGTTGATGCTGCAGCTCAAATCAGCATTTATTTGACTAAAGGATGTTTAAGATGATGAAATGAGCTCTAATTATAATGTGCTGAAAGAGCTGCTGAAAAATTGTCTGCTTTCTCCTTTTAATTTAGCTGGAGGCATTGGAAAAGAAATCCAGGGGGTGGAAACAATTTCTTAAGTCACAGTAAAGGTTTCATTTGTATTCTTCAGGAAACTTCCATGTCTTTTTTGGTGTCTCAGGCTCTGTCCTGGTACAGCACAGCAATGTGCATTTGACCTCAATGATAGGATAAATCTCAGTGAGATCAGAGGGGCACTTGAAAGCAAGCACGCATAATATGAATTTTGATCAAATCTGGAGCTAGGCAAGTCCCAGTATTAGACTTTGGATTCAGTCATTTTGAACTGTGTGTCAGGCAAACCCATAAAAGTTTGGCTTCTTGTAGCTTCTCCCTGTTTGTCCACAAGGCAGCAGTTCCCAGATAAATGCTATACTCAGGCTCCTTTTACCTATACTATTTCATGTCTGTTTTGGGCAGTACTATTTCAGTATGCACATCATAAAACTGTACTGGATTTTTTTCTCTGGGCCACAGCACATCACAAATGCACATGTAGTTTGTCCTCTCTCACTTCAAGCTCACTATTACTGTTGGTGCTTGCCATTTTTCTTTCAGACTTTTGTAGCTTACAGTGCTCTCACTGTCTTGTTCAGTGAGTCTTCTCTGTTTCCTGTTCTTTCCAGGCTAGTGCCAACAATACATGTAATACACAGATTATTTCCTCTGCTAGGTCATAAATTGCATCCACTGTCTTAGGATCCAGTCGTGCAGTGTCCTCAGCAGTGTTCAGGAGGCATGCAAGAGCATGCTGTTAGGAAAAGTCACACTGGTTTGTACAGGGCTTTTTTAATGGTGAAACCAAACACCTGCATGGGTCCCTCGCCATCTGGCCCATCAGGAATGGCCTTGAATGGTCAGCCATCACAGAGCTTGAGGGTTGGGAGCAGGGTACCAACTCTTCACTGTTCCCACCCAGAAGACAATTTTCCCCTTCAGTGCAGAACTCAAGGTGCCCTGGTAGTGCTGAGCAAGGCAGTACTCCCCAAGAAGTTGCTCCTGAGGTGCCTTCTTCATGGCTCAGCACTGAGCCTCCGAGAGCACAGCCAAAACTCTCCCCCAGGAGGCTCTGAAGTTGTGTTGGCACAGGCAGTACTGTGGAGGGAGGACTGGGGAGAAAGTGGTTTGCTGAGCCAGAGGGTAGGAAGAGAGAAGGGGTTGGTGATGCAGGCCAATCCAGAAAAATGTGGGTACTTTCCACCAGAGAACTGGCATCTCACCAAAGGATCCTTGGGTCTGCTTGGAGAGGATATTACCCTTTCCATTCTTGCTGCAGGGTTCTTTGGCTCCTAGGTCATTTCCAGGGTTGTTATTGTAAAGTAATATTCATGAGAACTGATCTGGGAGGTAAAAAAAAAAATACCCCTTCAGCTGGGTGTGTGACCCCTGGTGAAGTTTAATCAGCTTTGTAAGGTATCTTTTGTGTCCTACTGTTTCAAATAAATAAAGCTTCAGATAAAAATTAGGCATTTAAAGAGACCTTCTGGGTAGGTTTAGTTGTTTTTTTCTTCAATATTCTTGCTATTTATAGCTTTTTGTGAGAAATGGCCACTGTTTTGCCAAGCATTCAGTAGAGTTTTTAATTATGCGTACTGGTGTTTTATGTAACTTTTTGGTTAACTATTTGCAGGCATTTCTGATATTTTCAAAGGGGTGGATGCTGACTTACTACAACTGGACTTGGTGTCAGTGAGTGTGTGTTGTGAGATCCCATTTTACTTGCTTTTCTTTAGGAGAGTGGGAGAGAAATCAAACCAAACAAAACTATACTGAGAGCTTTTTGAGCGAGCTTGTATCCAGAGAGAGAATGTGATATTTGGGTTGTCAGTCTAAACATGGGCCAACTAAACTTTTTCTAAATTTTGTTGAGTTCTTTTTACATAAAAAATACATCAAATACAACTATTTATGTTATATAAAAAATTAATTGGAATACATTATGTATTTTAAGCACAGAGACACATACCATTCAAGAGAATAAGCCCATAAAATTCATATTTGCATCTGCCCTAGACATCTGAATGATACTTTCTGCTCTGTGTAATCCCTGAAGCTGCTGTGCTCTGCACCTCTCCTCTGCAGGTTGTGTGATTGTAGTGAGCTCTTTTTGTTTGCCAAGACTGCAAAAGCTGATGAGAGAGGGAGGTGTCCGTCCTTCAAGGGCACCAGCAGGGATCTGATCCTTACGGTTCTGTGCAAGCCAATATGTAACTCTGGCCATTTTGTAGCAAAATATATTTTGCCTGTAAGTTTGGTAGTATACCTTGCATTTATGGTCACTTAGCATCTCTAACTTTACTTAGGGGTATATTCTGTTGAGTTCTCATGTTATTTTATTCCTATATATTTGCAGTAACTGTTAACCACTGCCATTAATACTCTCTGAAAATAATTTGCACGTTTGCCAGTTAGGTGCTGAACTTCAACCACTTTTGTGCTTTGTGTATGAAGTATGTCATTATAAGAAGCTTTCTTGAAATGTCTTCTCTGAAAATTTCAAACCATGTTTAATCTTGCTCACAGGTCCAGCACTGTAATTTCAAGTTCAGCTTGCAGTTTACAACTCAGCAATCCTTTTTTTGAAGAGCTGCTATCCAATTATTCTCCATCCTATGAGTTAAGAGTTGCATATTTGTGCCAAAACCATAATACTTTGTTCTTCTCTCTACTAAATAAAATGCTGGTTTTGCAGAGCATTTCTCCAATTTTCCTACTGGCATGCATATTAATAATAATAAAGTTGTGCCCCTAAATCAGCCTTAACCAAGTAATTTAACGAAGGTCATGGTTGTTTAAAATGTAGTCACAGGAGTCCAAAGAAGTGAATAGATGCAGATGGTAAAGAGGAGAGCTGTAACACAATAATAGCTAAAATCATGTTAGTTCAAGCTGTGAAAACATTAGTCCTCAGAATAATTAATCCTCAGAATAATGTTTGTACTATTGTTGTACAGTTCCACAAGCAAGTATAAAAAAGTGTATTATTATGCCAATAAACACAATAATAAGTCCTCTTTTGCTAATGATCTGAATACCCAGAATTAAATAATTTTGCAAATTAAGTGGTTTCTCAAAATGGGCAGCATGTATAATTATATTTTTATAGAGGCGCATACACATATATACTTTCTTTAAAAGTTGTGGACCTTTATTCTCAGTAAACCTTTAATTAAGTTTGTTCCATGATTTCTATTCTTCACTGTATATACGTGTGATACATACAATCAGTGGTTGGAAAAAAATTAGAAGTCCCACTGGGTCTCATATTCATGTCACTTCTCATTACAGGAAGGGACAGTGCATGTGTTTAAAGCGCTGATGTGATCACCGGAGTGACTACTGCAAATCAGCCTGATTCAGCTTTTCTAAAATACCTGCAGAAAATCTGGGTGTTTATCATGTGTGCCAGTTAAATCAGTGCAGATAATTTCAGAATTGTAAGAATTCTTTGGGCACAGTCTCGAGGAAGCTTTGCACATTTTCTTTGCGTGTATTTTCAACTACAGTAGGCCAGCTGTAAAAGAAATGCAGTGCACAGAGAATACAAACTAATGAGGAATATTAGACCAACTTGGCATGCTAATGTAATCCTTGCGGAAATTCCTCCATTTCCTCTCCCCTCTTAATTTTTCAAGTACATCTTCTTATAATCTACCCTGATTACTTGACTGTTGAGATGTTATTAATTTCTTTTCTTTCCACAAGATTCCAAGATTTTAAGGGTAGATACAGATAATATTTTTCCATATGCATAGAACAACCCATAAAACCACACAATGTGATTTTTGCATCAAGCCCAGCATGACTGTTTGAACTGTATCATCTTTTCAGAAAGTAAATCAGCCTCAACTTCAATCTGCAAGTGATGGCAAGTCTACTGCATCTATGTGCAAGCTGACCCAGAGGTTGGATTCTGATATGAATTTCTTCATCCTCCGTTTCAAAATGCAAACTGTCATTGTGCTTTTATTTTCTACAGCCTCTAATGCTAAAAAGATGTTTGCTATTGGAAATTTTTTAAAGTTTTCTTTAAGAGCTTCACCAACTTTAGCATTGTCAAGCCATATCCACACTTTTGTAACTCCTCAGAATAGTATGGTTACTACATGTGTCTATTAGTTTACTTCATTCAAAAGGAAAGAAAAAAAGAATTAAAATACTGAGTGATCTTCCCTGCCCCATGCAGCCCAGTGTCAATGGTCAGTCACAGTTCTGACACCAAATTTTACTCCTCTCTTCTCAAGTAGAATCCTCTTAAGAGTAGTTATTACTTAATTTTGAAGCTCTGATGCAAGCTCCCTGTCAGAGAACATCTTCTAACAGCATCTGGGGTGAGCTCAAGTTATGCTCTACACTCTGATCCTTACTTACAAGCCACTGATACATTTGTATATTGCAAGATCACTGCGCAATTCATCTATGTGAAGATAAGTCAAAACAGAGGCCATTAAAGCAGAAAGTTTATTAATTAGTAATTAGATTAGTAAATGAACTGAGTAGGAAGAATTCTTTAATTCTTCATGGAACTTTTCTTTTAAAATACGGGATGGTTTCCTTACAGCAAAACCATAAGGAAAAAAAAATCAAAATAAATATGTGTTAATTATACTCCTAGACCTGCTTACATGTCAAAACTATTTTTTCAGTATTGCTTCATTGTTGAGGGCTAGTGTACTTCTCCAGCAAGTGGCAGAACATGTCCTAAGTAGGGATTTTCCATTGCATGCCACAATTACAGACAATTGACATTTGATTATAATAACCAGCAAACTTTCATGAAATAAATGACACCTGAGTAAGCTTCATAACCATTTGCCTCGCCCTACCCTGGAATGCATCTGTGCTGTGTGAAGGCTAGGAACAGTTCTGGTGATTGCAAGCAGAATTACTTGAAGCCAGGGGAGCGCAGACGTTTCCCGAGATAGATTGCACCGGATAGCTTACACACCGCTTGCAGTAGATTTTAGAACTCTTTACTTGTGTGTTGTTTGACAATGCTCCCAGGAGCAAAATGGTAGTCTGTGCTGGGGATTATACACTTGCATCCTAAAGTTTCTGTGTTTCTGGTGCTTGATTCAACCATGTCTTGCATTTTTACCAGCTCTCCATTTATGTCATTGAACACAAAGTGGAGGTGATGCTGCCAAATCAGAATCGTTTTGTAGAGAAGTGCAGGAATTGTGCCGCTTGTTTTTGGTGCCTGTGGTTTGAGCAGCAGCAGGCAAAGCTGCTGGCCCGCGTGAACTCGTCACTTCGTTATGTAACACTCTCCTGTAACTTTGCTTGCTTCATGACCACATCCAGCTAAACTGCTGAGAGCCCACAAACAGTGTGCCAAGAGTGTGTGGGTTGCAGGTGTCTCTGGCTATGAGTAGTGATGTGTGAAACAACAGTGCAGGAAAGATCCATAAAGGTACAACTTTCAGCGAGCGTGGTAGAACTCTATTGCCATAGACTGGGAATTTCTGCTTGAGAGGCCCATCAGCAGACATGCTTCTGTCACCTACATGGTGAGTAATGCGGAAGAAAAGTTTTCTTCATTCAAAGAGCAAAAAGTAATGGCAGAGAAAACTGATTTTTACCATCTTGATGCTAGCTGGAATGAGATATGCTACTGTCACGCTGTATATTGAGACTTGTCACCTACACCTCAGTACCGTCAAAACTGCTCTACCTGTCCATCCCTCCTTCACATTCACCTGCTGACCTTCTGGATCCTACTTCAGACTCAGGAGTACATCTAGAGTTGAGAAACCATCCTTCAACCCTTCTTGCTCTTCTTCCATTTTAAGGGAGAGTAACAAACCCTGGCAGCTGCAGCAGTCCACTTGCATGTTGGGATCACAGAGGAAGCATGAGCAGTGTCTGTAAGATGTTTCAGATACTTAGTTGTTGCATAATGTTGAGAATACTTTTGCAGAGTAAATGGATGATATTTATTATGTTCCTAGGAATCCCATTATTTTCGGCCCATTTTCCGTTTTGCAATTTTTTAACAAAAGTTATTAGACTGTGGAGTTTGTTCGTCTTAAATGTAGTGACCAACTTAACAGTTCTGACATCTGAACTTTAGAAAACCCTTAAGAACTCTTAATTGCTTAGCTTAAAAAAAAGCCAAGGCCCAGCACAGAACAGATGTATAGTAATAAATTTATCTCATAATGTCAAATGATTAAACAGTGGATTCTTTTTTACATTTAAATATACAAGACTTTCCATTAAGGGACTTTGTTGACTCTGATAACAGTTTCACAACCATTAAGTTTATTTCTACAGCTATTTGTTAAAAGCCAATAGGGAAAATAATAGAAACTAATTGAAAAGCAAAGCAAACAGAGCAGAGCCTAGAATGTTTCAGTTAATAAGCAATAGAGATTGTATTGATTTCATTTTATAAACAACATTAATCCTCAATAACAATTAAAGTGTAGACAGGTTGCTTGTTTAAGTTATCAGATAAGATGGCCTACTCAGGTAGATATCTCAGGTAGTAATTTAAAAAGGATATGAGGATTCAAGAATCTATTGATCTATCCATCATGAGCCTGTGTCATGAGAAATGTTCTTGGCAAGGTGCAGTAGCTCTTAAAACCTCAAAGACTGGCAGTGCAAAATTCCTGCTGCTGGAAAACCTTGCAAGCCTAAATCAAAATGGTAACGTTTCAAAAGTAGCTTTATCTGTTTTCCCCATATTATAGAGATGACTGAAGTGAGGCATCAGATCTTATGTGCTCCCAGTTCAAAGACAGCGGAAGTGAGCAGTGTAGCCTCAAAGCAGGATCTGCATTCAAGGCTATGGGAAGCTTTGGTCCTGGGTATCCTCTGCTGGCAGAAAACTGCAAAAGCTATTCCAGAAACACTTCTGCTCCCAAACCGGGAGTAGAATATAAACCCTTCTAGATGGTGACTTAGAGCTCCAAGGAAGGCTGGAAAAGAATTAAGCGAGTGCAAATCCCTAAAAATACAAAGGAAAGGTTTTGGCATTTTACACGAAGGATAGCAATGCAATATTCACAGCTCAGGTGTTGACAGGTATTTATTTGCAGTTGCTCTGTGACTCTGTGCTTGGTGGTGACTGAACACCTCTTGAGGTATGTTGGTGTAGCTGGCTCTGGAGGTGCTCCTTTTGTTTACCTGATGGTGTGGCAGCGAGTGGGAAGAGCAGCAGGGCAGATTCGAGTGTGGCCCGGATGCCCTCTTTAAGGGTGATAGAAAGTCCAGAGGCTTAGTTTGATTGCTGGTCTATGCTAAAGACCTGGCTTTGGCCAAGCGCCTCCAGCACAGTCTGACTAACTGGAAAACTGGTTCTTGTCTTGTGCTTAAACTGCTTGTGTGTTCATGAATAAGCTTCTCTCTTCATCTCATGGTGTGCAGGACCTGATCCAGTGGCTTGCTCTCCAAATGCCTAATTTGCCACAGTCTGTGTGGAAAGGTCGCTTACAGGCATGTGTTCAATGCAGGGACCCCTGGTACAAACATGACTGCTTGGGCTCAGGTTCCTCCTCTGCCACAGGGAACTTGGACCCTGTGTCTCATTCAGTGATACTGGAAACTTCTCAAAGCCCATCTAACCTGCCCTGAAACACTTCCAGGGATGGGGCATCCACAGCTCTTCTCTGGGTGACCTCTTGCAGTGCCTTCTTGTCCTCACAGCTGTTCTGCTGAAATTCGGCTGATTTTTATGGACTAGTTCAACATCATTAGATTAAAAAGGAAGGAAATTAAACTAAAGAAGGAGGTTGAATGTGATTCTATGATCTCATGTTAACAACTCAGATGAGAGAGGAGATACTTTGATGTCAGTTCCTGTTTTATTAAACATACAGCACAAAAGTGTGAAATAGGCAGTAGAACAGGGACTGACACACTGGTTACCTCTGTCCAGCTGAATGTCCAAGAGCACTCTTTCTGGCCAAGACAATATCTGGTTGTTCCAAGTAGTGTGGAACAGCTTTTATAGGAATGAACATTGTTACTAAACTGCCTTATGATCTCTTCAGGGAATTAATTCAAATTCTTTTATGGTGAGGAGGAGAACGAAGCCCATTCCTCTGTGGATATGGGTGAGGTCACTGGTTCTTAGCCAGGTGGACAAACCAGGAGTAATCTTCTCTGGCTGTATATTTTGAAAAACAGAATGTGCTTCTACCCCCAACTGCATCAGATTCTTACTTAAGCACCAGGTTTTGAAACTTCTACAGGGTGTTCTGTGTCCTAGGAAAAGGTAGCATTTAAGACAAGATTTTCTTAACAGCAGTTTATCCTTTCGGAGCTGAAATGTTGTCTTTGGTATCAGGCTTATGACTCTGAAGAAGTAAAATCAAATAAGGCCATGCTAAAAGCTTGTACTTTAACGTTCTTTGTTCAAGATAAGATGCATTGTACTGTATACAAATCACATTTTACAATGGAGCGGTACGCTGTATGTATTGGCATTCCTGTTTTTAATATAATAGAATGGGTTGGGTTGGGAGAGACCCTAAAGATCATCTAGTTTTAACTTCCCTGCAACAGACAGGAACACCTTCCACTAGAACAGGCCACTCAAAGTCCCATCCAGCCTGGCCTTGAACACTTCCAGGGAAGGGCATCCACAGTTTCTGTGGACAACCTGTTCCAGTGTCTCACCACCCTCACAGTAGAGAATTTTTTCCTGTTATCTAATCTAAACCCACCCTCTTCCAGTTTAAACCCATTACCTCTTGTCCCATCACTACATGCCCTTGTCAAAAGTCCCTCTCCATCTCTTCTGCAGATCTCCTTTAGGTACTGCACCACACAGCTTGGCATGATTGGCAAACTTGCTGAGGGCGCCCTTGATCCCCCTGTCCATGTCACTGACAAAGATGTTGAACAGCACTGGTCCCAGTTCCAACCCCAAGGAACTCCTGTTGTCACAGGTCTCCACTTGGACCAGTGAGCCCTTGAAAACAACTCCTTGAGTGCAAACATCCAGCCAATTCCTTATCCACTGAGAGTGGATCTGTCAAATCAATGTCTCTCCAGTTTAGAGATAAGGCTGTCATGCAGGACAGTGTCAAATGCTTTGCACAAGTACAGGGAGATGATGTCTGTCACTCTTCCCTTATCTGCCAGCACTGTAACCCCATCTTAGAAGGCCACCAAATTTGTCAGGTTTGATCTGCTGTTAGCAAAGCTGGCTGTCACCACCTCCTCATTTTCCTTGTGCCTTAGCATGGTTTCTAGGCAGATCTGCTCCATAATCTTGCCAGGCGCAGAGGTGAGGCTGACCAGCTTGTGGTTCCCTGGGTCTTTCATTTTTCTCTTTTGAAAACTGATGACAACATTTCCTCTTTTCCAGTTAGTGGAGACTTCACTGGACTGCCACAACATCTCAGATATGATGGGTACTGGCTTATCCACTTCCTTGGTCAGTTCCTTCAAGAGCTGGGAATGTATCCCATGGACTTGTGCAGCGCAAGGTTTATTAGATGCCCTCAGATCTGATCTTCTAAAGTGGACAGTTTTTCATTCTCTCAGTCCCTGCCTTTGGGTTCTTCAATTTGGGCAGTGTGGCTGGATCACTTGCTGGTCAAGACTGAGGCCATTTCCATATCCTGGATAACCAGGTCTTTTGTTTCCCTCTAGAGAAGGACCACATTTTCCCAAATCTCCCTTTTATGTACGTATAGAAGCTTTTCTTGTTGACCTTAATGTCCCTGGCCAAATCAAATTTTATCAGAGGTTTAGCTTTCCTTACATGATTCTGGACAATATCTCTATATTCCTCCCAGGCTACCTGTCCTTGCATCCACCCTTTATAGGCAGAAGCATATATATGTATAACTAAATAAAAATGTATATCATCATAATAAAATAATATTGAAATATAAGAAGAAGAATATATGTGATTAATTAAAGACATCAATACAGATCATTGGAAATAAGAGATGACTGAGAGATAAACTAAAAAAATTGCCTAAATGAAAGCATTTACTCCAAGTACATTTCTGTTTATGGTAAGAGTGTTTGGATGTAGCAGAGTAGACTAAAAAAAATGGTAACAAAAAAGAACAAAAAACCTGCCTGTCTCAAGGCAGAAGCTTGTGGTTGCCTCAGGTAGAAATTTCCTGTTAACTTTTGTAGTCCTTGGAGAGTAGCCGACTGTCATCAATTCCTGGTCAATATTTGAGTAATGCTCTTTGGCAAGTCACACCATTTGCTATTTGCTCGATCAATGTATAATAGCCCAATGACTCAATATTATAAAACTCAATGACCTGTGAAACTTCAACATTTACATTTCTGTTAAAATCTCAAATAGTTCTTTATTAGTAGGAACTCAAGCTAAAATGCCAAAGAGATAAGCTTGATGACAATTATTAGCTACTTTTCTTAGTCATACTGAGACAAATTCTAGTGCTTTTACAAAAACTGAATACTGTGAAATGAATGAAACTGCTCACAAGGAAAGACAAAACTCATCACACATTTGAGGGATTAGAAGATGCAGAGGTCAGAATCTGTCCCAGGCAACCCATGTGAATTTTCTTGATTTACTCACCCTGCTTACTCTGGCATGTTGTAGCTGTACCCAAATGGGCATAAAATATTTACTGACTTGTAGTGGGAATCCAGTGTTCCACAGGAACTCTCTGCATGAAACACCATTAATTATCCGGTTATCAAATATCTGCGCAGTTTAGCAGGTTTTAGAGTGGTAAATATATTATCAGATGAAATCCTGACCCCATTGAAAACAAAGTAAATCTCCCAAGGGACCATACCTCAGTCCTGGTGGGGAACCTTCCATTTACAGCCTCCTAAAGTCCTGCAGTTACAGCCCATTTGCCATATCCTCCCTGGTTCCTGGCAGCACAGGAGCAGAGCAGAGGCAGGGAGGACCAGGGCTGCTGCTGCTAGGCTGGGCGCTCACGCAGACACCGTGTCTCCGTGCAGGGGTGCCAGCCTCTGCAAACACATTTCTGCTGACTGGGCACTCCCTGCGTGTTCCCGTGCAAAGTCAGACCTGGAAACTTCTACCTGGAAACATCTACCTGCCGCTGTAGATGACTTAACATGGTTTAAAGTTGTATGTTTGACTGTCCTGAAAGCCTTAAAAACACTGAGGAGGACCATGTGGTCTGGAAAGCATATCAGGATCTTGGTCCTCAGGTGGTTACAGCTCCAGTTAACACTCAGAGGTGAGTGATGTCAGCACTTTAGTTCATTTCAGTGCAAGATGAAATGGGTGAAGCTAAACTATTTACTGTCAAACGCAGTTTGTAGACACCAAAGAGCAGGTAAAACAGAAGTACAAGCAAATGTCTGCCTCTCATCTGTTGTAATTCACAACCTCTAAGCTCAGACAGGTGCTGTGATGTTGTCAAGGTTCTGCATCAAACATGGGTGCTGATTTGACCTCCTGGCTTGAGGTAGAAAGTTCAGATACTTTAATACTTTTGTGTATCAGAGTTACATCTAGAGTGGTAATTCTGTGTTGGAAAAGAAGACTTAGGTGCATCAGGACATTGCCACAAACTGAAATGCCTCTTTTTTTATTTCTTTCCTTTCCACTTTCCTTCAAGTACAGCGGACTAAAGGATTGTCAACAAGCTAGCTCGCAGACATGTTTGCCAGAATAACTGTTTGGACAAACATTTATTTTTCCTATTAATAAAATGTCCATCAACCTATCAGGATTGGCTTCAATTGCGAAGTGAAATCACTAATAAGAAAAGAAGAAGCTCTTAGTAATAATCTGACCTAATTAATGGTGAGAGCTGGTATAAGAAGTGCTCTGCTGACCTTTGAGGCACAGCACCTGGAAGATTGAAGGCAAGAGAAAGCTAGCAGATGTGAGATAGGATGCGAGAAACTCTCTGCTGACCAAGGCTGAGTTTCCAAGGCAGGTCAGTGGAGCACGTGGAGGTACCCAAGTCTGCAGTGGTCACAGCATGTAAGGTCCAGATTGGTGAACCTCCACATTTGCTCCCATACCTTGCTCCGCAAACCTTTGTGGAAGAGGAACAGTTGATATAGGCGAGGCATTTCAAATAACACAAGTGAGAGACAAATATTTTCTGGCGGCAGAAAGGAGAAGAAAGATAAGATGTATGACTCTCCCAGTATCTCTGAAGAGCTTTTCTGATAATTTCGGCTGATTCTGACTGCGTTGACCGTGGTATGACACCTCTGTTCCAGCAGCCCTGCGTGTTCCTGCCCTGGCACAATGGGCTCTGTTTACCTTGCACTGTATGAAGGCTCTGTGAACACACAGAGTGTATGTAAGTGCAGGTTGTTACACGCACTTACTACTTGAAGCAACTCAGAGCAACTCTTGGGTCACTATTTGCATGAAGAATGTGTGTGGGTTTATCGTTATGCAAAAGGTATCAGACACACCTGCTAGAACAAATGAAACATTTCTAGAAAAAACAAACCTGCCTTTTGCCGTAGTGAATATCTG
The DNA here is from genome assembly GCA_013389985.1 of Dryoscopus gambensis. NCBI lineage: Eukaryota > Metazoa > Chordata > Aves > Passeriformes > Malaconotidae > Dryoscopus > Dryoscopus gambensis. The sequence goes on from WEIT01006782.1 coordinate 90,699, forward strand.
CAGTCTGTTCTCTTGCATATTACACCATTTCACCACACTTGGAATGTCAATACTGCCTTGGGAAAGTTTGTGCCACCCCGTTTCATTCAGCTCCTTAAACAAATGCTTGGGAAACAAATTAAATCTGAAGCAACATGAAACAGGCTAAAGAGGGGAGAGAGAACACATCTAGCAAGGGAAAAGCTTAAGTTATGTCAACATAGTACAGTGCTTCACAGAGCCAACACATTAATATTCCTAAGCAGCACTGTACATTTGAATGTAACAACGTGAGGTAACTTCTTAAACTACCTCCACATGACAGCTTGTCAGAGCTCGGTGGCAATGCAGCTTGGCATCATCACAGTAGTTCTGTGCCTCACGTGGAGCTTGCACTGTGTTTGTCCTGCCACATCTTTGTTTTATGTGTTTCAATAGCTCAGTGTTGTTTTTTGATGGGAAGTGACATGTTCAGGCTGCCTGTGAACCCATGCTCTCTTGTCCAGGAGATGCAAGTGTCCCTGGCTGCCTGCTCCCTCTGAGGGCAGCCCTCGGCAGGAGTCCCCGCTGAGCTCTGGAGCAGCCTCATTCTGCACCGAGGAACATACTGTGCTTGCCTTTCCCCTTTTCACATGTATGAAAGGGGATTGTCCCTTTCTAAGAGTAAAAACATGCTTTGAAGGCTAAAGTTCAGTTTACCCTGCCTACCTTTTATTTATTCTGCTTGCACTGTATTAAATGCAGTCTCACCCACAGACTGTGGGTCTGTGAGGGTGTTGACGCTTTTACAAAAGCTCTCTTAATTGTGCTACGTTGAATAAAAAAAATTGAACTATAGATCATATATGTAGAAAAAGAATGAACAGGGTTCCCCTCTTGAAAATAAGCAATGAAAAAGCCAAGTCATATAGGAGGCAAACCACAAATGTTGTTAATTTTCCTAATTATTTGAAGCATGTGACCAAGAAACTACTTTAACATTGAAGTAACAATGACTATGAAATAAAAGGAATAGTGAAGCAGTGAATGCCGGTTTAGGGTAACGTGCAGTAAATAGCAATGTGTTAAATATATTAATACAAGAGATATAAAGTGAGTTCTGGCTTTTCTTATTGCTCAGTATGTGTTGTTGGGCTTTACATTTGCAGTGCATGGATGAAAGAGGGTCTAATAAGGGACAAGAACATAACAGATAATTTACTCGCAGTGTTTCTCATTGCAAAGCTAAGAATTGGCTCTGTATAACATTTGTGCATAACAGGTCTGAAATCTGTTTTCAGTGTTGTGAGAGAAATGCACCTGCAGAGCCCTGAACCCACCACAGCAATCTTGTATTTCTCAGTCACTGCAACAGAGATGTGCCACGTCATCTTGGTTTACTCACCTGCATCACTTGCTGTCTACCTAAGCACACTTTGGCTTGGTTTAGTTTTGCTTCCCTGTGCCCCTGCTCCCCATCTTAAACTGGATTAGTGCTCAGACCTTTGGTGGAGAGAGAAAGAGTAGAGTACAGTTTCTCAGTTTCTCTCTGGACTTGGTCATCATTGTGGACATGGTTAACCTGTGCTCTCAAACAACAAGGCTTTTTGCTCATGTCGGTGAAAGAGAGTGAACTAAGTGCCTTTATTCTTCATGTCAGACTAATAAAATGCAACAGAAAGGGAGGGTGATGCTACCAAGGTGAAGGAAAGAGTGCAGGCTTACTGCATGCATACATCCCCTTACACCTGCACACAAACCATGACACATATTTAGTGAAATCATGCTTCAGTTTCCCAGGGGCATGAAGGGATGAATTGGCAGGGAAGTCAATAAGCCAAGTGAATCTTTCAAGCCACTCCATTAAGGTCGCCAATTTTGCAATTTTTTGGCCAGTAGAGTGGCCTCTCAAAGGAATTTGTGCTTCTATTTCATTTATAAAAACTGAGACCGGGTCTTCAACATGCTTTAGAGCATTTAAGTAATCCTAAAGAACTGAGCATGATTCTTTGCATGTTTTGTATCATCAAATCTGGCAACCCCCATCACTGCCAATATGTATCCACATATGAAAATAATTAGTTGAATATCTGTCCCCTTGTCTGAGAGGCAGTGTCATCTGCTCAGGAGCTGGTTGGAAATACTAATGAAAGATGGAGATACTAGGAGAAATAAACAAGAATGAGAAGAAATATGCAGTGCTACAAAAAGAAATACTAGAGATGAACATAAGGAGAGCTATTCAAGTGATACTGACAAATCAAATTCTTCTCATCCTCTTTATATATTATGAGAAGAGGCTACACAGTAAAATTAAAAGTATACACTTAAAACCCACAGAATATGTCTTCTTTTCTTACTCTGCTTTTGTGGCCTAGCAGATATCTCTTCTACTGAAGCATCTAGCTAGGAAAGCAAATTAACTAGTCTTTTCTGTTTCTTGCCCCTCAAAGCAGGAGATAAAAGAAGCAGGTGCACACAGCTTAGCTAGTTGCTGGTGGTAGTGCAACGTGTTTGCCCCTGAGGTTCCTGCCCATGACATTGCACTTTACACAAAACCCATTGATGAATGGTATTCTGGAATGTCCAGGAAAGTCTGAAAGAATCACCTCTATTTTGTGAGACTGTTTAATGATGACTACATCGCCTACATTTCTCTGTAGAAAGCAAAAAAAAAGGGTGGGAAGGCAGAAGAAGGGAATCTTCCATTCTTCTTCCCTTGATAGAGTTGTTTGCGTTTTCCAGCAGATGATACAAATAACGAAAAATAGCTGAGTTCTTCCTTGCTTTTACTCAACAGCATTAACTCCTTTAGGCTTTCTAACAGCTGAGACAAATCCATTATGGCATTTCTATTTCATTTATCTATCTTAGATTTTTTATGTACAGAGTCCTCAATGGCTAAATGCTTCTCATCATCCATTATCTTAAAATTAAACATATGATCACGACAGGTTCACTCTGCACTTAGGAAGGTAGTAATGGGGCTAGGAACTTCCGATGTAGTAATATCCTCTGTTCAGATTAAAAATAGCTTTTTAGCTTTGATTATAAATGAAATTAAGGATTATACTGGGGCATCTTTGTGGATGTATCACTAATTTGATGATGGGTTGTTCTATTTTTAACTACTCTGCTTTTCCTGTTACACAACTTACCACTGGTTTCCCCTTAACAAATGGGAGAGGTTTTCCACTTGGCCATTTTGATTTTAGCATAAGTAGTCTCATTTTCTAACAATATGTTAGTTTCTACAATATGTAGATTATAATATGTAGTTTCTTGTCTATGAATTTGAGGGGCGAACCAACGTGGTCAACTCTTTTCATCACATGATAGAAGGATTTCTTTCTTTGCCTCTTCCCATCTTTTCTCCAAATGATACCCTCCTACTCCCTCTTGATGGAAACTTCTGTATCACTGTCTGAGGAAAGGGAAAATCCCAAGACATGTGTGCATGCACACAAGTACCAGAAGTACCTTTTCAACAATGCTCTCAGGGACCTATTCTCAATGCAGATCACACAGGCTGAAATCATCCTCTCTTTTAGGCTTAATTACATCCCTTATATAAGTGGAGCCAGCTGGAGTTTTTTTTCCAGCTTCTTCAATTCCTAGAAGGTTGCTCTAGCACAGGGACTATCAGGTTACTGTTGCCAAGGAGTTTACAGCTGTACTCAGAGAGGATAATATCCTATCAGTCATCTCATCTGTATCATCACATACAAACTTGGTTTCTTTTTAATTTTTTTTTCCATTTCTGACATGCTGTCCTCCACCATATGGGTGCTCTTGAAAGGAGAAAATTTCTGGAAGTTGCCAAGTACAAGTTCTTATACTCGAAAAAATTCTCTAATGGCTTAACTTCAGCAGTGATGGGGGGTGGTCGATGAGGGCAGGGGTGAGGGGGGCTTTCTTCTGGCTGTGAGCCATCACCTGTGTAAAAAACATCCTCACAGGGTAGGGTGTTTAGGGGAAGGAAATGCATCTCATATTCCAGTTCCTTATTATGCCAGTCATGTTGGAGGACTTCTTTTGAGCTGCGGTAGGAAATCTTTCTTTTTCTATTCAACAGAGAGTGTTTAGACAATTTGAAGAACTCTTGTCTCCCTTCCTCTATTTGAGCTCAAGTCTTCAATTAGATGTAATTGAAAAAGGTAGAGTAAATGCCATGTGCCTGCCTCTTTGGAAGGCATAATTATGACTAGCATGCAGACTTGGAATTTTGATGACTGAATAAATAAGGAAGACAGATGTGTTTGTGTACACACTGACATCAGTATTGACAGGATGACACGGGGACATTTGTAGCTCTGTAGGATGAGGAGGAAAATGAGGGGTTTGGGCTGCTTTCCATCCCCTCTTATTTAGAAAATGAGCATTTGTTCTGTCTTCATGTCTGTGGATGAGGTGAATTTCTATTGTGCCTATGAAAGATAATAACACTTGGAGTTAGGACTTAGGCATTGATTTTCTCTAGCTAGAGGGTTCCCATTCAGCATATTCAATAATTGATCTTACTTTATTTCCACTTCTGCTTTTACTCTCTTTTATCTTCTTTATCTTCTCAGCATTCTACAGGTAAGAANCCAGGCTCTTCACAAGGTCTTCATGCTCCCTCTGCTATGGCTTGCAGGTAGTGATACTGAGACAAACCAGTTGAGAACAAGCTGTTATCTAGTCTACAGCTTAATAAAATACTGGTGCTTCTAAGACATTAATTATCTTTTCATCATATATTGTTAACCTGACTATCATTATTTTATCTGATATCAAAAAATGTTCCCAAAACCCTGTTTGGTCAGCAGTCATCTCTTTTTTTTCTATTGCTTTCTATGTTATGGATTAATGTAGTCATCTATTATATTGTTGTACTATTTGCACGCAATCACAGCATGGTCACTGTTGAAAATGAGTCACCATTTTTGAATTTGCAGATGCTCTAAATGAAAGCTGTTGGGTATGTTCTTAACACATACCTTGAGCTAAATTCAAGAATGGCATGTTAGTTTAGGATGATTTCTTTTTTGTTACAAAGACTCCATAAATGATCTGACTTTGCTAGACCTACTCTGGTGCCATGTGGAGGGAGTTCTACTTCACTGTGTATCACAACTCTCTTCTCTTTCACTGATACGTAAAATTAAATAGTCAGTATGTTAATTAAAGTAGCCTGATGATTATAGACGTTTTGGTGGTGTATGCAGGGCTGAGAGATCTCAGCATAAGGACTGGTGACACTAAGAGTGTCTTTATTTGCTCATCAGTTGAGACTTTTTCTCTGTTATAAATAAAGTTTCTCATGAACAGTATCTGAAAAAGACCATTCAAAGGGTGGTTAGGATTGCATAAGGAAACGGCTTTGCTCATCTATTTATCCTGCAAAAAACTTGGTTGCCAGGAATGTGCTTTTATTGCTCCCCAGCAAATAGTGAAAGAAAATAAAATAACTGAACTGATTCTACATGAATAAGAGAAAGAGAGAAAACCACCTTCAAACAGTGTTGCTTCTTATGTTAGGCTATTACAAGGTTTTTTAGATTGTGAGTTTTTTTAATTCAGCTATTCCCCATTAGCTCACATTTCTGTTATGTTTCCCTCCTCTGTTCTGCTCACTGAAATAAACAATTTTGATAGCAGAGTATCTATGATGTTGTGTACTCAGGTCCTTCAAATATAAAATACTTTCATACTTCTCTTTCTTTCAATCGAAACAAAGGCTCTCATCAGTGAGACATCTGGGTTCTAATCTCTGTACCCACTAGTGTGGACTACTTTGTTGTGTTTTATAGACTTGCAGTCTCATCTGCCCTTACACACTTGCACAATGTGCATTGTTTGCTCCCACAAAGCTATTTTGGCATAGGTCCTGTTTCTTACACAGATCTGTCATTATTCCTCAAACAGCTTCCTCATGCCCTCTGCCAGTTTCACACCAAGTGTAGAAAGTCCTAAAGTGTATCAACATCCTGAGGTTTATTTTTGTGTAATTAAGCTCACTTCTGCTTCTGTTGCTTTGAGGTCTTGCACGTCATGGGTGTTCTTCCATCTGCATTCATTTTAACGAGAGCTGTGCTGGTGCTGCCCGCTCGGTGGGTATCATGCAGATCATTGCTGTGAGAGCTTGGTTCTGCTCTTCACATTATAAAGCAACCACCCATTCCATGTACTGTGGAATAAAAACCTAGAAGATGGGAGCATGTGCTGACAAAATTTCTGGTACTAATTCTTACTGCAAGCACTCCTCCTACTGCAAGCACTACAGCTAATATATAGCAATAATTTTTTACATAGGAAATGAGGAGCAGCTGCATTTAATAAAAATGAATTCATTTGCTATCTAAGATTATCTTCCTGCTTTTACTGGTGCAAAGTAACCCT
>WEIT01006792.1:1804-20161 GCA_013389985.1 Dryoscopus gambensis
CGAGAGGCAGAGGCAATTTTAAATTTACAGCCTAAGTCTGCACTGTAAAAGTAAATGGAAAAGCTCATCAAATTCAGAGGGCTTCTGACTGGGACAAGAGTTATGTAAATGAATAAGTAAATGTTTCAAGTGGCGTTTATATACTAATAAAACAAAATCATTTCTTTCTGGATTTGCTATTGTAGGGTGTGATCCTGTTTTCCAGTGCTGTTGCTGCACCCTTTCAATAAGTCCTTAATGCAGAACATATAAGCAACACCAGCAGCATCCCTTCTCCTCATTCTCTAACATTCCCATGAGTGTCCATATTTCAGTTTCTATTTGTTTTTCTGTGATGTCTCAAGCTGATCATTCTTCCTGTACCCTTTGTCACAGGTGAATGTCCTAGGTTACAATGTAAGAAGTAACCAAAAGCATGTATTCTATTATCATTTTCACAGGCTGTTAAAGCAAGTGGGGCAGTGTTTGTTATCTCCTACCCTGACTCACCCCTGATCACTCCCTCTGGGGGCTCTCTCCGTTAATGGGCTATCAAGGACCCAGCACATGACTCATAGAGTTACATCAGCCCGCTGTGAGATGCTCCGCCCAGGGCGGAGGAGACAAGCATTCCCACCTGGGTATAATCTGAGGTTTGGAACAGCACAAAGAGCCCTTTACCTCCTGGGTTCCCAGAGGACAAAGGCTACTACTGGGCCTTCAGGTGAAAAACCAGAACTTTCTACAGGATCATTGCTTCAACAGGACCACTTCATCTGCACTGCTACCACCAGCCTGACTAGCAGGGTGTCAGGTTGTATCCTGACTCTGTGAGTGTTCTCTTACTATTGCATTTATTTTTTAATTTTCATATTAAGTTATAATTCTGACTTGTGATCTCCCACTGGTTTGTTTTCAAACTAGTACAGTGAAATTGTTCACCCTGCCAGCTTAGACTTGCTTGAACCCTGATACAGGCCACAGCACTCTTTTGTGAAGTGAGAGTTCAGGATTCATGTCTCTTTAACAAAAGTTATGATTTCAGTCCTCGGTTTTCCACTGCTGAATAAGCACTCTAACCATCATGCTACTCAGGAGTCAGTGTATCTTTGCTATAAACTGAACTCATCAGCTTCAGTACGTCATTCATTTGCTTGATAAATCAAGCTCTTCCAAGGACTTATGCATAATTTGCTCACATCTGTAACTGAGACACAACAGGCCTTGAATAGGGACTTCATATTTCTGAACAGTGACCTGAGAGCAAGTGAACCGTTTATATGGCAATTTTAGCCCTTAGTCACTTGTGGACGCCTACTTCATCTCAGTCCCTAATATATTTTGGTGCAGTCTGTCTGCAGAGATGTTTCTGTATATGTCATACAAGGGCAAAACTGATTAGTCCAAAGATACTGTACGTTCGAATTAAATAGAAATGCATGCAGCTAGCAAGGAATTTTCAATTCTTTCTGTAAGTAGCTTGATCAGGTGCATCTGCAAGAATGTCAATTCCTCCCCAGTGATCTGAAGAAAGTAGTTTCATAGCTCAGTAAAATATATTAATGTGCATTCAAAGAAGAAACAAAATTTAAAAAAAAAAAGAAAAAAAAATAAGAAAGCAACAAGGACCACTGGTATGTAATCTGTGGATTTTCTTTTTTCTCCTTTTGAAAGTCAACCCTTACTGTTCACAATTATCTTGTTCCTTTCTAATAAGGACCTGCAATAAATGTGACTTTATTTTTCCCAAAGATAATGCCTTCAGTTCTAAGGATGATAGTTTTATGTATTTATATTGGGAGAATGATTTTAATTTGGGGAACTATTTTTTTTAAATACACGTTTAATACAAATGATGACAGTATTATTATATATGGTGTTAAGAAAAAGAATTTACTGAAAAGCATTTATACATTTTGTCTCACAATTACATAATTCTTATACTAACCCTGTTGCCTACATCTTCACATTTTCAGGAGGTGTGAATTTGACAGATCAGATGTCAGTTCAGAAGTACACTAGAACTTGCAAAAGGTTGGATGCCATTCTGGCTACACCGATTAAAGACTGACACATATTTGGAACATGCTAGTTTAAGTCAGAAGATGACAGCAAAGGAAAGTATGAAGACATGGAAGTTGTGATTGATGGGTGGTACATTATTCTAAATTAATACTTAAACTGGGAGCTGACATAGTGGAGCAAAACAAAAAATTTTGTATTTTGTCTGATATGCTGCCCTTCTCAGTAGAATACACTGAAGGTTTAGAGAAAAATACTATGCTGTTTATAGCAAACACATAAAATATGACATTAATTCTTTATAAATATCTCATGTATAACACAAATCATAGAAGGAAATGCCATCTTGATTTTTATAGTTGATTGTGTGCTACCCTGTACCCTGTCAGACCCAACCTTATGAATCTGACCACTTTAGTATCTCTATAACCTCTGTACAGTTATCCATAACCCAGACACTGCTGTATTTCAAGGTAAAGGATGCCAAACACCAAATACTTCCTTCTCTGCTCTTGCATGCATAGTCTTTTCACTTTACCCCAGTGTCTCCAAATTCCCTATTAGCATTGTCTCCTTACCTTTATTTCCCCACATCCCTTGCCCCCATCCTCTTTACTTCTGTATCACCTATTTTTCATTTTCTTTGTCTGGTGTGCTCAGACATCGTTTGTCAAGCAGCCCTGATGCAGGGTTGGAGTGAGATGGAGAACATCTGTGCTGGTAAGGGGACTTCACATTATCAGTGGCCAACTGGGCAATCTGATCACCTTTCCACATCACCTATTTTTCCTTGCATCTTCAGATCCTTTTCTCATGGCCAAGATTTGTTTGGCAGTCTACAAATTGTGCAATGCTTCTCTTGGATATCTAGCTGCTATGTGGAAGTGCCTCATAGGAGAGACTCACACTATATATCAGCAGTTGGCCATGTCTCATATGTAAAAATCAGTATAAATCTCCTTATAAGCATCTTCGTAAGTCTTTCATTTCTCTCTTTTACATCCTCACTCAGAGAAACTATAAACACCTCCAGTCCCCTAGGACACTTCTATCTGCAACTTCCTGGGACATTTTAACTTATGCACTATGTTCAGTGCCAGCACTGGTCTTTCAAAAACAGAATAGGTCTCCCTAAAACAGTCAAGTCTTAAAAAAGAAGGACCCAAGGCTTTAACTTAGATAATTTGCTAGGAATCATAATTACTACATCCTGTTTCTCATCTGAGAAATGCATTCATTATTTCATATTTTGAGACACAAAATTAGTATTAGAAGTAGGAATCAGCTTCAAATACTAAAACCCAATTTATGGACTCCAAAATCAGTATTTTGGAGTTTTAAAAATTTTTATAGTCCTTTTTCTTGTTAAAGAGTCTGTTTCATCATTTCATTATCAATCCTCTTTCCAGTTTAATGTCCCTAAAACTTGCAAAGAAAGGAAATAAATCTGCTTTAGCCTGCCTGTGCAAATTTTAATCTGAAACTAATAAGTAAAGTTTTGTATGTCTTTTTTTACTAGTACATCACAACAGGGTCAGTGCTAAGGCTACATATTTTCAATGGAAATACAGAATTTTGAAATAACAGAACAGTCCATTCATATTGCAATGCAAAAAAATGTAGAAGTCCCAAACACATACGAGACAGAAAACATGACAGACAATTTATCTGTTTTGGTAAGATCTATTTTAATATTCCACTATTATTATCATCCAAGGTAGGAATTTTATGGCAACCATTAAGATGCACTTACACTTCAATGAAGTACAATGTAGATGCCTCCACTTTTACAGATGATTATTTGAATATCATCCTCAGTCCTGTAACAGTTTTGGTAAGAATTAGGAAGCCAGTTATTTCTCTGATGAGTACAGGTCACAGAATTAAAGAAACCTGCAAAGTTAAGCCACTACCAAAAATGTAATTCCACCCTTTGCCTGCCCTAACAGTATACTTCCTCCTCCTCTCGCGCAAGTACTACTATCCACGTGCCCACTGAGCCTCCCAATCCAGCTGTGAAATAGCTTCTTTTCTCTTTTCTGCTGTTATTAGTTTTTAGCTAGATTAGCAGTTTGACTCAACTAACCATAAGGTGCCAAAAGGCAATTCTGTTGCAGCCAGCTTTGCAACCTTCCTGAAGACAGTTTTGCCAGCAGGAAAGAATACGGAAGGGTCTTTGCATAGGTGTTTCAGAGGTGTTCATTTCTGCTCCCACACCAGTCACCGTTGAAGGAGCAAAGACAAGCCTCATGGGAAAACTCCAACCTAAGCAAAAGGATTCTCGGGGCGGAGGGAACACCCGGGGCCAAGAGGGCAACAGGACTTGGGTACATACAGCAGTAGAGAGTATGCTCCCGGGTCCCATCCTCCCGGGGGGAGGTGGGGGCGGCCCCACGGTGGGGAGGAACCCCCACACAATTCCAGTACAAAGGTGGAGGTGAGGTGAAAATATGTAGTCAAGGATGCAGAAGAGGGTCCTGTCACCCCTTTGCCAAATTCATGACCTGAGTATTCAAACTAAACTCATGATACCGCAGGTTAACCACAGGCACACACAGGGTGCTTCTTGTGTCTCTATGAACTGGATATTAACTTCAATTCCCTTTCGTACAAGACTGTATATAACAGATACACCTTTTGAGAAACCATCAAGGCTAACAGGTTTCAAAGCCACAAGGGGAATTCCCCAGAGCAGCATTCTGCCTGCAAATAGTGTTGTAAAATCCTTTCTGCTTGTGAAAGCTGAGCTCTTTCCTGCAGAACTATCATGGAATGCTGAGTATCCCAGCCCCAATATCAAAAATGGAGAGTCAAAACTGCAAGTGTAAGCCTATATTTTAAGCACTGGAAAATAAAGGGATTTGCTGTTTGCAAATTCTTTCTTTAAGAACGGGGCATAATCAAACCAGCTCTTTAGCACCGTAATATATATTACTACTATAGTTCCTATCTATTAGCTACAAATCATATCACAGAATCAATTAGGTTGGAAAAGACTTTTGAGATCATTGAGTCCTACCTATGACCTAATACCACCGTGTCAACCAGACCGTGGCACTGAGTGACACATCCAGTCTTTCTTCAAACACCTCTGGGAATGGTGACTCCCCCAACTCCCTGGGCAGCCTATTCCAATGCCCAATCACCCTTTCTGTGAAGATCTCCTTCCTAATGTCCAGCCTAAACCTCCCCCTGTGCATCTTAAGACTGTGTCCTCTTGTCCTGTCACTGGTTGCCTAGGAGAAGAGACCAACGCTCACCTGGCTATAACCTTCTTTCAGGTAGTTGTAGTGGGATAAGGGCTCCCCTGAGCCTTCTCCTCTCCAGGTTAAACAACCCCAGTTCTCTCAGCCACTTCTCATCAGACTTGTGCTCCAGACCCTTCACCAGCCTTGTTGCCTTTCTCTGGACATGCTCTAACATCTCAACATCCTTCCTAAACTGAGGGGCCCAGAACTGGACACACTACTCAAGATGCTGCCTAACCAGCCCCTCCCTGGTCCTGGTGGCCACAGTATTCCTGATACAGGCCAGGATGCCATTGGCCCTCTTGGCCTAGTGGGCACACGCTGGCTCATGTTCAGCTGCTATCAATCAGCACCCCCAGGTCCCTCTCCGGTCACTGTCCAGTCACTCTGTCCCCAGCCTGAAGCACTGCACGGGGTTGTTGTGGCCAAAGTGCAGGACCCAGCACTAGGTCCTGTTAAACCTCATACTGTTGGATTTGGCCCATCAATCCAGCCTGTCCAGGTCTCTCTGCAGAGTCCTTTTACCCTCCAGCAGATCAACACTCTCCCTCAGCTTGGTGCCATGTGCAAATTTGCTAATGGTAGACTCTATCCCCTCATCCAGATCATCCATAAAGATATTAAACAGGACTGGGCCCTACACAGATACACAGATCCCTGGGGAACACCACTGGTGAATGTTCGCCAACTGGATGCAGCATCATTCACCACCACTGTCTGGGCCCCGCAGTCCAGCAAGTTCTTAACTCAGCAGTTATAATTTCAGTAAAATCCCTGTATGTAAGACAAAGACTTTTACAACACTTTTTTTAGTAATCTCCTACAATCTAATTCTTCCAAGATGTTTTTTCATTCTGTAAGTGACATTTACTGAAATTCTACATAAACCCCTGAGAACTGGATTCCTCCTAGAATTGAATAAAAAATGTGCACAGCCTGTCAGCAGGTCACATGTATCCTGCCAACCTACATCTAATAGATTTTTCACTTTTCATCAGTGGTTTTTAAGACAGTATGTAGTCTGCCAAATTTACTAAAAAGCTTGCTACAGTATCGCACTTTCAAAATGTGCAATCTGTCAAAGCCGTAGCTCAAAATGTCTGCTACGATGAGAGTATTTGAAAAATCTGCTACAGTGTTGGCATTCATTCAGAAAATAATGAGTTTATCAACAGAGGAGGAGGAAGGAAAAAAGTTGTTGGGAGAGGGAAAAGAAGTGGAGAGAAAAGAAGATTAATCCCAAATGTAATTTTCTATATCCTGAAGAAACTACAGGAATTCTTTTTGCAAGTGTAATCCAGTTTCACACAAATTCCTCCAAGATGACAGCATATTAATTGGCAAATAGTCTGAGTGCTACATTTAATAACATTAATGAAAAGATAATTTATCATAGATTTGACCGCAACTGTTCATAACAAACCTCAATATTGATTCAAACACTGAATACATTTAGCAAACAGTGGAAGACAGCAAAATTGCTTGCACTTATATTACATATATTGAGAGTATCATAAGAGACAGGTTGGGGAAAGTAGGAATGCTTAATTTATAAACTGAAATATGAAGAAAACTGAAGCCGTTTCAGGAGACTGTACATAATGGCAAACTTCTGTTTCAAAAGAGACAATAACACAAGCATCAAAATTGTCAAGGACTGTGAAATACAATTCTAAGAACCTTTCCTGTCTGCTTTCCTTCATCCTGCATTTTAGAAAATTCACCTTTACATTCAAAGAACATAAAAAAGGGCAAAAAGAGAAGGAAAAGAACATTTAGAAAACAATAAAATATCTGCATATTAAAAAACAAGTTCTTATGGCTTCAACCTTCTTGAACAACTGACACCACAGGCAAGTGTTCCTGAACATAATGCCAAGCTGGTGAAAGGACTGCAGCAGAATTTTGAATTCAAAGAATTACAGAAGAGCTGCTTGACTCCATGCCATGTATCTCTGAAAACAGGAGGTTACAGAAAGTTCCTTGGATGTAGGAAGCCAATGCATCATTAAAACCACAGCATTAACATGACTGAATACCATCACTTCTAGAAGCAAGCAAGGCAATTGGTAGTAAGAATATTCAACTACAGCAAAAAAAAAGAACAAGCAAACAAAAAGAAAAAAAAAACTCTTAAAAAATAAAAAAAAAACAAACAAGCAACGGAAAAAACCCACCACACAAGCCTCCACCCTCTCCAGGAAAAAAAAAAAAAAAACCCACTCTGAAAAAGGCTTGTGCAAAGTTTGCTGCAACCAAGAAGGCTACTGAGCTGATTAAAATCAATCACACAAGCTTACAAGGGGCAGGAGAAAACTGGAATAAACAGGGCTTGGGAAGTACCTTAAATTGCCAATTTGAGTTTTCTCTATTAAAAATATAAAAACTAATTTTATAATAAAGTATGGATTTGTTGTTCATTTTAAGAGGTTTTATTTGGGAATTTTATAGAACATCTCACCTGGGATACATGAAACCAGCTCTTGGAAAAGATCTTTACTGAATTAATTATTACACTGGAATTGCTCCTAATTTAGTGAATAAAAGTACTTCAATCCCTTTTTCATGCAAAAAACCTCTAAATTATTGAATCTTTGAGATTATGGTTTTATATCTAATTGTTATGTCCCTGAAAGCACAACAAAGTGTCCCAGGTAACTTTGGCAATAGCCAAATTCTTTGGTTGCCTTTAAGAGACAAAATTCAGAAGTATCTTACCATTTTATAAAAAAATATTTCATAGAATTTAAATTATTATGGGTTTCAATATCTAATGTTTTGAAGCATAATTCTTTAATCTCTATTTTTCCCTGCTCTTGCTTCCACACAAATATCTTGAACAGAGAAGTCACATCCATAGCTTTTGTTTGCATAAGCAAACCATGTGTGGAAAAGTCCAGCAGAGATATTGAAGTTGCTTGAGTATCTCATAATTTAGCACTATGGCCACAAACCAAGATTCTGTTCTATAGGCTTCAAGATAGTAATTTCTTTCCAGATTTAAGTAAGGTAACCTAAAGTAGATCACAGATTATTCTGAGTTGGAGGGGACCCACAAGCACCACCAAGTCCAGCTCTGAAGTGAATGGCCCATATGTGGATTGAACCCACAACCTCAAGTGTTATTAGCACCCTGCTTTAAGGAACTGAGCTAATCTTGGGGTCAAATAAGTAAACTAGAGGGTTTATTCTATAGACTATTAAACAAATGCAGCCAGAATACACTAAAAAAATATCATTTTAATGCAGTCAGCACCATGGAACAACATCACAGCCATGCCTCTTAAAGTTCCTACAAACACTCTTATTTTCCAGTACAGGTGGTCTATAAGGTCCATTTTCCTCACCTTTCTCCTGCACAGAAGTTATAAAGTGGCCTTCAGCTCTTTCACATACATGGCAGTTTTGTCTTGGCAAACTTAGAAATCACATTTGAATGTTTACAGGTTTTGCCCTGTGGGATCTTTATGAATTAAGGGGGGAGGCGCTTGCTCAACAATGCATTTAGCTTGACTAAAAGATTTTGCTTTGCCAAGCAGAAGGAAGGAAGGGGGGATGCAAGACCATTGATAAGGGGAAGCATACGTGACTAAGAGATCCTGTTTTCAGTCCCTAAAGCCAGCTTAAACCAGCTCTAGAGTTTGGATTATGGCCAGGGACCTAGAAAGCATGCGCAAGGAAGAAAGGTAAAAAGGAAAACAGAGGAAGAGTATTTACTTTATCTTAGGAAGACCTTGCTTCATCCCAGAGACCCCAGCCCATGACCACCAAGAGGCACTGCGCAGGTGCAAAGCATATGAAATTACTTTTGGGCTCATTATAACACAAAGCGGGGCTAGGCAATGAATATGTATAGGCGTATTAGGAAACTTGATGCATATGTAACAGTTTGGGAAATAAAATGAGAGGTGAAATTTGCAAGAGGTGTGCAAGCCTTTGTGGAGAGATCCCACTTGTTGCCTCGGCTGAATAAAAGCATACCTACTTTACCACTTTAATTAGTGATAAAGTCTTTTCCGCATATCATTCAGAAGGCAGCTTAGAATTTTGTTAAACTGCACTTTCAGCATAAGTATTTCAAAATTGTTTAATAGGGAGAGAGAGATCACTTATCAGCTTAATGAGATTTAGAATTGCATTCCTCCTTCTCTATAGACTATCAAAAACAGTAGCCTTGATGATCAACCTGTGTTCTGCTCCCAGGTTTATATATTGTTTTATGTCAAAGTTCTTTCATTGATTGCCTCCCACAGCACAAAGTAGGTGGAGACTCTGGATTGCAAGTAAGATAGTGTAGTCTCAAATGCTCTTCTTGCAAGCGTCAGAATGGTACAATAGTTCACAAATGAGTCAAAGCTACAAAGACTCAAGGACCTATTGCATGTGAAAAATTGTCAGCAGTTTTTGTTAACTTCATTAAGTCACGAGTGTTCACAAGGCTGCAGCCACAGGCTCAGCAGCTGGAACTTTATATGGGCACATAACTGTTTTAAGTTTCACCAGAACAGAGCTTTCAAAAGGCATTTCCTAAGCATTCTATTTATAAATCAAACCCCACTTTGAGTCACAGCACACAGCAGTCTCAAGATGTCTGAACTCTACTTCCACGTAAATTATTTTGTCTGGAATGTTGAGATGTCATAAGCTTCCATATTGATGTGATCAACTATGCACCATCACAGCCTTTCCCCCTCTTAAATGCTTTGTTCTCAGTTGAGTTTCTCTACCTGTCTAGAGAGAGACTTCTCAATACACTACAGGGTGGCCAACATGCATGTAGATGTTCTTCACAAATCAACCTCTCCACACTTTATCTTTAGAACTGTAGGAAAGGAAGAACAATTTGAGAATCAACTCTTTTAAATAGATGATGGAAAAACAAACATGGAAAGAGAAAAATAAAATTAAAACAATCAAAAACTGAGTAAAACAGGCTTAGGGCCTTAAGGCAACAAGCCTCAAGGAATTCTGGGCTTGCCAGAAGACTGCAGGCTGGATCTGCTCCTTTCCTTTATCCCTGAAGAAGAATACTATTCAAATTAGCTTTTGATGATGTATAACATTATGGGAGAAAAATACACACTTAAGATTATAAAATCATCGCTCCAAAGTGCTCTTTTGTTTCACTGGCTAACTTTCTCCTACTTTTAGTAGAACTATTTCGTTGCATACTCTGGAAGCAGAGAAATGTAGCTGAGCTGGCCCAGTTCCATAACCAGGAGTTAACAGAAGAGGGATTGTTTCTGCATCCAGATCTGGGAGGGACAGAAGTGCTTTGTTTCCTTTCAGTGGTATCTTGCAGGAAAGTTAAATAGCAGAAAGAGAACCCATCAGAGAAGTGATAATTCTACGTAGGCTACAACCTGTACAACGCACAAAGATATACATAAATAACATGGGGATTATTAACACCGTCCAGTTTTAGGCCGCTAACTTAACAAACTACTCTCACAGCCATTAGGAAGAGAAAGCCCATATTTGCACACACACACACATTATGTTATGTAATTAATGTTATAGTATGCATTAGTCTCAATTTATAACGGCATCATTATTAAATACATGCAATAGGTATTTCACTAGTGTATTTGGTTATATTTCCCAAATGCAAGTACCCTGAAAGCATCTTTGAAACACAGCTTCTTAAACTCATAGGGCAAGTAAAAAAACCCCACATTTTCCCTAACTGACTGATGCCTACAAGCAGTCTTTGAAGTACAATTTTATTTTCAGTATAAACATTTTGTCAACTGCTTGCTTTCTCACTTATGTACACAGTCATGAAGTTCATGATGTATTGGCCCATATTGAAACACACACAGCTCACGAGCCACCTGGCCTGTATATTCCTCTATATATCTGCTCATGGTTCATTTCACTTATTACATTTATGACACAAGTGTCCATGCAGTGGTTCCATTGAGTACTCTTGCACCCCTGCTCATGTCCAGGGCTCAGTGCCAGCACTCTCAGCAAACACCCCCTCAGTGAAGAACCAGGTGGCAGCTCCCAGCCCTACTTCCCTAGGGCCAATCCCACAGGACAGGAAGCAGCACCTCTCCCCAGTTCCCAACAAACACTACAAGCAACAACCTCCTTCTCAACCTACGAACCTAACTTCTAGCACTACCAGCTGGATTTACAATATTTTCCCTTCAGGGGACTTTTAGCATTAGATGTGCCAAAAATTTCATTAAAACGCAACATTGACTTAACAGCTCAAGTCTCTGGCGGTTTCCCCCAGGAAAAACTGGCAGGATCAATTCCAGGCTGTTCTTCCCATTACACACCACCACGGGGCTTCCTACACACACTACTGAATCACAAGGATCCCTTACACTTGCATTACTCCTCCTACACAAACAATATGTCAGTTTTAACATCTGGTAATAATACACCAGTATTTTGATGATTCAGTGTGTGGTGGCTGACTTGCAACTCATTTTGTGCTATTGAATTTAATACATATTGCCACAGAGGACAAAAATCTTATGAATGTGAGCTTTGGATTGGAAGAAAAGGTCTCCTGGGAAATGTTTTTGTTAAGAAAAAGCCTACTTGGATTTTTTTGTAATTAATACATTGCTAATAAACATTCACATTGTCCAAGCACCACAAAGGCTGGTGGGTCCCACAGGATCAGACACTGGAGGTGGTGAGGGCTCCCCAGGATACCCATCTGGGCAGGGCCTGTCAGCCAGTGCATGTCCTACCCCAGCCAGGACCTGGGCAGCAGGAGCAGCCCCAGCCCTGGGCATCAGGCAGCTCTCTGGGAATGCAGGGCTGTGGGTGGGCCTGGCTCAGCAGGGCAGGGCTGTGGGGAGCTGGAGACCAGCCCTGCTCCAGAGTCACTGGGATGGGAATGATGGCCCCAGGGGGGCTGGAACAGTGTCCTGGGCCATGGGCAGGGTGTGCCTGTGTAGAAGTGCTCACAGGAGGCAAAAGGCTAGAATCAGCCCTTCAAGACTACATAGCTTCTCAAACTCCTTTAAGAAATATTACTCAAAAATTGCTGTCAGTCCCACGTACCTGGCCGCCCACAGTCTGCATTGTATAAATATCAGATAACAGCTACTGCAGACTTTCAAAATACAATGCTACAATACATGATACATTGAAACTGGAGGCAATGTGCAAGAACCTGTGTTTTGATGGAAAGCAATATATGCAGATTTGGCAGTGATAGTATATATGCACACATAATTGATCCAACAGGTCTTGTTTTTAAATGGACATAAATCTTCCACACAGTGGACTCTTCCACATTTGCTCTCCCAGAATGCCTCAGAAACCATGCAGCTGCCCCAAAAAATCCCTCAACTTTTACATGATGATGGAGAACTGAGGGTTTTGGGGTAGGGTTTTTTCTGCTTTTAAACCAGATACTTCAGAGCAAGTATTTTGTAGACTGGAATAGTATTTCATTATTGCCTAATCCAAAGACATGGACCAGAAACCTTTCAACTTACAGGTTAAACTTGTGAACGAATGTAAGCTTTACTAAACGGAATACAAGAGTTTGTCTTCTGCTCCCCAGCCCTAGTTTCTTCCCAAGCCCCACATCTGCTTTTCAGTCCCCCAGCATGCTCCCTCTTCTTCCTATAGCAGTGGATGTTCTAATCAAGGATGGGGCTGCCCCATGCAGCTCCACTGGCCCTGGGCAGGTGTGCCTGACACTACCATTCCTCAGGCATTCCTGCTTCTGCTGCCTGGGGAGATCTGTGGGTCCAAGAGAGTTCTCCATTCTCATTTTTGCAACTGTAAGAAAGCGGAAAGAAAGGAAGTAACAACAGCTTAATCTGAACTTTGCATGAGAATATGAGAGCTGATTTTCCTCAGGTTCTGGGCCCCTTCTGTTCATTTCACTTCACTGTTCTCCACAGAGAAACAAGTAAAGTCATGTATTTCTTTCTTGTTCAAAAGATTCCTCTTTAAAGGGGTTGGAGACAGCAGAAGCTCTCTCCTGTCTCTGCTGTTCTCCTTCTGGTGGCAGGAAAATGCAGAAAGGAGCCAGTTCTTGGGACTTTAGAGTCCTTTTGAATAACTGTAGTACCCAGCCCATCAAAGCTCCATTTGCAAGAGCATTACCCATTTCTGAAATGTTCCACAACCTTTCAGAAACATAACTCAAGTCTTGTCAAGTATAGACTTAAACCCTCAGGATTGAGGAGGAAAAAAAAAAAGGTTGGCTTGAATGTTAGTACATTCAGCAACATTGTACCATACACATTGGTAGCAAGAGCGTCACTGTTTCAAGTTACTAAAAATACTGAAGGAAGTTTCTTAATAATAGCTTTTTTTTCTAATACACTAGAAAGCCTGCTGTGATCGAAGACAATGTTTTCTCAGCTAAGACATGTTTTGCAGTCGCCCAGCTGTTACTTTTTACTGTCTGTCCTTGACAAATCCCATGTGATGACAGAAAAATTGAACTCTGCCATCAATTAACACTCAGAATGGATAAGCATATGCCCTGGTAAGTACTATAAATATGAAGAAAATCTTTAAAATGATTACTTATATTCAATGGGAAAACATAGATATGAATTCAGATATTTAAAGTTTTAAAGTTTGTCTATATAAAAATCATTTTAAGAAAAATGGAGTGGTTTGTTTCAGGAGGGGTCAATTTTAAATAAAAATACTTTCCCTTTTTCAAAATTTAGTGAACAATATGACATAAAATATACTATGTTCTTCTATTGTCTTTCCCTAAAATAGAATGTTAGGAGAGAGGAAGACATTAATATTGATATAAATTATAAACTATTGACTGTAAACTAAGATAAAAAATGCACAAACAATAGGAAACAGTGACTACTCACTGGTAAGCTAGATCCAGTATGTGATTTGCAAGCTAAATTTATCTGTTTGATTTTTCAAATAATTTTCTCTCTTTACAACATAAAACAGTCATCCTTTTTAGTTAACATATCATCACTAGTCTAAAAATTTCCCAAGAAATACAAATATTTCTGAGAAGCAGACACAAAGATTCTCTGTTAGGAACATTTATTTACCACAGGATGGAATCTGTGCAGACTAAACCTACAGTTCATCTTAAAGTATTTGGACAAACTATTGTCAAGATATTCCACAATATTATCTAATTTCTTTCAATTCATTCTTCTAAACTCAATATATACTAAATAATCCATAATCTTACATTTCTAGGGAACACTGGAATGACTTCATAAAACGCCATAAGCACATCCCAATGCTGTATTAAAGGAGAAGGAAAAAGTGCACTTTCAAATATTTCACCTTTGACATTCTGACCTGCAGGTCATTTAGCCTATAAAGAAATGGTTTTACTCTTTCATAGACTCTATTCTTTCCTTCAAAAATCCACTGATTCATTATCATTGAAAAAACTATGTTCATTGGCTAGAAGTGTCTTTCTTCATGGATACATCAACTTAAGAAAAAAAAAGCCAGGCAAGCAGACCATTAAAATCCAAAAATCCAATAAAAAATTGTAACACCAATTTTAGTTGAATCAATGATGAGTTTGATTTTTGGTTGTTCCTTAAATTAATACGTAATTACAGTTGTAAATACTCTTTTTCAGAAAATATTTGGTGCACTTATGCAAGCCAACAGACCTTGGAAACTTGGAAGTGGCATACCTTTGTGCTTATATTTTAAATTTTCCCTGAAGGTGATTTGAAAGGTCCATAACTGATAAAAATAAAATATCTTTTAAACAATAAACAAAATTTGATTTATATATCAGGTGGACTTCATTAATCAATACCATCTCTTTCAATTACACAAATACTGTATCCTTAAATCTGACCTCTTTTTTTTATAATATACTCAGATATTGCAGGTGGGAAGTTACACATTTATGAAGGAAAACAGTTTTGCCACCTACTACTTGTTTCAGAAATTGTTTTAGGAATCAGCTCTGGTTTTGAAAACACTGTATGCACAGCAGCTGGAGCAGCAGTTGATCCAGGCCCTTTACATAAAATACCTACAAACAACATAGGTGATTTATAAAGGGATCCATATAAATATTTTCAATTTCTAAGTTCACGAAAGAAGATTTTAACTGTGATCAAAGGTTTGACTTACTTTTAATGATTGCTTCCTCATTAAATGGTAATTATATTAAATAGCCAGAATGCCAAAAGACTCCTTTCAGCAATTACATCTTCCTTTTACTCAGAGTTGATATGTAGGCAAAAGTGTCAGTTTCAAATAAACACAACACTAATAACTGAGACAATATACAGGCAAAGAGAAATATATAAGAGCTGGTAATTAGCCTTTTGGAGGGGAATAAGAGGAGGTTTGTAGAACTGAAATGTATGCAGTGCCCATAGGTGTCAGCTATTTATTAATGACTCACAGGATTGTAGTTTCAACACTGAACTTTCATCTGAATTATTCTTAAAAGCATCCACAGTAACACTAATTATTCTGTGCAATGAAGCAGACGTCCTCTGTGATAAGAGAGATGCCACTGTATCCTTCTCTCTATATAAACACCTGGTGTTTATAGTAGTTCAGATGATTGAGGGTTTTGGTGTGAGACATCATGAAAAATTTTTTTACCAAAAGGGCTGCCCAGGGAAGTGAATGAGTCACCAACCCTGGACGTGTTTAAAACCTGTAGAAGTGGAACTTAGGGATACAGGTTAGTAGTGCACTTGGCAGTGCTGGGTTAACAACTGAGACTTGATGATCTTAGAGCTCTTTTCCAACCACAATGATTCTGTGATTTACAGTAGGGACATTAGGCCACAGAAGCCCAAGCATATTCTAATATTGTTACGGAACACAAAGGCTGTGGACAGCAAGCTGTATCCCAGGTCAGCTGGAGCAAGATTGTGCATTTAAAAGAATATTCTTACTCAAACCTATTCCCTTGACACTTCAGAACAGAAGTTGTTCACATTCATTCTGGCTTCTTGACTGATGAGAGGTTTTCAGGACAGAAAATTATTGCTCTGTATGAAGCTTTGTATAACAAACTTGTGCAGGTCAGATAATTCAAAGCAAGTGGAATAATATTGCTTAGAGGGATTGTTCTATGTGGATGTCTTCCACTGAGGATAAACAAAAAGCTAAACCATGAGTCAGCCTCAAAGAATGCTGAAAATAAAGATGCTCCTGCAGGCTGGTTTTGCATTTTTATCCCCTAAACAAGACTTTTTCTAAAGGATGCAGTATGATTTCTCAGACTTTTTGGTGGCCAAAGAAAAGATAAGAAATAAGAATAAGCTAGAAAAGCAGCTGAGTTTCCCAATGAACTGCAGAAATAACTTAATTTTTGGTATTTAGAGAGAGGAGTGAACTTGTTTAAAAACACACATATATTCAGGTTGCTTTGCAGATGACCAGTTTTAAATTCTTTGTGTAACCATGCCAGTGAAATTCTCAGTTAGTTGGATTAAAGCCTTTGAAAACTGTACCTCATTTAAAGACAGACTGTGTCTTGCAAGTGCAGGAACAGCGTTGTAAACAGAACATTAGTATTTCCGCTGGTTCCTCAGTGCTCTTCTCACACTGGAAGATGATCATTCCTCTAGAGGCCTTAATACATAGGGTTAATGCAATTCCTATGACAAAGAAATTATAAAATTAGACAAAAGCTAAATGCAATAAAAAGATACAGTTGGTTAAAAATTTCTTCACAATCTCCTCTATAACAGATGAAGGAAACACAGCAGCAGAAAGAGACTATTTTTCTGGAGGCAGTATCAGTGAGACTAGACCTAGGACCATTTACTCAAGTCCTGTGAGGTGCTGAAATAAAAACAAAACCCTGATACGTATTCAGCATATTGCAAAGAATTTGGCTACTGGCAAAAAGATTAAAAACTTAAACAAATACAATAAAAGGAAGACAGAAATCAGGTTTATTCTCACGGTCAGTAAGAGGACTTACTGATTTTTCTGAATCAATCACTCATTGACAATTCAGAAGTTAAACTCCCTCCTGAATATGTTTGTTCAGTTGCATTGCTTGATGGAGCATTCCCAAACAGCTGCCTAGAGCTACTTCCCCAAGTCTTTGTAGTCAGAGTAAGAACAACAGTCAGACTCCTCTGCTTACAAAGATGGGGCATACACTTTTCAAATGCTCACTGAACACTGCTGCTCCTTCCCCATGACCTCCTTAGTGTATCCTCTTCCCATACTTCTGGGATATTTCAAGTCCCACATCCAAACCTTCTGCCTTGCTGAAGGTGCTGTTGCTCCTCAGGTAGATAGAAAACTCCATTTGACTTCCATGATTGCAATTCAATGTACACTGAATTGTTTCAGTCACTGTAAAACACAGTGTTCTCTTATTCACTATAAATGTGATAGAGAATGACTGAAGTCATCAATACTTCACATGTTGAAGTTACATACTTTCAACAAAGCTGGCTGAGGATGGCAATGTCACAGGGAAAAGTGACTGCATGGTTGTGTTTCCCTGGCAATTTAAAGACAAAAGTGAATCCACTTGTTACTTTCAACACTCCTCAAAATTCTACCAACTGTGCAAACAATATGTCTGATGGCACTTGACTAGCAGAGCTTGCTTGAAATTAGATATGTGCTCTGAATAAGAATATCATTGGAATGCCTGTAACAAAAATTCCCCTGAAACTGCAACACAACATGAAGTATGATATGTCCCTTGCTATCTTCAGTGGAATCAGAGCACCCATGAACCCAGGTCCACAACAGCATCAGCTCCCAGGAACCTGAGCCCAGTTAATATTTTGCAAGAAGTCACAACCTGTGAGTTAAATCATAACTGAATATCCAGGAACCCTCATTCCAGCCTTATGATATACTATTACCTGAGAGATCATAGTTCATGTAATTAGAATCTGCATGCATAGATAAAGAAGCCAGGCTGCAGAGAAACATTTACTTTTAGCTGGATTGTGACTTGGATTACATTTCTCTGTGGAAAAGAAGCATTACACATTACTTCAAATGGACTATTTAGGGCATGAAAAGAGCACTCATTTGCTCTGATAAAGCACAGATGGGGACACCCTTCATTCTTCAGGGTAGGGAAATAGTTGACTTCTGGCAAGGGTAAACCTCAGACAATATATACCTTGCATCACTATATAAATATATGGAAGATAAATAA
>WEIT01006794.1:2393-19639 GCA_013389985.1 Dryoscopus gambensis
AGGAAGAGCTGTCTGCATCACAGTACTGTTCTCTTTTGATCTCACACACACTTACAGTTTTACCTATTGAGTCCATTTTTTTAACTGTCGCCACTTTTCCCATCACGTCCAGAAATCTCAACTCATTAATGTTAAAATCAAATTTCTTCTGATAGACTGATTTCTTTTGTGCCAGAAAATAAATAAATACAGAAAAAAATCGTGTTTCCAGTTTCATGATTCTAATTAAATAATTAAGATTGTACTAATGGCACAAGCTTGTTTAAATGAGAGACACTATTTTTTGATACAAAGCCAAAATAATAATCTGGAGCGATCCTGTCTCATTAAGTCTGAAAACAACTCAGATTTTGAAGTGCATGCTGTGGAACTTGGGAAGATAAGGGGCAATCTTGCTGTTTATTGATTTTTACCAGAAATAAAGATTAAGAACCTTTACAATGTTTTCTCCTAATCCTTGCATTGAAGATAGAGGCTTATTCAAATTATAGTGAGCAGCAAAACCCATGCACTCCGAGGCATGACTCATGTTTTCTTCTTTTGAACTCCCAGTCCAAAAGCAGCATGCGTGGTAGAAGGCATGGGTTCATTTGCCAACGCATGACATTTTTCATACTGTCACAACACATCTTGTGCCAGCTAATCTGCCAGCCAAGAGTGGCACCCACCAGCTGCAAAGGATGCTCATCACCTCCATTCCCAGCTGGTGGGAAAACGCCATGTAGGAAAAAGGCTGGACACATTGAGAAAGTTATTTGTAAAAAAGCAAACAAAAAACAAACCCGTTTGACAACACTGTAAACGATAATACAGCAGTGACACAGAGTCTTTCAGAAACAATTAATTAGAATATAAGTATTTATAACTTATAAATATTTAAATATTCTTATGTATGTTCTGGCACAAAAAATACTGCAAAGTCTGTATAACCAAAGCAAAAGGCGATGAAAGATCCTGTACAAGCTCAGTTCCCCCTCCCTATCCCTCCCTCAAATACTGAAGTTACCAGGGTTGCACAGATGTTTTGAGATCATAATACAGGGTCAGAGGATAACTGGTAAGGTCAGCTGGAAAAAGGGGAATGTAAACACTCTTTCTGGACCTTCATGAATGGGACTCTCAAAATAGGAACTTCAGGCTGGAAGAAAAATGATATAATCTGACTCCACTGCTCTCCTATACTGTATTTCTGATTTGGGGTTGTCAGTGTCTTCTCTACACAGCTCAAATTTGTTTTACCTGCTGATTTTGTGAGTGCCATTCCAGATGAGGCAATGGTAAAGGGATCAGCCTAACCTGGCAAGAATTTTACATTGAGGAATAATAAATAAAAAGAAAACATATTCTGGAGGTTTTAAGCAAACCAACTAGGGATTTTCTTCTGTTCCATCATGAGAGAGCAGCACACTCTACTGGCTGTTTCCTCACAGTTTTCTAGACAGACCCCTACACGCTACTGTAAATCAGGATCTTTTACCATGCCACTGATACAATCAGAGAAAATATGGTGTAGCTGGAAAAAAAGAAAACGAAAGGATATGGACAGCAAGTTCTGCTTCTGCCACCGGTTCATGTTGCTGAAGGCAAATGACTCAACTTGCAGCACTGCAGTTTCCATGTTAATACAGCAACGAGAATGAAACCAGCCACTGCAAAGCACACTGACCTTCACAGTCTAAAGGCACAGACTGAGAGTATTAGTACTGTTGTTCCAATATTCACAATGAAAATACAGTGGTAGAGGTTTATGTTTCGTCTTTCATATCAGCTCAGTCGTTCAAGATTCTGCAACACTGTAGCACAGCACAGTCTCAGGAGAATGATGTCTGTATACTTATCAAGATGTTTGTGGTTAAACTCCCTCTGTTCTTTCATTTTGCGTCTCTGTGCAAATACACTATTTTGCCTGGGAAGTCTATAACTGATGAAACTGAAGACTGCTATTTTGCTGATTTTGCATGGATTACATTACAAAGAGATGTCATTCACTCTCATGAAAAGTCCGTCTCAAAGGCATGTGCCCTACATGCCAAGTTGTGTGTCAGACCACAAGAAACAGTTAAACTGGTGCTCCAGTGTTGTGTGAGGTTTCTGCTGTTAGCACCCGGTACACGGAATCCAGTTTCATGTAACTGATGGGTTTAACGCGTTACTCCTTTCAAAATATACCAATTCAGTATGTTCCCAAAATGTTACAGTTAAAAAACCAGCTTGCATACTTAAACATCCCTCAATGTCATATACAGAGAACTCTTTTTTCGGGTTGAAATAAACTAACCTATTAAAAAAAAAATCTCAGCTGCTAAAGCAAAAACATTGATTTCACAAACAACTATCAGTAGTCTTTAGTGTACTGCAAAAGTTTGAAACAAATATCTAATTTTAAATTTAAGCAACTGTTTGTAGTATATCACTGCTACTGGTATCTTTATTTCCTTAGGACAGATTACACTAACTTCTTTGTAATTCAAACGAAGATAGTTTCATTCCTCAACTACACCTTTCTATATGTACAGACTACTTAGAACACTATTTAAAGAAACTTCCCAACTGGAGATATAGAATTTAGACAGAAGAAAAAAAAGTAACAAAAACCCAGACCCTACAAATAATTTTGTTCATACTTACATAGAAAATTTTTAATTAATAGCATATTTCTTTCCTAAAAATTCACTTAATGATTTTGCCTTTTTCTGATTGCAGATAAAGAAATACAACCAAACTCTTACAGTCTACAAAAAAGACATGATTGCAAGACACTTCCAGCCTTTTATTCTACAGAGAAAGAAACAATTCCCTGGGGGTCACTGAAAGCCAAACTGGCTCTTTCGTGCAGCTGCAATTTTTAGTTTATATGAAAACAAATCAATATCATGTCCACAAATCTCTGACTCTTTCTAATAGCACTAAGCTGAACTCCCATTTATCAAATTCTCAAGAGAATTTCAACTTTATTTTTCTAGGTTTAAAAGAGATTACGTTCAACCAATCACACCTATGAATAGAGTTTCCAGCCCTTTTATCTGAAAAACTGGACAACAGCTTGTTTCGTGAAACTACTTCACTGTGTACAAAAGAATATATGATCATGAACAGTATCACAGGAAAATAGGTAAGATGGTTTTCAGAGAAATATTCTTTGGGGCAACTGGCACTTTTCACACACTTCTTTCTGTCTCACAGCTAAGGAGGGATGAAATTTAACCCTGTAAGAGGAGCTAAATCCTTCTGGTATTATAATTCAACCAGTCAGACTTCAATTTCTTCATCCTTAGGGCTTGATTCAAAACCTTTTGAAGTCAATAGAAAAGACTTCCCTGACTGCAGTAACTTTGGCTCAGGTCCTAAGCCATGCTTCTATACCTTTCACTCACCCTTTCGCCTTCACACCCTCCCAAGCCTTGGAACCAGTGTGCATGTTTCATGGCTTAGAGAAGCCTCAGGGCTGCTCTAAATTATTTTAGCTAGTATTATTTCCCAAAGAACTAACTGGGGGGGATACAGAATCAATCCATTGTACCTTCTCCTCTGCTGTATCTCCATAATGGCCTCAGAAGAATGGTTGGCTTGAGACAGCTGAGATTTTTAGTGCACCAAAAGAATTCATATCCAGAAACTAATTCAGCTGGTTTTATTTTAATGGCAGAAAATAATGCCAGATTCTGGCTGGAAACAACTACAATTCATCTCAGAAAAGGACTTTCTCCCAGCCCTGCATTCCTTCCCAGCAAAGGGGACCTACTCAGAGCTGGGCTCTGGGAGCCCTTCACTGCAGGGGAGTGCATGGCATAAGGCCCTGCACATCCCAATAGCACCAATTAACAGAACAGACACTTGCAATAGTAAGGGTCGGATGTACAAGGACTGTCCTTCTTTATGGCCATTACAATCAGTCTAAATTTATAAAGGTAGCATTCACAGTGCCCATTACACATTTTTTAAGTGTCTCTAAATCTGGCTGAGTCCTAGCAGGATGCCATCCAGAACCCTGGGTTCCTCTTGGAGAGGTGCTGCCTTTCTCTTTTTGCTTCTATAATCTGCATCTCCATGGTATTCTAGCAGCCATGCATTATTCAGCAGAGCATTGAGTAGTGAGTGACATTTGTGGGTCCTTTTTCCCTTCATATTCTCATCAGAGAGAATTATATTTCATTGTTATCAGGCCCAATGTAATGGTCAGATGGTATGGACTGTTGGCAGAGCCACTTGCCAGAAACAGCTCTCCCATTGTCAAGTACATGTGTCAAAGGCATTTGACCACATAAGCAGTTCCTGAAATCCCGTTTTATCTCACTGTTACTGAAATTAAGGTACATTCCATAGGTCTAAATAAGCAACATAAAGGAGCTGACTGCTGAGCTCCATAAAAATGCAGTCAGTGCAATTATGATTGAGAGTCTAACAACAGCAGAACCAGGATAAAATAGAGGAAAAGGTTTATCAAGAACTGGGATAATGTGATATGGATCAATTGTTTTTAGTTTGTACATCTAGGTAAAAATTAACTTCATTAATATGATGATGTCATTTTCAAACCCAGAAGTGGGTAATTTTCCGGTAAAATAAGAAGTGCAGAACAGTTGAAATGCACATGTTACGTGTATAGAAATGCAGATTTTACTGCAGAGAATATAATGTGCAAAAATATCGCTCTCCACAGCAGAACCCAAAGTGTATTACACAGAAAATCAATCTACAAAGCTATACAACGACCAAAGCCATTGCCTTTTCTTTTTTTGCTAGTTCCTGCTCACTAACTTTCAACCTTTCTTTTAAGTGCAATAATAACATAAAATGGGTCCATTTTATTTATTTACCTCCTTTAAGATAATGTGACAGTCTACCAACCTGTCTGTGTGCTCATACCTTTTCCATTTGAATTACTGAATTGCCTTAACCCCACAAAAATAACAAGCTATGTTCACTCTAGACTGTTAGTACTTTTTACCATTTCTTTATTAAATTTGTTCAAATAAATTTTTGTGTAATTACTGACAGAATTTCTGGAATACACGCAGTCACAAAACTCCTTTACAGGATTTTAAAAAGTGTGCCAATGTGGAGAAGAAATCTAATGATCACATCAGCTCATCATCAGCAGACACTACCATATCCTTCTAAAACAGACTCTGAATTACACGTCAGTAAACATATAAAATGTGTGGAGTTATTTCTATCTTGTGAGCTAGTATTTTTGAAAAACTTGATGAAACATAAGCACAGCAAAAGAGAAATGTTGCTACAACCTGAAATTGCATGAAATAGGAAGTAATTAGGGGTCTGCCTGGTTTTAGCTGCACTGTCTAAATGTGGATGACAACTTTGACCACTGGAAAGTCATTACTAAGCACACAGCCAGCTGCATGGATATGTTCTCTTTCCCAAAGCATCTTTCAAACACTTTGTCTGCTGCAGAGCCTGCCAGACAACGTGTCATATGTGCCTGTGTTCGTGGGCCAATGACCCACTGTGTTCCCCATAGCTACTGCCTGCTGATATGGGTGGGTTTGATCCTACTTGAATTCAATCCAGTTTAAGCAAGCTATCTGGGCTTTCTACGTGGTCAAGAGGCTGAAACAGGCATCTCCTAAAGGCAGCTAATCCCACCTTAGATTCTTACGTTGCTGCTCTCTAGAGATGCCCCTGACTACACAGGCAACTCCAGCAACCAACAGAAAGAAGGAACTCCATAGCAAGCCGGGTAAGATGGATGCTGCGTTCAGGGATCAGGCTGCAGTTGGGGTCTTAGAAGGGTCCGGCTCAGACAGCGATAAACACAGCATCCACTGATGTCTTTGCTAGGTGCTCCTGGTGAACCGTTAGGAGAGTCCCCCTAAATAACCACTGGGCTGGTGAATAGTCCCTGCTGGGCATTAGCATTCTTACTCTATCCTTACAAGTGGTGGTTTTTGTCTCTCTACTTTTATCTACATGGATTTGATCCCCTGGTGAATAAGAGAAAACCTAGTAATATTTGGAGAGCCAGCCTACGATAAGCACACGTTTCAGGTACTAGTGTATCTACAACACAAAGCTGCTAAGCTGTAGCTTGAAATTCCTATTGCACTGTACAAGAACAAGAGAACAGTCTGTACAACTGAAGAGCAACAAATTCAAACTTGAAAGGAGGAAATACTTTTTTCAAACAAGGTGTAATTGGACCTTGGAGCTCATTATGACAGGATGTTACTGGGGTTATGGTCTTATGAGAGCGTAGGCATGTACTGAAACAGTAGTAATATCCAGGCTTGTAATAGTTAATGCTTAAAGGAAGAGTATGGGAACAAAACTGAAACCTTATGCTTCAGGATTTAAAGCAATCTCAATTTACTAAGAGAGATCTTATTCTGAGTGTGATGAAAAGAGGTAGGAATTATCCACCTCTGCCTCCTCTGAGCTGCTGAAACATTTCTCTGAAATACCCCATTCTGATGTTGTTGAAAATAAAAGTACTATACTGGATGGATCTCAGATTTGATCCAGGCTGGCATTTATGTTACCAAATATATCCTGCATATTGCACTGTTGATTGTATACTACAATGGATTGTACTGTATGCAAGGTAGATTTCTTTAAGGACAGAATATTCAGATAGGTAACTAACTACTTGTTTATTTGTTTACTTTAGTGTCAGAGATGTCTTTTCAAGCCACATATATATTCATTTCACATGAAGTGCAATTAGACTTTGGAGCTCATAATCACACCATCTCCCTGGGGTATGAGTATGTAAGAAAAGATTTCGTATTTTTAGCTGTCTCTGAGGACCACAGAGATCACAGTTCAGGCAGTTTAGGCAAGGATATTCCTCTGGGAAAATGGTTGGATATGAACAATTCCCAATGACACTGTCAGAGACAGTACATGCAAAATGATGGTACATGCAGCCTAAAGAAAGTGCTAAGGGCAACGAGGGAGGGTTGCACGTACCCATAAAGGTTTCAGTCATGTTAAAATAAGATGGGTTATTGTTAGTACGAGGTGAGAAATTTTCCCCTCATCAATTAATAGAAGGCCTGTAATACAGAACATGCTGACTTATGTATTTTGCTGGGGAAATAACTGGAAATATTTTCTAATTGAAAAGGAGACAAGTGGATTTAAAACATATCATATTTTTAGACGATTACATTTCCTCTGTATGGAAGAAGAGGTATAAATATTGCATTTGAAAAATGTCATGTTGATAAAAAAGCTACAGTTTCACCAATATAAAATATGAATGTAAACAACATGTCTGTCAGACATGGCTATAACATACTGCTTAGCACTGCTAACTTATAACATGCACCTATTATTGTTAGTTCTCTTAATGAAAGAAAGACACTGCGTAAATTCTTGAACACATGTTTCACTTTTCCAGCTGCCTTGTGCTGTAGAACATCATGCTAACAAGAAGTGATGCTAACAAGAAGCTAAAACCAGTGTAGCAAATGGGGCATTTAAATATATATAAACATACAGACATTCATATATAAATAGAAACTAGCTATTTTGGGGAAATGAATGGATCCCTAGACAGACATATTTCAGTTTAATATTACCTATATTTTCCTACATGGTAGCCATTACAGTCCTGCTTAATCAGAAAAAAAAAATTGTCATGCTCACTGCTAAAATGGAAAGTCAATATTCAGCTATCATCTCTTTTAGGTTCAATATCAAATTTTGTCTGTCAAGCACAGGGAGGAAAAAGTATATGACTTCTGACATTTTTCTTCAGTCACTTCAAATCGTGACTTGACACCTGTAAGTGTTAGCAAAAGGCACTCATGTTCAGACCAGTGCCGTAAAGACTGCCAGCATGCAATAGCTAACAAGGTCCAAAACTCTAAATCTGTGTTTTAATAATTAATAAAAGGGCATATTTTAAATACTGTCTTCAAGCGTATTGTACTTGCATTGTCTCAAATAGGCTATTTTGTGTTCTTTCCAGTGCCAAAATCCACATTTTCTGCTGTGATTTTCCATCTCGCCTTGATTACAAAGCATCAACATCATTATTTACTGAGAACTGCAACCCAATACTGCCGCAGGGTGGCATACCTCTATCTAACCAGCACATCATAAAAATGGTATTCTGTTTGCACCGTGCACTAAATACTGACTGCATCGTCATATGCATTAAGCGATCGTCTTTCTTCTGAAACAGAAACAAAAAACTGAAAAGAAACCAAAGGGACCTACATAAAACAGGTTGAGATGTTCAATACCTGATGATGATTACTCAGAAGTCTGTAGGCTTGAGTATCTGATTCAACAGAGAGAGAAGAACGACCCTTTGAACTTATAACCTACTGGGGATGGTTTCTACTGCAATAACACTCCATTTAAACCCTATGGCTACAGTATATCTGCGGTTCACTGGCTATAATTACAGCTTTAATATTGTAACTGTAGCAAACAAGTCCCATGGTGTATTAGACTAAATGCACGAGGCATTTTGTCCTCTTGACTGCAGCCTGTTTAATGGCATTTCAGGCTCCAGCACGTAAGTCTGCTCTTGGCCACGCACTCCCAAGCAGTTAAAGTTGGCCTGAACTAGTTCCAGAGGAACACCAATCCAGCCCAACTGGGCATTGGACAATTACTTGAGAATATCATTTAGGGTTGAAACTGATATTTATCTAGTGATTGAAATCAGCTGGGAACTCAGATACTGTTGTGTCAGCATTATGTCTTTCCTGGAGCCTGCAGCACTGTTGGTTTGGCTTCTTCCTACATTGGGCATTTACAGCTGGGCTGACGTGGCAGCTGAAGAAGCAGCACACTGAGTGTATTTGTTTGCGTTTTTTATTATACTTCTCTCTTTATCCTGGCCTCTCTCCTGAAAAAAAACAAACATAACCCACATCAGGAGAACTGAACTCACTTTGACTATCCTTTCCCTTCCTTTTCAGAAGCCTGCCCACGCTCCCCCCTTGCCATGCACTGCAGGCAGGAGTCCAGCCCAGAGCCAGGGACTCACTTCGCGCCTCTTTTGTTGGACATGTTGCAGTGTGTGGCCTCGTCTCTATAGCTTCCAAATAGAGAAGTGTCTACTTAGGGTAAGTGAGCTGGGGAAACTCTAAATGTGATGTTTCCCTCTGCCTTGATCAAGCTGTCCTGGCTTTACCTCTGCTGTTAAGGACTGGCCAGCAGAGCTCCTGCTGCCATGTCTCATGATCCACATGTGTAGATCCCCGTAATCCTCCCTTTACAGAGAGGTTTCATCCAGCCAGCCCTGTCGAGAGGACCAACTTTGAATAGCTTGAGTCTTCCTTAAATTCTGTACTAAAATGAGTCATTAGCACTCATAGTGTTCTCCTGACCTTCAGAGTAAGAGCCAATTTTATTTTCCAAGCAGGATTTCACTTTTGTTTTCCTTCACTACATTACCATTTTTCCAGTTTTCTGACTATATCACTTGGTCAGTGAAACTTCATGGTCCTGCCACTGCTCCTGCCTACCACAGTTGGACATTTCTCTTACAGACTTTTTAGCATTTTTTTTCCATTTCCTTTCAAACCCATAATTCAGTATTTTCTCCTATGTATCATATTTATCTAAATGCAGAGTGACCCTGAATACAAAGAAGACCTAATATTTTGCCTGTGAAGTGGAAATAGGCACCACTCTTTAAAGCAAGACCCTTCTTTTGCTTCTCCACCATCCATCCTTGAACCTCTGCTCCTCCGTAACCCCCTCTCTTTCACAGCTCCTCCCTTTTAACTGTCCTCTGCCATCACCATAGAACACCTGCATCCTCATTCCCATTTCTTCAGCTGGAAAGCCCAGGGACACTGTTCTATTCCTACAGGCACTGCAGAGGCTTGAAGGGGGCATGCTGTTTACTTGTCTATGTGTTAGGTACAAAGTCCAAGTTCCTGACCACAAAGAAAACATGGTGAATATAAGGCAAGTATAATCTTAGGGAAACTGTTTGGGGGGAAAAAAGGGTTTGCTTGCTTGTTTGTTTGTTTGCCGCTTCTTTGCTTTTATGTAGAAGAAAAGGTAGATATAATAAATACACAGCAGTAGTTTACACCACACCAGGGTCTGGTGGGAGCTGTTTCCACCAGCTGCAGGTAGAGCACAAATCAAAGACAGCCTCTTATGGCCTCATACCAGAACTACCAGCCAAAGCATTTCCTTAAAATATTAGAAGAGTACTTGGCATTCACTTCGGTCAAGGGAAGGAGCCTGCCCATGAATATTTAGATTCTCACTATATCCTCAAAATAATGTAGGTTAGAACTTTAAAAATAATGTATTGCCTCTAATAATAATAGTAATAGTTCACAGGATTGTAAGTACCTTTCAACCTAGGTTATCAAAACACTTTACAAAGGCAGTTAAGTAAGTATCATTATATCTATTCTACTCTGAGGTGACAATGACTTTGTGTCAGCTATAACTGAAGAACAATCCAATACTTAACCATTATTCAGCTTCCCAAAATAACCTGCAATTCTCTAAAAGCAGCTCTAACAGGAAAACGAAGTTACAAATGGGGCAACTGAATGATTCATCCAACAGTGAATTTAACAGCTTATTCTCCTATGGACAGAGTTACCACCTCATTGCACTCACGCTGCAATAATGGCAACTTGTATCTCCCAGAACCTTTCACCCTGATGTTCGAAAAGCCCTGCACAAACTCTGCAGTAACATCTGAGAACTGCCACGTGGCAGCACAACACAGCCACCTCTGGGAAGGAATGCAAGCAGCATACTGAAGCAGAAAATTAAAGAAAAAACCCACATAAACATCAGCTTTTTCTAAAGGAAATATGAAAAGGAACATAAATTCTCAGTGTAGAAATATAGCAGAGCTCTTTTTGGTAGGTAACATGAAAGTTACGGTGAGATAATCAGTTGAAGAACTCGGAGGTTTCCTAAATAAACACAAAAGCCAGGGCCCCAGCAGGTGGCCAACTCTGATATTCAAATCTAACATTTTACATGTGGAGTTTTCATTAGGACAAGGTTACCACATGATGGACAATCTGTATATATTTGCAGATGTGGCATGCAGGGAAGTCAAACCTGGGCAAGGAGCATAATTCACAGCAATCTCTCTGCCTGAGAATAGCTGAAGGCAATGTCCAATCAAAGTACTGTCAGTGCAGCGCTCGGCGAATAAATGAGTTGCTTTGACAGGAAATTCCAACAGCAATTTTAATTCTGATCAGGCTTCAGGAAGTGGAAAGAATAAAAACACATCAATTATAGTGACAGGAAGTTTTAAATCACATGGCAAGCAGCTGCTGCCAAAGGACATGTCTGCCAGCTTTCTTAAGAAGTATGGTATTTTGGTGTGACCAAAATTTTACACCAAAGTTTTACAGGCTGACATCAGTCTCTAATTGCATGTTATCCCACTACAAGGGTAAGGAAAATGACACAGTGCAGACAGCACACCGTCATTACAACAAATCAGAGAGACTACTTTTTTAAAAAAAAAAATCCTGACCCAAAATGAGCATATTTATAACAACTCGAGAACACACCGCCAGTAATGATATGGAGCATGTGCACATCTACCTCAATAAAGCAGGAGATCCCAGCAGCAAGGCAAAGAGATCATCCTTTCGTGAGTCAGCCTCAGGCTGCAGAACAATCAGCTCTTTAATCATTTTACATGCACTGCCTTTTTTCATTAATCCATGTTGTAAACAGTGACCACTGCAATGAATTAGTGGTGCACTGAGAGCAAGCCTGAAGTTTGCAACCAAGCCTGACATTTGTTGATGTTCTTACTGTATGTTGCAGGCTCAGAGTCTACCAAACAGCTTCCTTCAGTTATATGGATGATTTCCATGTTCCCTGCATAGTACCATGTAACACAAATGAATTCTAGGCTAGATTTCTCATCACAGAATCACAGTCACATACTGAGAGTTGGAAGGGACCTCTGGAGATCAACCAGTCCAACTCCTCTGCCAAGGCAGGGACACTTAGAGCAGGTTACACAGGAATGCAGCCAGGCAGAACCTAATAAAGCTGGCCTGAGAATGGGATGGTGGGCCTTGGGTGGGTAGCGGGCAGAGATCTCAGGCTACATTGCTAAATTGCCTCTATGGGATCATGCTTCAAATGTCTACCACTTCAGGGAAAGTCATTCAAATGGATGCAAATTGTTCTGGCCTCACTTTCAGGTACACTGAAGCTGTCTTACACAGCACTAGGATGGAGAAGGGCATTAAAGCTAATGTAAACGTGATTTATGGTCTAGCACAATGCTGCAAAGCAGCCCAGCTATACAAGGGAGTTAAAACGCTGAAATAATATCTTGATTTCAGTTTTATCAACAGATATTTTGTGATTGGCTTCAGCAAGTATTTCTCTGCTAGAGTCCAAGAAGGGAATTGTTATTGCTGCCTACATGACACACATCTACAGGACGTTAGTAGGACATGGTAAGTGCCATTCAAGGCAAAGTGATCAAAGAAGTGTGTTGACCAGATAACATTGACTGACTCACATGGATAACTCATTTATATCCTTCACAAGTGAATTATATCCTCTGCTGTACAGCTTCCGGGCTCAAATACCTCCTGCTGTCCCTTCACTGAAATCACCACGAGGGTCAAGGGATTCAGAGCTGAAGACTGTTTTTCAGGGTGTGCAAGCATAGGACAGAAAAGTTTGCCCTCAGAAAAGGAAATGCTCATGAGTTTCGCTAATCACATGGGCACAGATAGCACAGTACTTTCTAAAGTACTTTCTAAACTGCAGAAAGAAATAATCAAAATTGACAGAAATATTTATGCAAATTTAGCAAAGGTCACCAAAAAGTGTGTCATTTTGACAATACTGGCAAGATTTGAATAAAGTTTTGCTTTTCAAAGAGTTTACTTTTCAGTATAAAGACTACTGGAGGAAAGATTTAAACTAACTCTACATAAAATTTTTCCTTATGTCTTTGGAAACAGTGTGAATATTGGATTCCAAAACAAAGAAAAGAACCTGTCAAGATAAGACATGATACATCTTTTTATTTCATTTTAACTTCTACTTCAATAGTAAATGAAGCTAAAACATAAAAGTGCTCATAGCTTCCTGCATAATTATCCACATTCAGATTTCTCCTCAGGAGAGATTCTGTGGGCTTTGATCCAGGGATTTTGAAGCATTTAAAGGAGATACAGGAACCAAATCTCGTATTTCTTCTGAAGAAAATATGGTATAATTTGCTCATGATTTTAAGGACGTTCCACACACGGACAATCTGGCCTGAAGCCAGAGACAAGGGAAAATACAGGCAGACTTATTAAGCGTCCATTATTTTGTATGTCTGTTTCTATTATTTTTTATCTTTATAAGATTCTCTTTATATTCTGACAGAATCAGTGTTTCCAATCCAAGAACACTTAAAAGACATCTAGAGTTTATCTTACTAATTGTCCAGATTTTTCATCAAAACAATCCTATTTCACCCTAAAATGACATCAGTCTATGTATACACAGATTAATGGTGAACATTAATCCTACAGGGGTTGGCAGTTAGACTTGATGATGCTAGAGATCTTTTCCAACCTTAACAATTCCATGATTCTATGATTTGTATATACAGACAGGTATGTACAATACCTCCTAATGACCACTCTGGCTCTAAATCACTTTATTGTGCTTCAATAATTATCTGAAACAGGCAGAAGAGTAAGTGGCACAGATTTCCTGTTTCTGTTCTCCACTATCATCCTGCCAACAGTTATGAATGTACGTACACAGGTTAGCTTCCAAAAGCCAGCAATGGTCTTAATCATCCAGAAGTTTGCCACTTGGGTCACCTAGAAGTGCACCTTGAAGGACAAGCGTCCTACGGCACACCCCTGGATGTGTGCTTGGCTACCTTGACTTCCTATCAAAATGTTCTTAGTAGCACCATTTTCCACAATGCCCTTGTTCTGCATAAGGGCTGGGGCAGGCAGTGTTGCACTGCAGCTGAACTGAGAAAGGCTCCCTTTTTCACACTAAACTCATCTTCAAGCCTCTGTTTCTGTGGCAGTTTCATGTGCCAGTAAAACCTGCTACAAATCAGACCTTCGCGCATCTTCCTCCCTTGCTAATTTAGCCACTTTGCGCAACATATCTACAAACCATGTAAACAAATGCTTTGTTTCAGTCATTTGAATTCTTTCTTGCTTGATTTCTTCTCTGTTTTTTAACAGCAAGACTACAACCAGCACCTGGACTCCCATACTTTCTTAGCACCTTGCCTTTCTGCTTCAAAGGACGCACTGGTTCACTGTCAAGCTGTCAGTGTTCATCGGCTGATGAAACACTAACAGTGTGTCATGGGTGTATGCAGCTGAAACTCGGCCCTTGTAGTCCCAAGCTTTAGTCCTTCTCAGGTTTCTTCCACTTTGTTCCCCAAACCGCTTATCAAAATTAACTCTAGGAACAAAGGGCACTAGTTAAACATAATGTTGTTTTAAAGCTGGAGACCACAGGGATATACACCGATGCGTAAAAGCTTGACCACTTGACAACATTAACCAAAGGCAAAGAGCAGCACTGATTTACCAGGAGGTGAGTTACACAGCCTTTGATGTTGATACTGCATACTGAAGAGCATATCCCCATGATATATGATGAAATTATTACATTTTTACAGCTGTGTAATCTTCCCTTCATGTGCCTGTCTCCAGAGAAACTTCCACACTACAATGCGCAGGGTGGAGTTCTGAGACTGCCACCTTCATGCTCACACTAAATATAAGTTGCTCTGGTTCACACTGCACAGAATCTAGTCCACCAGCTGACAACAGACCCCCAAGGACAGAACATGACACTCAGCTACTGGTACATTTAATGCAAGAGCTCCCTATGTTAACTGACAGAAGCTCTACCTTCCCTGAAGGGTACATTGCAGCTGATCAGAACAAGTTTATTTGATTTGCTCTAATGAGGAAAGCTTCATTGGAGACTGTAGTCAGAGCATCTGGAATCAGGAGCAATGCAACAAGACGACTCATTAGTCTGTGGTCAGACTTTTTCCCATGTAGGACGGTCAGCTCCTAGTATCCCCTTTCCTTCTGTTACCTCCAGGAGTATCCTGTTAATTTCTGAGGAAAATACAAATATGTCTTTGTGGTTTTCAGGACTTCCCCCACTTTCTTCCAATTATTTCTTCATTTAATTCCTTTCTATTTCTTCATTCATTACAATCTAGTATTTATCCACCTTCTTGTTCTGTTCATCATACTTTCTTTTTCATGCCTACCACCAGGAGGTGTTCTTCAGCTTTTGATGCTCCTTCATCTCTTCAGCTCTTTGTCATTCCACCAAGTGCCAAAAGTCATATTTTTCAGCATTTTCTCCAAAGACTTTTTCTGATTTAGCTTGTGACTGGTCCTCTCCAGTATAATTTTTTTCTTCATCAGTTGGGGAAAAACAGATATGGTGATTTATTGTTGTTATTACTATTAGCTAAAACTCAGAAAACTGTTTAAGATCAAAGGTGGATTCAACACTAAAATCTCCCTCCCAAGCGAGCAGTCTCATCTCCAGGTAACCACTGATTACTAGTTTTCCAGCTGATACTCTGATACTCCTGGAAAGCCTCTTCTTTTAGTCACCTTCCAACAAGATTGTATAAAAGGCTCTCCCCAGCTCAGTGAGTTGATCAATGATATAAAAGGGTGATGCTGGTACAGGGTGATTTTGTAATCAGCTTCCTATCCAATTCCTCACAACTATTAGAACAAGACACATTATTTATGAAGATGCCTTTCAACATTCATCTCAGTTTTCCAGTCTCTGCAAAACCACTGGAAGTCTGTAGCCTCCATTGCAGACACTTCTCCAGGGATCACGATACTCCCTGTAGAGATGTGAGTTGTTCCTGAGTCCTATTCCTCTGGTCCAAGACATCTTGCTTCATTCATGCCTTCCCTGAGGAACTTGTTCAAGATTCTTGCACAACCGAGATCTCACCATCCAAAGAACCACAAAAATACAGCTCTGTATTTCAGTTTGGCCACACCCAGGCTCAAGATTTTGAAAAGAAAGTGGTTAATGAAGAGCCTACCTCTTTTAGCAAGAGCTTACTTCTCAACTGAAGAAATACTGATTGACAGCTTGCAGGAAAAAACCACAGGTCACTGCTCTTTTTAGAGACCCTGAGTGAAAACTCTAACGCACAACAGATTCAAAAGATTACAATTCCACTAACTCTAACCAGCCATGGGAATGACCCAGCTTGTTGCAGTGTCTCAGCATGTCTCATAAAATGCACTGAAACATTTGCTAACGAGGCTATCTGCATGTTATTGTTCATTTTTATTACAGCAGCACTAGGAGTGCCCATCAATATCAGGACCTTGTGCCTGGTACAGATGTCAGTGTGTTAACCAAAGGAGAACATATCATTCAACTTTCTACCCCCAACAGAAGCAGTCAAACAACAAGACCCTTTCATGTCAGTGTCCCATTTGTGCAGACAAATGCTCAGCAGCATGGGTCATAAAAGCTAGTCCACAAGGACTGTTTCAAGGGGAAAAAAAAGATCCCTAAATTTATTTTAAGATTCATATCTATGCATCCATGCCTGTGCATTTAACCATATACATAATTCACTTAAGTGTAAGAGACCTGCTTTTAAATACTTCACCACTGTGTCATGCCATGGAAACTACCTCAGGGCTACTAGGAAG
This sequence comes from Dryoscopus gambensis, assembly GCA_013389985.1. NCBI lineage: Eukaryota > Metazoa > Chordata > Aves > Passeriformes > Malaconotidae > Dryoscopus > Dryoscopus gambensis. Next base: position 19,037 of record WEIT01006794.1, read on the forward strand.
GGGGTTCAAACATCCCTCTTATAAAACACATCATTATGCATTAGAGGAAACTTCATTCAACAGAGAAGAATGGCACACCAGCTGGAGGTGAACACCATAAACCACATAAAGTTTTAATTAAATTCATTAAAAATTCTTTGTCTCTCACTGTGTTTGGAGGCAGATAGAACCCTTTAACAACGGCCAGCACACAATCAGGTTTGTCAAAACTAATAATAATACAAAAGCTTTTGCTTACCCTGGGACATTTTGAAAAAGTTTGAGTAACTGTATTATTTTTAATATGGGACATTATAAATTATTGCAAGATGTGGCTGGTCTTGGAGCAGAGTTGCTGTTTCTATTGTTCACTGGATTGATAAAAGGTGTTAATAATAAAATGCACATTTTTAGCAGTTGCCAAAGTGAATCAACCTGGAATACAGGAAAGAAGGATATTTTTCCCTTAAAATGTATATATATATATATGTAATATATGCATTTAGTAGGGCCTGTTGCAATACAACAAGGGGCAATCGCTAAAACTAGAAGATAAAAGGAGAAGTTTTTTCACGATGAGAGTGGTACAACACTGGAGCAGGTTGCCCAGAGGGGTGGCAAATG
>WEIT01006794.1:19657-35999 GCA_013389985.1 Dryoscopus gambensis
TCCCTTGAACCATTCAAGGTCAGGTTGCACAGCATTCTGAGCACCCTGATCTAGCTGAAGATATCCCATTGCAAGGGGGTTGGATTAAATGACTTTTAAAAGTCCCTTCCAACCCAAACTATTCTATGATATATCAACGCATTTTTCATGATCAGTATTTCTTTATAACATGTTTTCTGTATTCTGTACTGATAAGTTTGAAAAACAAACACATTTCCTGCCCTTCAGAACTTGCAGTGCATCAGCAAAACAGAATACAACAAACAAATGTTACAGCACCAGATCCCCTCCTACAAACACATACTTGCCTGATATCAGACAATCAAATATGTCAGGGGACTAAGGAAGAGCACAGAACATGCATAAATATTTGCAGGATTAAGCCTGCTAACCAGGGTAGAAGAGGATAGTCATTTGGTTGCCTGGCTCTTATGTAAATGACTTGTAAAGCCTTGCAAAATACTTTTGTATTTAATCAAATACAAATAAAATGATTCTACAGTGTACTGAAGGGCTGCACATGATGAGTCAGTGACAATGTCAGCTATTTAGGCTCATGGCAAGCACTTAATTTGGTCCCAGTCCAGGTCCCATTTTAGTCCGTGGGAGTCCTTTCCCTGATTGCAACATGAGCCTTTGTTACTAAATTATCTCAAGCTGATGAACTGTGAAACAGAAAAGGTACTTTTACTAACCTTTTCTAATCTAGATTCATTAAGGATAATAGTAAACTAGTATTAACTGATTCCGTAATTAGATCTGAAAACATCCTCACTGCATAGGTAATACATATGGGTTGGGTATTCAATTTTTACACTTCATCAAGGCACTCTACTACAAGAAATATCACAGGTCAAATGAACAGTCCCACAACCTATGTGATATGGTTGAAAGTGATGAAAAAACAGATGAAAGCATATATTCCCCATCCTACACCTCAGTAAACAAAGCTGTGGTTTTGTCCATTTCATAGTCATGGTGCTATAATTTCTAGATCTAGAAATGTATCCACTTGATGTTCAGTACTCTTTAGGGTAAGGATTTTGATGGAGGATTTACTGTAAGGCATATGCCTTGAGCAAAATGTGACAGAAACATGCATTTGATGAACTACATAACACAAAAACTAGACTGATGTACCAAAATAAATGTAGGCACATGAACTGTGGTACTGAGTCTACACAACAAAGTCCTTCGAATAGTATGAAAATATTATTTAATTGAAGATATAAAAGAGCAAAGTAATTTTTCTATTTTTTTCCTCTATCCTATTGCCTTTATCAGCTGGGAAAGTGTTGTCCTCAATTACATAGGTTTCAGAGGAAAATAAGATGCCTGCTTTTTCACTTTTCATTCACGCAAGCACAAGAAGCAACTTCAAAGGGGAATAGCTAAGAGATGAAGGAGCTGAAGAAAAGAAATAGCAATAACAGTAGTCCCAAAACTGTTTCAGGGTATGACAGTAGCACACTTCATAATGCACTTGCCCATATTCCCATCACAAAATGGTGGGAATTATCTAAACTCAATCATCTAAAAATGAAGGTTATAATTTGAATGTATTGGCTAAGTCCGGTAAGCAATAGAGAAAGGCACAAATAGAACGTCATTTTCCCAGCGTTATGATAAATAGAATAGATAGGGTAAATTGCCTTCTGGGAGGTTCTGTCTCACTCTTTGGAGTATAGAAAGTTTACACAAACAGGCTGAGATTCACACCATTGCTCTGAGCCCAAGGGTATCACTTGGCAGGAGGTGAGATCTTGTAGCGGTCAGCTTTATGTATGTATCTACGAGTATCTGTAAATCTACAGATATAATATAGATAGGTAATACATTATGTATCTATAGCTGTACCTGTAAGTAAATACTTAAATAATTATATAAATCTATCTGCATCTTTTAGCACAGTTCTGTCCATAGACTAGAGAGGCAAACAGAGAAAAGAGAGACCAGATTCATCTCCTGTTCACTCTCTGCCTCCATCCTGCTACAACCTAGGAATAGCAGGACAGATGTTTCCCAAGCACATAGTGACATGGTGCACTTGTGCTTGCACACTCCACCCTAACTCTGTCCAAGGCATTCTTGAAAATGGAAGCTCACTGTTCACTAGACACCTTTTCATGACTGCACAAATGAGAGCCAGATGTAAATTGGTAGTGTCTTTTCTTAAACAGCAACTCTTACATCCCTAAAATGTATGTAAACACGCTTCAGTCTTAGAAACGCTGCCAATTTGGAAATTCTGAATCCAAGCTTTCTGCAATACCCGATCTGGCAAAGAGGAAAAGGCAGATTATAAGAGATGCTTATTCCTAATGAGTATGAACTGTGAGCATGTTACAGTATACGCAGTTCATATCTGGACCAAATTAACTAGTTCCACTGGTCTGGAAACTTAGGCAGAGACCGAAGGACAGTCTGGGCTCGGGTTCATATACCCCTCACAAGACTGTGTTGGGTTCAGCTCTTTTGGCCTCAATTATCCCCCCATGTGAATCCCAGCATGTCTCATGTCACAGCTAAGTCTATGAAACACACGCAGGAGGAGTTTGTGCTGTGTCGTTGTGTAAGATGATGGGATGATAGGATAGCTACCACAGGACACTGTGAGCCTGACAAGAAGCAATATGGGTACAGCCGACTGCTCCAAGAGATTGTGGGGTTTTAACATGGGAGCTGAGATGACCCAACCCGTACCATTTGGCACAGGCATCACGGACCATTCTGTGGGATCACCTCCAGAAAGACATAGCCTGTGCAGCTGACCTGACCAGAACCAAGCTCCTGCCTCTGGTCCAGGTAAGCATCTACCACTTCTCAGAATCCTCAGCAACTGATCTCCTCCAGGGTAAGGTATCTATCACCAGATTTTCTATCACCAGAAAACACAAGACGGACTCAAATTAGCCAAAAGCTTCAAAACATTGCATCAGATCCATAGATGCCAAGATGAAAACAGGATGACTGCTTTAGATACCCAGAAACATTAGTTCTATGTCATGATGACAATGAACATTCAGATAGACTACCAAAAATTATGCTTCTGGTTCCTGGTCCAACAAGTAGCTCATCCCAGATCACCCAAGACTTTACCGGCTAACGCAGTTGCCTATTAGGCAAAGCAAAGTCTTGGTCCCAGACACATTATACAAGGAAAAATGTGAATTTTGGCTAATTAGCTATCAATTTTTATAAATATGGGTGTAAGCAACAAGATTTTTAGTGGTTTTTAGTGGTAGTGGGGGGAGGGTCTGCAGGGGTGGCTTCAATGAAAAGAGGTCAGGAGCTGCCCTGTGCCAGACACACAGTTCCATACCACATCCACCACAGGACAGAGCTGCGTCATCTGCCATGCTGCTGGCACCTCTGGGAAAACACGTTCAAGAAAGAGCAAAACAACACATGGTAAAGAGAGAAATGAGGAAAAGTAAGTGTGAGAAGCAGCCTTGTGAGCATCAAGGTGAAAGAAGGGGGAAAGGACGTGCTTCAGTGGCCAGAGCAGATATTCTCCTGCAGCCCATGGAAAGGACCATACCAGAACAGATACCCACACTGTAGCCCATGGAGGAACCCACACTGGGGCACATGGATATTTTATGAAGGAACAGTGGTTTATGGAGACCCCATGCTGGAACAGGTTTGTCCTGAAGAACTACAGCCCATGGGGAAAACCCACACTGAAGCAGGAGGAGCTGCTATGAACTGATCACAAGCCCCCTGAGTCCCTCTGAGTCACATCCCTCGGAGTCACTTGCAGTGGAGAGGAGATAGAGGAGCTGGGAATGAAAGAATGAAGTTGAGCCTGGAAAAAAGGAGATGTAAAAGGTAATTCAATTTTGTCTTCACTCTCACCATCCAAATGTATTTCAATTGGCAATGAACTAAATTCATTTGCCCCTGGCTGAGTTTGTTTAGCCCATGATGGCAACTGACAAGTGATCCCTGTCAACCCATGAGCTCTTCCATCTTACTTTCTCCCTCATCCTGTTCAGTAAGGCAGAGTAAGAGAGTAGCTGGATGGGCAACCAAAGTCAACCCACCATAAAGTACACATCCCTCAGCATCCTGTTGTTAAGGTAACAGGTCAAAGCAATTTTGAGACTCCATTCTGGAATGTTGGTTTAAGCTGTGTTTTCAACCTGCACATTATCTGTGATGTAGTACCAGCACAGAATTCTTCCTGCAGTCACAAGCAAGATTTTCAGTGCTTTCTGTGTTTCATAGCAGAGGAGTGGCTGTTTTGAGCATGTTGTTGCTGAGTAATTGGTGCCTAGGAGAAGAAGAGTGAACATCTGAGTGGAGATAACAAGAAAGAAAATATGAAACCACCATGATTAAGGGCTAAAATTTCAAAAATTCTCCAGTTGTGCAGTTGGGACAGGACCTTCAAAGAAGTTCAGCTACAAAGCAAGCAGTGAATTCTGTGAGTCCTCAAAACCTAGCAGCTGCTACTGAGATCAGTGAGGCTATTCATAAATGCAGGGATCCGCTTGTGCCAATCACAGAGGAGCTGAACCCATACTGAGCTCGGATGTAGCAAACTTTACAAGACAATTGGGGTGAGGAAAAAAAATGAGTATCCACAGCAACAACATGCAATTATAGACTTAAAATAAGTGTGAAGCTTCGTGGCTCAAGCTCAACACATTTTAGAAAAATAATGATTATGTTTTCACTTCCTGTGTGCCTTAAGTAGGGTATTAGCTTGCAGGAAGAGAGGGTGCTGGTTTGGAGGTTTATGGCTAGAACATACATCTGAAGTAATTGTGGCTCAGAGTGAATACATGCTAAGTTTATTTTAAGTAAGATAGATGGGCAAGTGACAGCCAGAGTCTGGTTGAAAAGTGACATTATTTGTGGAGACAGTCTATTGTACTGCAGCAAGAGAATTCCATCTTCTATTAATAGTGGCTAGTGGGAATTCATGCTGAGACTTTTACTTTACTGACATGCCCATTTCATTAAAAGTTTCTTCATCCAGATCTTTTCTTCAGTTTTCAGAGTAACTCTTAGTGTATGTGAGCGAGCAAAAGGATTCTCTGGAAAGGATCCAGCTACTACTGATTTTGAGCAGGGATTCTCAAGTACTACATATAGATGAGATCTACAGTTTGCCATTATACTAAATATAGCATGGCTTTACATGACCTTGGAGCAACTCTTGGGAGGGAGAAGGGGGCCCTGGGGTGCCACTGGAGAGCTCTGCCCAGGTGCTGGAGTCAGAATGTGAGGACACACTTGGTGAACAAAGACCCAGCTTGGGGTGTATCCCCATTCATCTTGAGGGCGGGCAGTAATGTGGGGTGTGCCGAAGTCTTCACTCTATCCAGCCTAGCCACTTGGCTCCCTCTCCAGTTAGTCTGAGGGCAAGCAGCTGACACTGCTCTATCCAAGGCAGGTGGCCTCTCCTATGGAAATGAGCCAATTAAAGGAGACTATAGAGGGGCACAATAGGCCAGCTTCTTAGGCTGAGGCTCAGCTATAGAAATGAAGATAGAGACGTGCCGAACAGGACAATTTTCAGCTGCGTAATTTCTGACCCAGTACATTAGTCCTGTGGATTAAAACACAGGAGGCAATTTTGGCATGTGAATCTTTTTCATTTCTTAAGAGTCCAAGTGCCAAGGATCAAACTGAGAAGTGTGAAGTAACCAAGCAGTTTCCTGTACATCTTTTTAACGCCACTAATGAAGGCCTTCCCACATTATGGCCTGTGTCTATTTCAGCCCTGATTTTCTATCTACTTACAGGATTAGAAAGATTAAGTACTAATTAGAGCACTGAGGATTAATAACTGCTACTTCTGCAATGCACATTTTTCTTAATCTTGTCTTTAATTCTAGTGGAGATTGGTCCATGTTACAAGGCCAGAATTTGCCAAAGATTATTAAACACATAATAGAAGGTGCTGGGTATTAGTTTTCTTACATATACTGAATAGGCATCAGCCATTAGTCTAAATAAGGAATTACAGGAATGGCAGGAAAAAGCATGCTTTGTTTCTGAAGAAAACAAAAAGCCCTGTCTTCATTGTTCTGTTGGAAGCACTGTTAACCCAAATTTCACCCTTTTTATGTTTTCAGGTCTGAACCTTCTCATTTGAGCATTGTAATATGTATACACATTGCTAATTCAAAGCATATTCAAACACTACTGAAATTATACATAAAGTGGTAAGTAGGAACATGTGAAAACGGCAAATAGAGAAAAACTGGCCACTGTCATTTCACTGACTGTTGACTGGGGAAATCACGGTGCTGTTCATTAGTGAGACGCTTTCCTGGTTCTCACAGTAAAGCCAAGTTGCAACATACTAATAGTCATATATTTGCAAATAAGTTTAGAACTATTTTGTTGCTTGAGGGGAACATTTAACAAATCAGCTCAATACAGCAGTTGTTCATGTGTAAAACACGGCCAGGATCTTTTCCTGAGAAGAAAGACTTAGAGGAAGGTTTTCATTACCAGCCAACAAAGAATTAAATTTGCATACAGGTGTTACAGGGCTTCTCTCTGAATTCATGGATGACTGCTAGTTTCAAATGTCAGGACACAGAGATGGGTCAAAGGCACTGTGAGATGACTTGCAGCTAGTTAAAGGAGTCTGAGGTCAGGGCTCTTAACATCAGCTCTCTTGTTTTCCATCAAGCAACACCAGATGTAGCAGGATCTCATTGAATTACATTATTTCCCACTGCAACTAAAGGAGAAGGTTGGTTTCTGCACAAGGAGACTGACTACAATGCTTTTTAGGTTATTCTGGGAGAGAACAGCTTCCCATCTCTGGGTGGAGGATGGGATCCACTTGCTTCAAAGCACAGAGCAAGGATCACCCACTAGGATGGAGAAGGCGCAAGGAGAGGTGGTACAGCATGGTCCTTCCCCATGTCTGCAAAGGCTCTGAAGCAATGCTTTTAGAACAAAACTGTACAACAGTCCCCTCCAAAGCAGCACAGGCCAAAAGTTGGTTCCTTGTTTCACTGAGAAGGCAGTTAAGCTTTGGTTTGTTCCTCATCTTTTGTTGCCTGAATGGCTTAGAGGAGGCACGGTTCAGCTGTGACAAGTCTGTTGTTTTCTCTCCACCCTCATAAAGAATTACTAGATACACCTTCTTTGCTTGCATTTAATGCAGAGGTATCTTCTGCAAAAGAAACCAGAGTCTGCAGAAGGTCAGGGACTTTGGAGCAGGAAACTCCTATGTGCTGTGCCTGGTTTTCAGGAGACCTGCCCAAGATTTTGTTAAGATTATGGAGGAGCTGCAAAGAGTCAAGTTACTTGATCCCTGCATAATGAAATGGTCAGGGAAAAAGTCTTAAATATCTAAAGAGTTTTCCTTCTTCAGACCTCCAACTGTGTGTGACCAGAGGCAATCTTCTCTCTGTTAAACCACTTCTTAGTAGATAATTCCCTGAGAATTACTGATGCTTAATAAATTGTCAGATCCACTTGTTCAAAACAGTTTAGCATTCAGAGGGCTCTCTGCATAAGACTATCTGAAAACCATCTTGAGTATAAAAAAAGCCCTTCTCCAGAAGTCTTTAGAGAAAACCTGGAAGGAGAAACAGGAAATAGGAGCAAACACTGAAGCAATGACTGCTGATTAATATACTGCTAGGCCACCTTTTAGAAATGGACTGGGACTGTCTTGCAGAAATCCTGTTTGGGCCCAAGCCTACTACATATTTTAGGACAACATATATTTGATGTCCCCTTCTGCACTCAAGCACCAAAGTATCCATGACCAGATTGTGGCCTCTTCATTCTTCCTCCAAGAACAAATCCTTGCAAGTGTCAAATATATTTTTCTGCACAACAAAACCCAGAGAAACTCTTTTCTAAAACCAAGTCCTTATTCTAATTCTGTACCACAAAAAATTATCATGAGCCAGCTGGTGAAGAAGGCCTTCAGAGGTACACACCCAATGTCTGTAGCTTGCTAGGCGTGGAATACAGACCCACCACACCTGACAGCTGCCTGTTGTGGCTGTTCTGGAATATACATATTTTAACAAATTGTACTTTTACTAATTGTACTCCAAGAAGAGATTGGAATAACAAGAGATTGCATCCGACTTCACAAGTGTATTATTGCCCTGGATACCTATGACTGATTTTTAAAGTTTTTTAAACATTTCTAAATAATATATATTTTCCCTCCAGTTTCTGTGTAATGCCTTGGTCTCTTCTCACACTTCTTTAAACAGCACTTGCATTCACACATCTCAGTCATACAACTCAAGCACCTTCTGTTAAGTATAATTCTTGCCTCAGACAAAAGATCAGGCAAGTGTTTTTCTGCAGGCCACCCCAGCACCCCTGCATCCCTCCCTGCCAGCATCCCTGGGGCGCGGCTTCACCGCTTCACCACCAGAGGGCGCTGCCTGAATGCCTTTGAAATACTCTTCAGTCAAATATACATTAAAAAAAAAAATCCACCTTGAAAACCTTGTCATTTAGACAAGGTGATGCAGTTGTGACATGAAAGAAGAGGAACTATGGAAAGACTGCTATACAATGCAATGCCTGATATCTTTGCACCACTTTGTTCCAGTCTCATCCAATCTTGTACAGTGTGGTACAACAGTACAAATCAAGTTTTTCTGGTTTAATCAAACAAAGCCGTCTTGAATCAGAGTGCTTATGGCAGCTATTGAGATCCACAGTACCACTCTGATGGACTGCAGTTTGAGAAGAAAAGGCAAACTGGATTTTGATAGCTAACTGAGAACACCTAGTGATACATGATACTTCTTAGGATAGAGCATAATATTTTATGAAATTAGAAAAAAATATTACAAAATTAGTGTCCATTGGTAGTAATCCTAAGGCTCTGTCTCTATGAAAACATAACTTCTGCTTTAACACTGATTCATCTTTAGGTTGTCTTCTCTTTTTAATAGTGATTTCTATCCTAGTTTTGCTTTTCAGCACCTCCTGTTGTTTACAACAGAAGGTCTTTGCTTTCCCCCTAGTTATGTCTAATGCCTTTCCATCACACACTATCATGTATCCTGACACATATGTTGCATGCATGGTAATGCACAAATGTGCATCTGCATTTCCCATTAAAGGAGGGGTTCAAAGCTATCTTTGGGTCCAGACTCACCCTTTTCAGATTGGAGCTGAGCTTACAATTCTCTGGAAGGGAAAAGCCAAAGTAAGCTCTTTAACTTAAACCCCAGCTTCTGATCCATGAGCTCTAGCCAGATTGGCCATGGGAAAGCTCAAGTATGATCTCAGTTAGTTCCAGGACTGGTTTTTCCAAAGTACAGCATGCATTCACAAACCTAGAGCCGAGCTACAGTCAGGCACAGCAAGGCACAACAGGACGGGGCCAAGTTTGCTGTGCTAGAGGTCTGCTGCACAGTATCCTAAAGACCTTAACAACCAAAGTATAAATAATGTTTATCTATGGATTTTATCAGGGAAATGATAAAATTCCAGAGGCCTGACTTGCTTTTACAGCATTGGGGCTTGGCAGTCCTAGCCACAGATAACTTCCCATCCAATTACCAAAACTCAAAGTAGAACACAAGGCCTCACATGATGCCAATGTATCACTCTTTCAGACATATGCATTTTACTCAGTAACGAGAAACCTAAATTAATATGGCTATATAAAGTGCTCTGTTATCAAGTTTGTCTGTGAAGAACTAGTCAGTGCAATCAGTGGCACCTAGAGAATTTTGCTTCACCCTACAGTAGACACTTAACATTTGGTATCACACACAGATACCTGAACTCATGTGTCTCTGACTCTGAGCAGAATTCCCCTCTCTTCCCTCAGTGCTTTAAAAAGGGTAACTTTCACGAACCTTAGTTCAGAGAATTACACTGTCAGATACACGAAGAACCCAACCCAGCCTCTGGGAGCTCCACCTCCATTTTACCACTTCATTCCAGCCTACTTCCAGATGGAGTAGAGAGCTTATTTTTCTTCTTTCCCTAATAGTCAAAATACCCTTAGTGTTTCATAACAGCAGATAAATAGATGGACCACAGGTCTCAATTGTGTTCTTTGCCAGAACTGGACTACATTTGTGACATAAGATGAGGTTATCCTGCTCAGAAGGTGAGTATGGCATATAATTTGTTTTCCCCACATGAACCAACATCTGTTGAAGATGACAAACTGATGAAGTGCACATGACCTCCACTGTTCTAGAGAGTCAGATCTTCTCTTGTACACAAGACCTACTCTTTCAGGAATGCATTTCTGACTAAACTATTTGCAGTGACAGTCTGTCAAGACAGAATGTGAGAACACCTCATTTTACTGATGAAGTAGCTTCTGTTTCACAAAAGAGCAATAACACTCCTGCACAGCAAAGCCAGAAAGCTCATAGACCTTCTCCTTCTTGCAGCCCTCAGTGTCTGAGGGGACCCAGACCAGAGGAGTATCTCCCTTCTCTGAGATTGTACCTCCTGGCCCATTAAAGAGCAGAACAGTACGCTGGAGATGAGGCAGGCATCAAGCAGAGCCTGAATGTGCAGACTGTTCTCCTATCTGAAAAGGTGGGTTGCAGGCAGTCATACAGAGCTCCTTCCACTGCTGCACAGCAGTGAGGGATCTGTCCTCGGCAGAGGCCAGGCCATGGCTTTTCTCTTTTATCCTAGGTGACTTTCAGCAAACCGCAGGTCTGCAGGGCTTTGGAGGGTCCAAATATTGAAGGCTACATGGGGCTGCCACTCCTGAGGTGATGGGAGCGTCTCTGCACAGTGAAGGAAGTGTCCCAGAGACCTCTCAAAGAAGGTTTGGCATGGTCTAGGTCTTAATCAACTCCAGAATGTAAGAAGCAGCACAAGTAAAATGTCTCTCAATGCCTACAAATACCTACATTCAAGTTCCATTATAGCAGGAAGAGGGGGAAAGTAAAGAGCACATTTTTTTCTCAGGCTCCAGAGCCAAGATCTGTATGTTTTTGAAGTCATCCTGCAAGGAAGAGAAGAAAAGGCTGAAGCTGACTGTGACCTAAATAAAGCAAAAGAACTAGGTACTTGTGATCAAAGGATTGAATGATGCATATACACATCTCCCTAAATAAGAGAGTTGGTGGGGGAAATGACATGTCATTATTCCTCTGAAATAAAGCAAATTACCTGTTCTGAAAAGAGGAGTTAATCTGTTTTTTATACAGTGAAGAATAATGCCACACTATTTCTTCTAAAATTAGCAGCTGACAAGCTGAGACCTCAGTGCACATAGCATCTGGCTCTCTGGCACCACATGGACTTACTAGAGTGAACCCTTCCTTTTCCAATTTTATAAGGTTTGGTGGGCAATAGCCATTACCACAAACAACACCCACTGAGCTCCAGAACAGCAGCAGGTTTAAAGTACCTCAGAGTTTCTTTCTTGCTCTCTACAGAAGCAAATGCAGAAAACCTGATAAGGACATTCTGAAAAAGCTGAAGAACTTTGAATAGACTCAAAGTCCTCTTTTCACCCGTCTTTCCAACCAGCTGTACCCTTCATTAGTTGTCTTCCAAACAGGAAGCAAGCATGGGACAATCTCATCCTAAAATTCTGCAATTTGACATTTCCAGTATGTAAGGCAGGCAGTGAAAAGAGTGAATTCTGAATGCTGAAGTCAGGCTCATCCAAGTAAATAAGAAGTTTCTTGTTTTCTATTCTCAAACTCTAAGGCTTCAGAGGCTGAATAACTGAGCCCATAATCGTAGTAATGGCTGTACAATTTATCTTGAAAAGATAATGGCTATATTTTATCACATGAATGCATAAAAACAGTGTAGAGGCTTCTTCCCTAAGCTGCTCTCCTGAGGAATTTCTCTCTGCTGTTCATGTTTAGAGTGACAGTATGAAGGGCTCAGCATTCATAAAGAGGCTTGGGAGATTGAAAACCTGAGATTTCCATCAGACCAGGGAGACCAAAATCACAGGGCTTATTTACTCCCTAGAGAATTTCCAATTAAATAGACTTTAAATGGAATAACCAAACTTTCCTGAATCTCCTTTACTGATACACAACCGTAATCATATCCAAGTTATGTGCAGAGAATTCCCTAGCAGCAGATTGAAAAGAAAATATAAGTTACGCTTTCTGTCCCTCACACATCTGAAGGAAGTGATTGGGTGGTATTTTCTCTGTGTTTAAATATGTAAAACACCACTACTGCTGATATTTTTTCCTTGGCTGTGATGACACAGAGATAGGAAAAATAACAAATCCAGTCACCAAAACCACGTATTTGACCTCTTCCATCACAGTTTTGACCCAGGCAGTTTAAAGTGCATGACATTTTATGTTTGCACTTATCTTCTATTACCCAAACGAGGAACAAGTGACCTTCCTCTGTGCTGGGAGGACCAATTCAAACCACACTGCCTCTCTGCTCTGTCCTCACTGCCAGGCTCCACAGCATCACACTGTTGTTTGGGCTTTTTTCCTCGAAGGGTAGGAGACTCATCTTGTCTAGCCAAAAAAAGTATTTTGTAATAATTGAAGAGCTCCTTGGGAAAAAAGCAAGAAGATCTTACTGAAAGAAGATGCTTCCTCAAGTGAGGCTGTCCTGTTCAGAAAGACAGGTCAGCTCATGAGTGCTGGAGTTGCTGAGGGAGGCAATCACAAAGCCATGTCTTAAATTGCCCATATCCATAGGCTCTTGCATTGGATAAAGGCCATGTGTCAGAGAGGAAGGACACCCTCTCCATCTGATCTAAAAATGAATTCACGGTAATGCTCCGGGGTGGAGCATTAACTGGTCTTAATCAAGGAAGACAAGGACTCAGGGGCAAAACCCATTTTCTTGAGGCTTTAGCAGCCCACAGAGAGAGATGAGCTGGACTGACCCAGGGAGGCTTCTAAGACATCTTCTTCCTACAAGCAGGCAAAAGCTCTCTGGACACACTGCTCAAGGAGCATCATCCAAGCAACAGGGCTGTCTGTGTTTGAAGGCACTATTTCAGTCCACAGATGACCAGGGTAAACTTGTGCTCCAGGAAAGCAGAGTTTGAGCATCTAGCTCAGCAGTTTCTATTTCTGGTTCCTACAGCAGCAGCCTTCCTAAGGCAGACCTGGTAACCCAGTTGCAGAAAAAAAAGCTGGCTCCATTTATCACTCTATTTTCCCTGACAGAAACATATATTTAGACAGATTTACCACCACCACCACCACCACCTTTTGAACCTACCTGAGTGTTTTTCTTCTCTGAATGAAGCCTGGTAAAGTTCTACACTATCTTCTCCAGAAAATTACTCGGTTATTGAACTTTTCTTGATCCTTCATTGTTAACAGCAAAAATTCTGGTCAAGACTGATATGAGTTTTTCCTCTTCTGTCCACTTTGTTCTAGTGCATAGATAACATCAGGCTAATGTACAGTTTTGCATTCAGTTTAAATGGTACCACTGACCTGCAATCAGCATCTTGCAGTACAACACCAGCAGATCAGCACCCCACTGACACTCTGTGTATTTACTTATCAGTGAGGGAGCCAAGCAGCCAACGAATAGCTCCATGAGTACAGATGCCAGCATGATGTCAGCAGAGAGAAAGTAGGACTGTCCACATCAGAGTATGCAAACCTCCTTTTTCAGTACATGGAGCTAAGCTGCAACTTCTCCCTAAGCTTCACCTACAGCAGGGGGACACAACTACACTGACCAAACAATTGAGGGCAACTTCCCAACACTGCCTTTTTACAAAGCACAGAATTAATAACTTCCTTGAGAAAGCAAAAAAAATTTGAAGCATTATTTCAATTACATTCATAATGATTTATTTGGAAAAATGTTCTTATTAAACTTCTATCTGAGCACAACCTAGTAACTCAGAAGTAGTTTGGTTCCATCTGCATTTAAAGTGATTTTTATAATTATTCTCATCAGAACAGCTATTAATCACATAAACAATACCGGGCTTGCAGAAAATACATAAGCAGCTATGTTATAACCATAACTGTATTATGACCTACTATTATTTTTATTTACATTCTTTAACTCAAATGCAAATTTTCTGTTATTTTTTTTTTAAAAAAACCAGAAATCTTACCTTCAGATTGATGCGTGGCAAGAGGTGTCTGCGTCTCCTTGGAGTAGGATACCACCTCCCGAGGTAAGAAATCAACCTGGGTGATCTTTGACACCCCTAGTTTGTGCAGTCTGCGTCTAAGGTGGAATACATGACATCAAAAGGTTAGTCATGTTAAGTGTACATGGGCAGCAGGAACAAGTGTTTGCCGTTATGAACAGGATAAAAAAAATACTTCAGTGTTTGTTAAGATGAAACACAACACAGTATGCATGAGAAGTGCCATATTGCAGTGAAGAAAATTAACCTGGGAACCATTTGCCATAATAAAGTACAGTTGTTGAACCTCTAGATCATGCTGCTGAGAGGGACTGTAAATAGGAGAGAGAAATGGCCTGCTTGTACCCCTCTTAACATGCAGCAAAATTCTCTTTCATACCATCATTATTATGATGTTCGGCCTGCTGAAAGGAGTTCATCCTCAGCCTGAGATACACAGTTGTGGAAAGGGCACAGTGGGTTTAAACCAGGATGGATTAGGACTGCCAAATGATCAGCTGGGTGCAGTAACAGAGTCTTTAACTGGCAAGGTGGGTAACTTCCATAAAGAAGGAGATTCTCCCTTCCACAGGAGTCATTAATAGTGGCATTGATGTAGGTTCATGATTAGTGGAGTCCTAATGCAAGGGCTGGAGGAGAGCTAACTACTAGAGCAGGGCCAGTATAACCTTCAATTTTGTCTACTTTCCTTACATTAAATAAACCATATGAAATAAATCAGTGAAGCAAACTAACTGCAAGTGGGTAAGGGAAAAAGAAGAGAGGCAGCTGAGCATGGTGTTGAACACTTTTAGTTCTACACAGCTCACTCAGCAGTGGGGGGGGAAATCAGTTTATTTCTTGAATATTATTTGACTGTCTGCAGGGAGTGAAGAATATACAAATGGTTACTTGGAAGTGTTTTACTGTAAAAAATGCCAATTTTCAGCACAGAAAAGGATGCAAATGAATTAAACACACAAACTAAGTAAGGCCAATTACCTAAATCAACAAGTGTGAGCAGGCTTGTGCATTTATTGGGAAATAAATTTCTGGACACAACGTTTCTCAACTTGTCATGTTATTGGAGAGAACAATTTGGAAAAGCAGAAAATTCTTACACATTATCCATATCCTCTTCATTCTCCAGATTTTCAGAACCACAGAAGTGAAGGGGGTTTTGATCTAATTAATTTACAATGGTTTAGGTATTCAGTTAAGATTGATGTCTGAAAGGAAATGGAAGTCTCAAAAGGAAACTGTCATCACTGGATAACACCTACTGAACTTTTCAGCTGATTAACGATACATCAGCTTTATTTTTTCTAATCTATTTTACTGCCTGAGTTGTTACTAAGCTGACTGCAATTAGATTCAGCAGGTAATCAGTACAAATCAGCTGTATTGTGTAACAAACCACTAGAGCAGAAACAGTTATTGTACCTCTGAGTCTTTCCTCTTTTCAAAGAAGAAAAATTAACAAGTCTCCCTCCTTACAACCATCTCTGACTTTGCCAGTATGAACAAAACCAACAGCTGTCCAAAAATTCTACAGAAGAACTTCTACCTCATTACTGGGGGCAGAAAAGTTTCTTCAGCTAGCAGAAGTTTTAGTCGTTTTACATTTTTGTAGCTGCTTTAACTTGCAGTCTGTGTGAATTCAACCTTTAATAAAAATCTCACCCCAGCAAACTCTCATGTGCTTTTGCCCCCCTCAGCACAAGATGTGCAATCTCTGTTGCCTACTTGGTCAGTTTGACTTCCCTACATAAGTAGTCCCCTGCTGCCCCAGGCCACTCTTCCCATTTACTGAGGTTCTTAAGCCTTTGCATTGAAAGAGTCTCTTGACAGTGGTCTTGCTTAAGTATAATCCCTAATTAATTATGTGTCTAATCTGAACCTAATTAGAACCTCACCTAATTCTAAACCAGTTTCACATGAGGTCACTCTGTATCTCCTGGACTGCCTGAGGATGGGGAACACGACTGTAAGGATTTAACCCCTAGCTGGGTGGATTGAACCTTTTTGTACACTGTATCCCAGAAGTGAGCTACTTTCCACAGCACTGTGCTGAGACAACACGTGGAATTTTTCATCTGAAACACTTCCAATTTAGGAATTGCTGGTGCCTGTACAAATGCTTTGTGCCACCCGTATTCTGGTAATTACTGGTGAAGACTGGGAGGTCCTTCCTCATCTGAAGGAACGTGATCTACTGATTGCTTTTTGCCCGTGTCAAGCCACCTCTAATGGTTCTCATGTTACTAAAAGTTGGCCTAGCCTTTGGTCCCAAGCACTTAGGGACAA
>WEIT01006795.1:699-13642 GCA_013389985.1 Dryoscopus gambensis
GCCAAAAATCCATCATCATTTCCCCAAACAATTCAGCTTATAAACATCACCTCTTAAATCTGCTCTTATGCATGCTGCAGTAAAGCTGTAGTAACACACTGCATTCTGTGGGAAATGCTTGGTACCTGAAGAGGCCTAAATTTACATTAGTGCATTTATCTTTCTGTCACTCAACTTTGTTACCTACTTTCCATCACTCTGCTGTTGAATAATCTCAAAAAGTAGGTCTGAAAGCAGACTCTAAATTTTGGTTTAAAATAAAGAGTCTTATCCACAAGGCACAAAATGACAACCATTGCTAAAGGCACTTGAACAGTGTTGTGAAGAATGTTAGTAATAATTCCAGGTGTATTTAGGTATTAAGCTGAAATCAGCAAACCACATTATATGTAGGACTTTTAAAAGTTAGGCTTAACAGGAAAATAAAAATTGGGAAACACAAATTAATTTTTATTAGTTTGTTTTAGAAGAGAGTTCTTAAGTGAAAAGTACTAGATATAAAGCAAAAAAAAACCTAAAAAAATACCTTACTGATGTTCAGATAAAAATAATTATTGGGTTGCTGAAAATAAGAACTTAGTTTAGGGCAATTTCTCTTTTATTACTAAGATGAGCTATGATAATTAAGGTTTTGTAAACTATGATTTACAGCCTTCTGGATATATACTTACCACATCCAAAAGAAAGATCCTTGTCTCACAGAAGTAACAGTCTAAATAACTGAAGAGGTCTAGAGGAGTTCATCATACAGCCATAATGGTCAGGATAATTAATATACTTGTTGAATTTAAAGTTTTAATAACACAGCTAGTTTGTTAATCTATTTTCATGTAGGATGATTGCCACATAAGCAATTACCAGCTAGTGCTTGTGGGTAGCAAAAAGAAATGGATTCTCACATGGATTTGAATACACACAGTTGAAATGATGTCACAGATTGAGTCAAGAAAATGACCTCATTCATTGGTGAAATGTATAAGTGGAGCAGAAAAATAGGGTGAAGAATTTGATCTTCCCAGGGCAGCATTTGTAATGGCACATCAGGGTTCTTTCACAGCAAATTTAATGGAAGACTCGTGTGTTTATGGAGGGATTTGTGGGAGGTAATCAGGAGTCAACAGATCACTGCAGTCTACTTGTTGTCTGGGAAATTCTAGAAAGAACCAGTTCAGAGTTATGTAACTGAAAATGAGTTCAAAGTTGGAAACAAGGTGCTTGATGATTTTCCTTTGTAATTGTGCAGAAACACGTGTATATATAAAGCATCAGTATAAAAATAGCCTTAAAAGGCTAGTCAAAAAGAGTAGCCTTGTTAGGTGAAACCTCATAGACAAGGACATGATATTTACATTTAAAGTAGTGTTGAGGAGAAAAGAGAATTTGGTTTAAAGGATGGAGTTGACCAAGGTAGACCTCTCGGTGAGAGAGACAGTGTGAGCATGGTATAACTCACATGTCAGAAGTTGGTACAAGGGGCTTCCACTGAAAGAATGTTGGCTCACTGGATAGAGAAAATTCCTGAGTTTGGCACGGGACCTAGAATTGTCTATTACAGACAGATTCTGTACAGACAGGCTTCGGTTGTCGGGGGAATCACAGTCTACATACCTCAGTTTCCCTAGGCCTAGGACAAAATAAGTAATGCATACAATCAGAGACACTTTCTCTTCAAAATGTTTGCTCAGCTGTAATAGTTGGTAGAAGTTGGTAGAAGTGATTTTGCGTGACTATGAAATCATGTTCATTCAGCAAATTTGTTCAGTGCAGTTACAACTACTAGTGCACCTAAATAATTCTGGAAATACTTTTATTTTGTTTCCTCTTGAATCAAGAGTGCTGATATTTATTAAGAAACCAGTTAATGAGAGATATAGATAATATGAGGGTTTATAAAAAAATTATTGAGGGAAAATGAAAACATATTCTTATTGAATTCAGGTGGCCATATCAATTCAGATTCAAATCATTATCAGTCAATGGAATAAAACCCCAATAACAATACAAGATCAATCAAACAAAAGAAACAAACTTTCAAAAACCAAGCCAAAACCAAAACCCAACCCCGACATTAAATTTAAATCATTAAACGAAGTCCAGGAAATGGAATTTTAGGATCCTTTCATCTTCAGCTGACATTGGTGAACTAGGTGGAGAAGTTAAATGGATATCCCTAGAAAGTTTGGACAAATATTCAAGAGCTGAAATTCTTCTGTGGAGCAAATGGTCTCAGGAGCTCCTTGTATATTCATTCATTGAAAATGTTATCCAGTTCTCTTGAGTAGACATGCAGCCATGATGGGGAGAGTAAAGTGCTGGGCTAGAAAGGGGATAGAGCAAACAACCACTGACATACCCTTGGCCTCATAAACCTGTCACATTCTCCCCTATGCTGGTTTTTTTATATTCCTGGAGTTTTAAAGTGGTCAAATGTTTTTATCTGCATGGAGGAAAAGGAAATTCACTCTTTGAACAAAACCTAGATAGCTGCAGTAAGTCCTGAGTATATTTCTGTGGCCACACTAAAAATGACTCCCTGAAAACGGGGGGTTGTAATGGGAGTGCTGACACAATCTGATTCCTAGCTATCACTTTGCAAGCTGTGCTGTTATAATAAGAAGAAAAGGTTGTGTCTTCAGTGGAAAACTGATGGAAGTTAGTAATGCTGGGTGAAAATATGCAGCTCATTTAAAGGAGGAGAAAATGTAACAAAGTAAATGAATCACATTTAAAAAAAAAAAAAAAAAAAGGAAAAAAAAGACAGCTAGGCCAGAAATGAAAGACATAGAAAGTATAGGGAGGGAGAATTTTTTCCTCCATTCAGCATACCCTGAGAACCTGACTGTCATCCAATTAAAGGCTGAGGGAAGGCCTGATTAATCTATCACAAGCAAAAGGGCCTGGCTCCAGTCACTAATCGAGGAGGTGTGAAAAGTGTGTGTGGGTCCCTTGAGGTTACTTCAGCTTCTGTGTTTGCATGATCAGGTGTTCTCACAGAGTCAGTTCCAGGACAACTGTCTTTTCTCAATTATTAGAGCTAATTGTAAATACAACAGTACAAGCCAAGGACTTTGGATCCTGTTTGCTGAATATGAGCTTGCCCTACAGTAAAAGCATAGTCTCTTCTGAATCTCTACCTCTTTCCTTTTTAAAATTAGGCATCAGTGTAAGGGCAGCCAGCCCCATATGTTATGCAGTTGATTGCTTTTAAACAGGACCCCTGAGCCAGTTTGAATAGCCTGGGTGATAAGTGTCTCCACAGCAGGCTATAAGGGGAAAAGGAAAATTTTTCCCTTGAGCAGTGAATTGACTGCAGAGACACTAAGAAAAGGCTACTGCAACACGAGGCCTGCAGCAGCAGTCTGAGGGCTCAACACAGCGACAGCAGATCCAGACAGCCTGTCTTCATCTGCTTCTCACCCTCCACCCCCATCCATGGGGATGGGAGCCGTGGCAGCACAGACTCAGCAGGATCCAGCCATGTCTGCCTCACCTCTCTCTGGGCAAATTTTTAGATTTGGCTGCCTGAGGTACCTGCCTAGGGTGGCAAGACTTGTTATTGCAGCATTTCTCCAGAAGGTTTGATTTGGTTCTCCATGCATTGTCATCAAGCATTGCTTGACACACCCTAAGGCATCCACATACGGCTGTCAGATGCGATGCCGCACCTACAGAAGACCTGTGTCTTTCTGAAGTGGCAGCTGAGGCTGGGCAGGAATGTTTTAGGGCATCTCAGATGACACTAAGTGCCTTTGCAATGCTCAGTGCCTCTAGAAATAAGCCCTAAGCATCTATCTGGCTTTGTTTCTATGAGAAAAGCGGTAAGAGAAGATAGCAAAGCACAGTCTGAATATATAGGAGATATAATATAATTTGGTGGCTTGAAAGCCATCACCCAACATTGATGGGTGTTGGGAGATAGAATTCAGAGCACCTGGAGAACTGCTACTCTGTTAGGTGGTGTGATATTGGCATGCTGAATATATTTTAAAATTACTGTCTTATTATTTTCCATCTGCAACTTCCAATTTTACTCTCCTGTGGCTACAGAGATGGTAAATAAATCCACATGGAATGCAGTGGATATTCTTGCAAATCTTCCAGTTTAGATGGCATCTATCTTATGGACCTGTACCTCAGCATGTTTTCAAGGCTCTTCTGGGAGAATGAAATCCTCCGAACCCTGTTGCAGGCCTTCTATTTATACCAGGTATTTTTTTACCAAAGTCTAGCTACCTGCCATTGGGATAGGCCGGAATGGACACCATTATCACCAGTCACCATTATCACTATGAGTAAATAGCTTAGCTTCTGACATTTGAGACGGGTTGCCTTTATTCTTCTGTTACTGTTTCTTTGTTTTATATAATCATACCATTTTCTTTCCAGCCTAGGATGAGCACATAACTCTTAAATAAAGCCCAGTTGGATCTTCTCCCACTCTCTCTCTGAAATATATGTATTGAAATACATGAAGTACCAAGACTGTTTTATATAGACTTATATTCAGATATGCATACATATATATGTGCATTTTTATACTCTCATATAAATACATATACATACATCTACCTATCCATATTTTTATATATGTATATAAATACAAACATACAAATATACAAGAAATCTACATCATAGTACATATAGCTTTGGCAGATGGTTGTATCATCTCATTATCATTATTATTTCATAATCATGGTTTTACTGTTCTCAATAGATGTATCATTCAGAATTTGAAAAAAAATCGAAATTGAAACATTATTTTACAATATATGAAGCAAAAAAGATGGTATATGCTCAGTCAGTGCCACACTGCAGAATGCAGAATGAATTAATATGTGAGGCAAATGGTTTCCATTTTAAGCATATCTGATCACCGGATTCTGTGATTCTATTCTGTGATTCTGTGATTGCCTGCATATAAATTAAAATCAAATGGATATTTCCTCAGATATTTCTGGCAACACTGTTTGGCCGTAGGTTTTAAAAAAATGAAACAACTTGATGTTACAAATATGTGTGTGATTTCCACTTATAATGAAAACGTTGTAAATAACTAAATCAGAAGCATTCAGTACTGAGGGAGAAATCTCAGGATTTATTGCTTCAAAACCACAGAATTCTAGCATGTAAACTAAGGAAGAATCTCCATGAACGTGTAGTAGCATTTATAAAAGCAGAAACATACTTCAAGAGGTGTAATTATGTGAGACATTTTATCTTCTTGTGTGGCTGGCTTTTGAGCTGATTTTTTTACCATTTTATGAGGTATAGGCATAATTGGCCTAACTACACTGTTTTTCAATCTACAGCCCTGTAAAAAAGGATGCTAGTCTAATTCCTTAATTAGGCCCACACTGTGGACCAAAACTACACAGCCATGCTAGGGCATGAGGAGCAGTGATCTCTCTGCCAGTTCCCTTATCTCTCCATCTCTAACCTGTAGGTATGGGAGGAGTGCTCTATACATTCCTCTTCATCCTAGAGTGTGACAATAAAGGTGGTCTAGCAATAAGGAAACACTGCTCCATTCCCCCCACAGTCAGGACAACAATCTGCTACTGGCAAAGGTGTATACCTGGCTGGTGTTTTCCACTGGGGAAGAACAGTGCAATGCTTGGAATTAGCCTGGGGGTCTAGTTTGATTCATTGCCTTCACAGGATCTGAGAAGTCAGTTAGACCCGGATACTTGGAGGAATTTGGAAATCTCATTTGTATTCAAATTGATAAGAATTAGCTTCCTAAAGAACAATATGAACATTCAGATCTTGAGGGTATAGATTCAGTCTTATGCCTTAATTGACCACTCTGTCCATAATGAAAAAAAAAAAATTCCCATTCCTTCAGTTTGCTGTGAAAATAGATGCAAGAAACAATACTTTGAGGTGTTCCAGGTACACTGGCAGTATGAAACAGTACTGAGTATGTTACTTCTAAAGATAGATGAGGCTGGGTTTTGAGGCACAAACTGTCCTTTTGGTTCATTAGCAGTCCATGGAAATCCATAAGAATATTTTTGTTCTACTAATAAGACAAAAGACATTATGGTATGGTTTAATCAGTAGACTACTAAATGTTTTCTTTACTGAACTGTGAACAATGAATTCATCATTGTTCCTGGCTGTTAAATATGGTGTCTCTTTTTCAAAATGTCAGTGATCACAATGCAGTAGGGCTCCTGGGCCTGTTGACAATTTTACACTAACTTTGCATTATTTCCAAGCCTTTATCTCAAATTGGCATCATTTTATTGCATTGATAACTAGAAGTAGCAAATCAGAAAGAAAGAAAACTGACACTGATTGATGTCCAAGTCTTTCTCCTGATTCGCTGATTAAACTCATCAATCTATATGCAGAAGAGATGTCCAATGCAAATGGAACCAACCAGCCTTAACGAAGCTGTGTTGTCAGCATACTAACAGGAAAATGGGATCCTCGTGGCAGATAGGGAAAACAGAACTAAACCAGAGACTGTCTGCTACAAACAACAGTTATTTAAGAGATGGCAAATCACTATTTAAAACACATTCTAAACACGACAGTAAATCTTGTTGGCTATACAAGATCAGATTGTGGTATATAGATTGTGCAGAAAAAAAAAAATCAAGCTAGTTTGTGGGGCCCCTGGGCTGTGAGAAAACAGTGCTCTTTCTAAACTCAGTAATCCTACAGCTTGTTTGGAGAATGAACATTAGTGTCACTATCTAAAATATCCCAGTCCCCAGACACACTGTAGTTTTCTGAGATTGTTGCTTTCTCTTCCTCTTCTGCTTACACAGAGGTGCTACAGTCTGTTTCTCTTACATGAGAGATCATCAAATTGGAGCTGCATCCTAATTTTTATTAAATGAAACATTTTTATAGGGATTCACTGTATTTATATTATTTCCATACAAATCAAAATAATTTAGAGTACAGAGTAACTGAAGAAAATGGCTGCAAAGCAGAAATGTTAATCTGGAAAAAAAATAGAGTTTTGCAAACACTTTGATAAATGGTACAAACACAAAAGTGCATGGAATATACAGACTTTTGCATCTAGGGGTGGCTGAGTTGAAAGAAGATCAAAACAAGTAAATATGCAAGAATTTTATAAAACTCTATTAAAAATCTTTGGCCAAGGTCAGGTCAGCCAGTTACAAAGACAATAGGTAAAAGAACTTCCTCAAAATTATTTGATTAGAGATGGCTGGACAAAGCTTTTTTTCTTGAGGAATGATTTGATTTTTCTTGCTTTAATAGAAGAGAGAAAGATTTGCCAGAAATACATTAACTTTTTAAATTTTTATTTCCTGTAGTTGCTGTTGCTAGTACAATCATATTTTGTGTAATTTCTTCCTAACAATGTGACTTCTGAAGATCCTTGACCTAATTTTTCTTGTGGTCAATGAATTGTCAAGAATGAGATGAAGAACTTAGATTGGTGATGGAGTCTAGAAAAAAAGGAAGAGGAAAATAAAATGCGTTTAGGCTACTTCAGCACTTTCTTATTTAGGGTAGCTATTTACACAGTCATTGTGTTTGATAAATCAGTATTTCTAAAGCCACTGCCCAGAAGCTGTGTGCTACCTGAAAGGCTCTGTGATTTAACTACAGGAACCTAAAAAGTCAAGTATGAGGTCACGATGGGTACACTTTATGTTGACTGTGGCAGTGAAGGGTAACCTGGCCTCAGGATGGTCTTTGCTCTCTACTCTCTGTGGTTGCCAGTGGGCAGTGATTTCTTTCAGCTGGAGACATGGATACAAAACCCCGTACTCAACAATGTCATTTTCCTTGATGTTTTCAAATGTTTCATTTCACATAAAAATATTTTGTCTTCATTATTTCCACGCTTAATGTTCATTATAACTATGTTCCTACAACTCATCAGATGTTTATTTCAAGGAATGTAAAGGGAAAAAAAAAGTGCTATAAATAAGTCCTTTTTTTCACCTTTAGGCTCTCAACTCCAAATAATTTCTTAAAATAACTGTAAAGACACAAAATATTTTAAGTGATCTTTGTCCTGTTTGACATAAAATTAACACCTCATGCCAAATTTATTCTTAAATAAATTCCCAAAGAAGAAAAATTTTTAAAATTTATGGAAATTAATAGATCCCTCTCTGACCAGACTAAGATGCAATAGGCTTAACTGGGGTGAAGAACAGTCCATAAAAATGTTACGAAATGCCTTCTCCCAGAAAGCTTAGGGAAGTGTTCGAAAAAGACGGTGTGGGATCTCCATCATTAGGGGCCTTTAAGAGCAGGATTAGACAAGCAACTGTCAGGAATGACATAGGTAGAGTTGGTTTTGCCTTAGGGCAGAGGGATGGACTAACTGACCTCTTGAGGTCATTTTCAGCCTTGTGATTCTGTGAATGAAAACATGCATCCCTCCTAACTGCAGTAGAATCTGTCATCACTCAACACCATTTCCTTTCAGTGTAATGCATTAAACCTTAACTCTGTCCTTTGTTTTGCTCTATTAAGAAAGTATGCTTCCAGACGTACTGTGTTGATCTCATGCAATATTCATTAAGTGCTTTCTTAAGAATGAGGAAAAGATGTGAAATTTTGAAGTTCATTAAGAAATTACAAAATTTCTATACATTTTTATGGCATGCTGGAGAAAAAAGCTACAATTAACAAATAAAATTGAGGTAATAGGTCTTCTGCTTATATTTACTTCCTTTGTAAATATGATGTCTATTCCTAAATCTTGCAAGGTATCTTTATAGTGTCACGTGTGTAAATACGTGCATATGTATTTACATATATATTTGTATGTGTATCACTTTAAGATTATATTGCAAATAAGAAATGCGAGTAGGACACGGAATTTGTAACCTAGCATTGTGTCATTTTGATATTGGCTTTTTTTTTTCATGTTAGAGGATAGTAGGAGGATCAGTAGAATTAAATAAAATCCTTAATATGTGAAGTCTTGCAAGAAAAATGGTCACTTTTCCAGGTTCTTGCTGATTCTCCAGTCAAGACATAGGCCTGTTCCAAGCTGAGCTTTCTTTTACACTGTTATATCTCCTTCATAAACTTGTTCTAATAAATGCGTGGTCAATTAGGATCTGAATTACACCAGTAAAAATTTCTAGCAAGCTTTTCCTAGGCATACAGGTATTTATGAAGCTAGTATAATTTTCTATGCACAATCTAGAAAACTGAAAAGTAATTAAAAATACCATCCAAGATTACTTATCAGGCAATAATCTGTCCATTATGTTCCAATTTCATATTGGAGTAACTATATGATTTTCCCATACTGATCTTTTACTTCCTTCTCTTATGAGTTTTACTGATCATTTTTTCCTAGAGAATCTCCTCATCTTCTTCATCTTATTCTCCATGACTTTCTGTCACTACTACCTATGCTTTCTCTATTAGTGTACAAATATGCCTCTGTTTTCCTTACCTTACCTTACCATTTAAAATCATCTTGTTTTCCACTAATGCCCTAAGTGTTAATTTCGTTTTTTTCTTTTTTTCTTCTCGTCTCAAATTTTTAAAGAAATACCGCATGTGTCTGGGATTTTCCTGTTCTCATCTCTACATCTGCCTTCACTGGAAAATCTTCCTCTCAGCAAAGATGTTAAGGATCCTTAGTCAAAGATCAGATTTAAAAATCATGTTTTTCTCATCAGCATAATCAATCCCACACTTAAAATCTTGTCTTCCTCCTCCTTTCTTGACTCTTTTTCTTACCTGTTTTCCTGTTTCCTCTAATCCTCCCTTTCATCTCTTCTCTGGTCTATTATTTCAGTAACTTTCAGCTTGTTATGGTAGTATCCTTATCTTTCTCTTCGATATTCTTCTTTTCGTCTAAACCACAGGTCTCAGTCACTTCATTCATTTAGACTGATGTACCTATCACCTTGGGTTTATTTTTCTTCATAGATCTAAAGGAAAGAAATTCTTTATTCCTTCTTTTTTTGATCAAATTCATCACCATCTTGCATGTCACTCAGGCTTGTAACCTGGCTCAACTCTGACAGATTCTTAGTCCTTGCATCCAAATACTGTCTACATAATTTATCTGAGACACAACCTTTTTTAACCATCCACAATCAAAGCTACTTTCAGCTTTCACGATATCCTATCCCAATTTCTACAAGTGGCATTCTACAATTTGTTAAAATATTCATTTTTGTAGCCCAGAACTTAAACCATGATACCCTTACCTGCAAATTTGTTCCTACTTATTTAGCATCCCTCAATTGCTTTTAGTGACATTTACCAATGTTTAGGAACATTACTTTTCAAATATTAATCATGTGAAGTGAAACAACTTGAGGAAACAATGTGAAGCTGAGTCAGGGGAGGCTTGGGGTAAATATCAGGAAAATGTTTTTCACACAGAAGGTGGCTGAGCACTGGAACAGAGCCCCCAAGCAAGTGGTCACAGCACCAAGCCGGACAGAGTTTGGACAAGGCTCTCAGCCATATGGTGGGACTCTTGGGGTGTCCTGCACAGGATCAGGAGTTGGAGTAAATGATCTTGATGGGTCCTTTCCAACCCAGTTTGTTCTACTGTTCTATGACTGAAGTATGGCACATTTACTACTAATGTTTCTTTGTTTTCTTGTATTGCCCTTACTTACAGAACCAATATCCTTATCTTCAGCTTGTAAGACTGTACAACATTTTAGTCTTGTTCGTACAGTGCCTAGTACAATAGCAATTTGTGTTCATCATAAGAATCTTAAAGCTTCATAAGGTTAATTCCCTGAAATTTTACAGGAGCTATCCACCTTTAACAAAAATCAGAATTAGGCCTGCTGCATCTGTTTATATTTGTATGGTTCTGATCTGTCACTGTTCATGGAGGAGAGAATGGACAAGCTTTCAATTGCTCAATTGTACACTTAATCTTAAGATGTAGGCAGGAAAAATATCACTAACTCATAATTTCCTAGAGTGAATCAGAAGAGGATAGTAAGCTACACAATATTAAAACATTTGTGAAAGAGAAATTTTCTTTCTTGGAGTGTGAAGTTCCTCATTATTAGAAGGATTTTGAAGATTTTCATCTTCAATGTAAAAACAGTCAATAACCTTGAAAAGAAAAATATGCCCTCAACCTTTTATTTTTTTGGAGAGACTGGGAAGGCTAATAAGTGATGACAAACCACTGAAAGCTGTTTGCCATACTTATAAATTCCTGCTTTGGCTTATCCCTCAAATATTTCATCAAAAAAGTAGATTATAAGACTGTGACATCCATTAGCCGTGGCTAAGCTAAGTTACAGCATTTTTACTGTCTATTTAAACCCACTAAAATAGGGATGTACAGTGCCTAGTAAGTATCTGCCTGCTTTGCCCAAGGGCAAGCAGCATAATTCATCAGGCTTAGTGGTCAGACTGTTTGTCTGCCTGAATCACTGTAAGACTGACCTAACCCCTCGCCTTGTGAAGTGGCCAGGGAAGCCAAGGACTCCATTTCAGACATGGCTGAGCCACTGAACAGCTGCTTTTCACAACCAGAAGGCCTGTTTCTCGGACCACACCATCACTCAGTGCAACAGGGCTGAGGTGCAAATAGTCTTGTGTTTATATTGTAGGAGAAGCTACACCAATGAAACAATGTGTTTAAATCCTACGTCATTGTCCACTCTACACTGTGCCCATAACCTCCGTGCAGTTGTGAATAATATTTGTACAGGTTCCTCAACTGCTAAATTTGTGTCTTTGCTAAACCCCCAATACTTGTCTAGTTCATGATCTCTGAAGGCTGAATATGCTTAGGAAGGAATCCAAGTATTTACAGCATTGCTACCTTTTCTCTTTTAAATGGATAAAAACTGGTGACATGTCTGTTCATCTCATCTGGAGAGAAATGAATTCAGTTTCTAAAAACTGTACCTCAATTAGAAGATTGGTCACCAGTTGGTCACCAAAATGAGTAGTGAACAATGGAACAGATGAGGTTTTGCCACTCTGCTCACTCTTTTCTCTTTCTTTTTCCTAAACTTTTCTGTTCCTGACTTTTGCATGGCTTTTCAGCTTCTCTCAATTAACTGTGCAACTTGTGGATAGTCTGAAATACCACCCTGTTTCAAACTCGCATCTATCCTTGGAGCAAACTTTTACTTCACACTTATCTCTCCAATTTAATTCTTTAGATTTTTCTCTTGTTAACCTTGATAAGGATTTTTTAGAAAACAACTTGTTTCTGACAGTGTATTGTTTCAACAATCAGACTTAGATAAACAGAAATTAAAAAACAAACACTTATCAGAATTTCTTTTTCTTCTAACAGTCCATGTTTTCCTTCCAGTTATAGCCCCAGAAAAATTATAAAGGGACTTGTAATAAAAAAAAAATACTTGAAAATCAGCTTTTAGAGATACTTTATTATATAGCAATTTTAGCTGGTCAAAACTTGAAGTCTGACATTGACATGTGTGACAGATGTGTGAACGGTGATTCTGAGTTCTGAACTTTTGACAATTACTTAATTTTTTCCTCTAAATTTTCCCTCTCTCTATAATAAAGATGTCAATTCCTATTATTAATTCTGCTTTAAGTATGAGAAGGACCATATAACATTTCTACAGGATTTCTGAAGATGAAATCACTGGATCAGGGTAACACATATAATGTATAATATTTACAAGGAGAAGACATTAAAATATTTGGAACTTATATCTAACCTGCTGTGAATCAGGTGTTGCAATTGCCAAGTTTTGCGAAAGCAGACTAAAGGAGAAAAACGCTTTGTATGAATTCCTTCAGCGGTGTGAAAGATGGACTTAGATGGTTTTGCTAGTGGTACATATGTAAATGTTTCTTCTTTCTTTTAAATGATTTATTTTTCCAGAAGATTCTGAACAAAAACAAACTCTCAAAACATGTGCATTAAAAAAGTGGGACTCTGCTAATAATGTCTAAAGAAATAAAAATCTACTTCAGAGAAATTCAGTAGGCAGTCTGCATATTCTAATGA